>JAPTGZ010000007.1:21555597-21568360 GCA_029814645.1 Fowleria isostigma | reverse complement strand
TTACTCCAAACTTTTATGAAGATCTACATGATTAGTAAATTAAATGTTGGAAAATACCTGATTTTTACAGAAGAAAAAACAAAATACAGAAGACAATATTAAATAAATGGCGATAAACCATGTAAAGACAGTTAAAAATAGAGAAAAAAATGATTTGGGAAGTGACACAGATGTCACGCTGGGTCCTTATGGGTTAAAGTTCCCACCAAATTTTAGCTAATCTAACTGTAGTTCTTTAACTTATCAACATTTAGCAGCCAACCTTCAATAGATTAACACATCTTTACTAAATCTAATATGCATATATTTTAATTCTATTGAATTATCATAACGGTGTGTGGTGGAAAAACAGGAGGGTGGAACTTAAAGAGTTACCCATATACAGGTGTAACATGTTTGAAATAAAATAAATAAGGTGAGAGGGATATTTGAAGCTTATCTCAGTTTCACACACACACACACACACGTACATATATATATATACATATATATATATATATATTTAATAGGGTGGAAAATTACTACTGGGACATGTACAATATGATGAAAATAGTAATAGTACAGTTTCACCAGGTTCAATTGCATCAATAAAATAAAACTTAGTCTATATCAAATTGTTAAAGAAAAACATAAGTTTTATACTTTTATGACTTAAACTTCTGGAGGAAGTTGATGACATGGCACTGTGGGACACAATGAAATTAGTGTCACCAAAAAGGTGTGTAACATAAAATAATATTTGAAATGCATTTCATTTATGTTTAAATGATGGCAAACACTTAAACACATAATTAAATTACTTTGTTCTATATATTTGGCACTTTTAAGAAAAAATCAGGAAAGTGAAACAAGACATGAATGTTGGCACCAAAAGAGAATCATCCATTTGATAAATTACATTGCTTTTCGAAATTATGTATATTTATTGTATTTGTATTGAATTTTTTTCCCCCCTTTTTATTAATTTTTCCTCTTAAACTTGAAGCACGCTTTTCTTGTGACATTTGTCTTTCTTACATTGCATCACAAGTAGTTTATTGAACTGCCTTGCGTATCCGGTCCAGCAGAGGGCGGAAACGCGTCAAATCTGCACCCGAAGAAGAAATCCACCACCGAAGAAGAGCACAGTCAAATCGTTGTTCACGAGTGCCTCACGGTTAATATTTGCTAGCTGTACTTGTAATTGATATCAATTCTCAAGTCCTTTAATTTAGAAACTCAAACTATTTTTTTTCATAATTGTTAAAACGGTTTAATAGCGGCCTTCATTTAGGTTAACTGATCAAAGGCAGGTGTATTTGATTGAAAACCGTTTGTTAGCTCGCTTGCTAACTCGACGCTAGCTACCGCTTTGTCCTCGTTGCGAGTGTCGTCGCTAACATGTCTGGAATCGTTCGAGGACCATCGGGGAGTAACGACTGTCGGATATACGTGGGGAATCTCCCTCCCGATATTCGCTCAAAGGACGTAGAAGACCTGTTTTACAAATATGGAGTCATTCGTGATATCGATTTGAAAAACCGAAGAGGAGGACCACCATTTGCCTTTGTTCAGTTCGAGGATCCGAGGTGAGCTGCAGTAATGCCTCAACGTTATCCCTCCCTCTTAACACGGATCTGTTTTTAGCAGGTCAAATGGGTGCTAATATTAAAAACATAACCGTTATGTTTTGTTCTTGCTGTCTCTGTGCACCTCACGGATAAAAACTCATTTGATCTAAGCTACATATATACACACATTAGCCTTTGTAATAAATCACCCGGTTGGTAACTCAGCTGAACTACATTTAGCTCTCAGTTTTTGGCGGCTTCCTCTTAAAATCATGAAATATAACATATTTATAATCGTAAATGGATCTAAGACCAGTATCCAAATAGCTCAAAATGTCGAATTTGCCTTGGTGCATTCTCATAATTTGAATAATGGCACAGCATGGTATTTATCCAGTGATTCTCGTTATTCATATCTCATTTGCAACTCTGCAGGAGGCCCCGTAAATATTTTACCATTTCTACCGTTTTTAAATGAATGGATCCTTTACAGTTCTGCATTTTGCTTCATAAACAGAATGCTATTTCGTAAACATTTTATTTAGCCAGTGTGTACCTTGTTGAAAGGCGGTTCTTTTCTATAAAGCGTACAATGATTATTAATCACGTGTTGCCCCACACCGCTAATGGTTAACTAAAACATGGAAGAGTAGTGTATAGTGCAAACATTTAAGTCAATCAGCATGTAATATGTACTTTCACTTAATCTAAACTGTTGTATACAGGGCTTTCCATAATTCTTGGGCTACCTTAAGCTTTGTTTTTGTAGGGTTGAAATGAGCATAAATATTACATGTCAATGAGAACAAAAGAGTTCTTATCGATTTCTAGTCTTCTGAATATACAGATCTTTGCTGCACAGCCTTAAAGGACACAAAAACCGAACCAAATTGGTAGTAATGGTTAAAGAGACAATTAGTTTAGCCCCCTTGTCAGAGGCAGCGTGTGATGTATTGAATGAAACCTGGCTTAAAACTTCAGAAGGTTAATGCAATAAATCTCATTGTTGTCACGTAAGCATTAAAAACATATTAAATGTAAATTTTGGTCATGCTAAATATTAGCACTTTGGTTTATAGAAGTTGTTTCATTTTTTTCCTGCTGAAAATATAAATCTTATATCTGCCGTAAGTTGTATGTTAATAGAGAGAAATGCATATGTATGGTCATTATAACCTGACAATCAACAAACCTAATGTTGGCTAAGGGCTTTTGTACAGTTTTAAATAATTTTGGCCTGTCACACTAACACTGCAACCTTTAAGAAAGTTCAGCAAGATGGATTTTTGATCCTTTTGAATCCACCAACAGTGGATATAAAATTTAGACATCATAAAGGCCGATATGATGGGAGTGGGGGGAAAAAGGTATGATCACACTATTCCCTCTTATCCCCAAATATTTGCACTGAATAAACCATCTGTGGCTCTACTGGAGATAATTCTTAATACAAGTAATTAATTAGTAACAAATATAAATAGGTCTTACTGATTGTGTTTTGGAGTTATATTATTTCAGTATTTTTTGGTAAAGCCTCCTAGTTTGGTACATGTTGACTTGGCCATGTTTTCCCATGCAGTTAGGCAAAAAAAATTTAGATCAGTTGAATTGTCAGGGGGGCATCTCCTTGAACAGTAGCCCTCGGGTTGCTTTACAATTAGCTACAGGTCTGGGCTCTGGATTTATGTCAACTGTTTTCTATTATTTCTGGTTCCTGTCATTTTTTTGCCCATTCAAGGTGGAAAATTAATTTCTGTGACTTTCATAGGGATGCTGAGGATGCTGTGTATGCACGTGATGGTTACGACTATGATGGCTACCGACTGCGCGTCGAGTTTCCTCGAAGTGGAAGGGGTGGTGGCGGCGGCGGCGGCGGTGGTGGTGGAGCATCAGGACCTCCAAGGGGAAGGTTTGGTCCTCCATCCCGGCGTTCAGAGTACAGGGTTGTGGTGTCAGGTAGGTGACAAGTTCCTCCAGCTGCAGGTTGTCCTCATATGTAAATGAGCAACATGATTGTGATACCACTCTTCTTCTTTCCAGGTCTTCCTCCCAGTGGAAGCTGGCAGGATCTGAAGGATCACATGCGAGAGGCAGGTGATGTATGTTATGCTGATGTTTATCGTGATGGCACTGGAGTGGTGGAGTTTGTGCGCAAAGAAGACATGACGTACGCTGTCCGCAAGTTGGACAACACCAAATTTCGTTCTCATGAGGTAGGTAAAAAGTTACATTCACAGGATAATTATACAGAGGAACTGAGGCGGCCTGATATTGAGGAAAAAAAAAAAAAGGATTTCTTTTAAACCTTGCCCAATTCTCAGGAGGATATAATAGCTGTGTGGTGCCGATGTAAATGATCAAACAAATTAGTTGTGTTACTTCTCGTGGCAACAGGATCTGCGATGTGACTATTGCTCATATGTACATCGTGATGACGATGCTCAAACAATATATTGTGTAGCTCTAAGAAGAACACACTTGAAATTGAACTGTGTAATCAAAAAAAAAAGTAAGGTGGATGTAAACCCTGGGCAGTATGTCACGGATGCAACACTATATGCTGATTTGCTGTGTCATTTCTAATTAAAAAGCTTTCAAATATAGCATAATGAAGCCACAGTGTAGGATTTTTGGTAAGTAACCTGCAGCTGATGGAGACGGATCCCAAAAATCAAAGGATGGACGTTTTATTATATTTTTGTATTTTGAACTTTTTTGTTTTTAACTGCACTCTTTCTAGCCATATGACCACAGTCGTTGGCCCACTTGAGCTTCCTGTGTAATATTGACTGTCATGTGGGGTTTCATGTTCCGTGTGCATGTAGGGAGAGACTGCCTACATTCGTGTGAAGACGGATGGACCCAGCAGCCCCAGCTACGGCCGTTCCCGCTCTCGCAGCAGGAGCCGTAGTCGAAGTCGTAGCCGGAGCCGCAGCCGCAGCAGGAGCAAGAGCGGTTCACGCAGCTACTCACCCCGCCGTGGCCGAGGATCTCCCAATTACTCTCCCCGCCGCTCCCGTTCCCGCTCTCGCACCTAGATTTGCCAGACCTCATGACGAATGGTGGACCTCAGAGCTCAAGTCCTGTCATCACGTCTCTGGCGTCACCAAGGACCATGTGACCATGTTACAGTTAACACTGTGTTGTTTTGTCCTTTTCTCTGAATTTTTGTTGCAGTTTTCTTTTTAATTTTATCTTTTTTCCAATTTTTTTCCCCCTTTACCTAAGCATATTTTCTGCTAACCATTTCTCCTTCCTCACACCTCAATCCCTCATTCTCCGCTTTTTCTTTTCCTTGTATGCTTTGTTTGGTTTGAGGAGGGTTTATTTTATACATTTCTTAAGCATATACTACTGTACTTTGACCTTCTTGTGTGTCTCTCTGCACAGTTCAGAGGAACAGAATAGGATGGAAACAGAGGAAACAGTTCATATTAGGATAAGCAGGAGGAGGAGTCAAATATAGCACCAATGGTATGATGGCTGTGCCTTGTCAACTGTGAACTCTGCATTATAGGGCTCTTCAGTCATTTTATCCTGGCCCGTGCACTCTATTATAGTGCTGTTGTAATATCCAAAGTTGATCTTTTTTTTTTCTTCTTTTTTTTTTGTTTTTTAGTCATTATAGATGGTGTCCCCAATATTTGTTGCAGTAAACCCCCTCCTAGATGTATTAACTGACATATATATTTAATCATTTGTGAAGGTGTGATTCTAACTTGCCTCCTTCTCTTTGGTTTTACTGGTATTCTAAAGGTTTGGACTGGGCTCTTTGTCTCCCCATTTCGGAGCCGGATTAGGATTAGGCATCAGGATGGATACATGGAGCAGGAGCACAGGATCATTTTTCCCGAGAGAGGATCCCGAGCCCTGTCCGCATATCCCCACAAACTGGAAACAATATACAAAAATATCCTCAATTGGCTTCACATTTTTTTCTTTTTAAATATTCCTTTTTGTTTTTCTTTTCCTATTCTGCATTGGACCCAGAGACAATTTCAGATGTTGTACTGGTGAGTTAATTATTTTTCAGTTTTTGTTTTGTTTTGTTTTTTTTATTTAAAAAAAAAAAAAAGAAGAGCAAAATCATGGATCAAAACCAGGAGGAGGGCTGGGAGAGGTGCAGGATGGATCCTCACGCGTAAGGAGAGTGGTAAATAGGGGGAACCTTTAATAGTGGAGGAGGGAGGGGAAGAGGGAGGACCGGAAGGCAACAAGGGAATGTGACTTCAGTTTGGTTTGTATGTTTTTCTTAGGTCAGTCTCTTGCTGAAGATAATGAGTTCAAAATTCTCCAGTATATTACAGCTTTATTCTTTTAAATAAACATTTCTAATAAAAATGTCTGCAAAATCATATCAACTGTGGTGATTTTTTTTCCCCCAGGGTCTTGAGTTGAAAAGGGATGGACACCCCCCCAAAAAAAAACAAAACACAAAAACTAAATGCTAATGCTACTAGTTACCTACTTTTTACTTCCACTTTTATAGAAGTAAAGTTTTGTATTTTCTTTTACTCCACAATTTGTCACCCTTTTCTTATTCTGTGTTGAATTTGAACGTATGTGATAAAATGAACCAATTGAAAAAAAATTCACTTAAAGTAAACCCTCTTGGATTAACTGGAAAATGCAGTACTGTATTTAGTTGAAATGAGCTCAATCATAACCATCTACAGAACGTAAACACCACATTGCTGTCAATACAGCACTAATGGAACCAAAAATGAAATGCAAAAATACTTTTACTTTTCACACAAGTATATTTTGTTTTATAGAACATTTAACTGGTGGAATATTGGTACTTTCTGAACACTTCCACTGAGAAAAGCGGAAAGGTAAACATTACTGCCTCGGGTTTGAAGTCGTAACTGTAGCTTTGACGTAAGTGCTACGTCATGACGTTATTGGCGGGGCCGTCTGTGATTGGCTGAAACTCCCTCCGCTGAGGGAACGGGCGAATGTGCTGATAGATATCCCTCACGCGAACGCACCCTTTACCAAGTATCTGTCAAATTAGTTTTGCTAGAAGAATAGCGGGTAACTATTGGTGAAAGTCGAACTGTGGCTTTTCTGTCTTTAAAATCAGGTAGCGTCGTTTCGGTCGGTACTGGCTAGCTGTCACCTTTGTGTAGCGCTAGCGTTAACATGTCTGGCGGAGGTGTCATTCGAGGACCAGCGGGGAGTAACGACTGTCGGATATACGTGGGGAATCTCCCTCCTGACATCCGCACCAAAGACGTCGAGGATGTGTTTTACAAGTACGGGATAATTCGGGACATTGATCTGAAAAACAGAAGAGGAGGTCCACCATTTGCCTTCGTTGAATTTGAGGATCCTAGGTGAGATGTCTTTGCGTTTACCTCACTGGGCTTATTTCAGAGGCGCTAAACCCAAACCTCCAGAGACAATCTACACACGCACATATGGAGACGGATGGAAGGAGATAAGGATAGAACATTTAATACCAGCTCATTACCTGGTTTATGTATATGTATGTGTGTGTGTGTGTGTGTGTGTGTGTGTTATTGCGCCAAATGCATTGACACTTGTAAACACTGCAAAGACCATAATGTTTGTATGACAATCCCAAAAATGTTTGTTTTTTGATCAAGTGAGCAGCACATAGAACATTGAAAGACATGACAACAAATAAGACAAAACAAAACATAATAATTACCAGGGGCGGATCTACCTGGGTGGCAGGTGCCACTTTAAAACACAGCCTTGCCACCCTAGTTTTAGATTTAATTAAAAGAAAAGTTATGCCTCAGAAATATGACATGGAGACTAAGGAATAACTAGGCTTGGAGAAATAAATAGAGGAAGAAAATGCAAGAAGGGGAATATTGTGGAGGTAAATATAACAATTAATAAAATGTCAGATGAAAATTAAATATAGAAATAAATAATTATGCAGTCATGAAGAGATAAAATGTAAATAAAATAAACAAATGCTGGGATAAAAAATTTAAGAAGGAAAAATATTTTTAAAAAGGACTAAAATGGTAGTAAAATGAAATGTTAAAGTAAATAACTAGGGTTTTTAACACAAAATATAATTTAAAAAAAAACAGTAAAAAATGACTGTATAGCTATTTTTGTCTCATTTTACGGATAACGTCATAGAAAATGCCTTTTAATTTTCTCTTTGTATCATGCATTGGCACATAAATTAATGGAAACAATTATTTTTATATTTCTTATATATTATTAAATAAGGTTGGTCCTACCAGCAGTGACATAACATGTTACTCTGTAAAATATCATTTTTACACTAAAAGCCTTTGATATAAGGTCACATTTGTAAAGCTTTACATTATTTTATGTGCAATTATGATAAGACAGAAGATGAAGCAAATTTCTATTCAATTGCATAACAATTTAATAAATAGTTTAAAAGTGTTATTGACGCCATTTATACATATATAGAGATTCCACATATCTCACTGAGGACATTTCTGTGCCATTCAAGATTGCAACAGAGTTCTGGCTGCTGTGACCTGATCCAAATATTAGGTCAAGTTTGAAGTGTAAAATATCAGATTCATCTACAGGGATGCAGAAGATGCTGTTTATGGGCGTGATGGTTACGACTATGATGGCTACCGTCTGCGTGTTGAATTTCCTCGAAGTGGACGAGGAGGTGGAAGGGGAGGTGGTGGTGGTGGTGGTGGTGGTGGTGGAGCTCTGGGGGCTCAAAGAGGAAGGTATGGCCCCCCTTCACGACGCTCTGAGTACAGGGTCATTGTTTCAGGTAGGTCTTAATATCTAATAACTTAGAATGTTGTAGTTGGTCAGTTTCTCAACATTGTGTTATGCTTTTGCAGGTCTTCCCCCCAGTGGAAGCTGGCAGGACCTGAAGGATCACATGCGAGAAGCAGGTGATGTATGTTATGCTGATGTGTACCGTGATGGCACTGGAGTGGTGGAGTTTGTGCGCAAAGAAGACATGACCTATGCTGTCCGCAAGCTGGATAACACTAAGTTTCGCTCTCATGAGGTAGGTCAGGGTTGCAACAAGAAATAGCTCTGGGACAAAAATACGGAATTGAAACAGTTTGTTTGAGGTAAGTTCTGAAGTGACACTTGGGGGGGGGGAAGATGACAAAAGATAAAAATAACAGGACAGTAAGTAGTTTTAGTTTTCAGGTGGGAAGACAGTTGTATAAATTGGTCATATATACCATCAGTGTTGAGGTGATCATTCAATGTGGGGACATTTTGTCTGTGAAAAACATGTTTTATCTCCTCCTGCCATGGACCTAATTGTCAAAAAGCAGCTTTTTCCCCATTCCTGTTTATTTATTTATGTGCTTAGGGAGAAACGGCCTATATTCGGGTGAAAATGGATGGTCCTCGTAGTCCCAGCTATGGGCGTTCTCGCTCCCGTAGCCACAGTCGGAGCCGGAGCAAGAGTGGTTCACGCAGCTATTCCCCACGTCGCAACAGAGGACCTCCACGTTACTCTCCACGACGCTCCCGCTCCAGATCACGCACTTGAATGCACCCAATCTTAACTGAATCACCAAGCAGCTCAGCCCAGCAGCACATCTCAGAATGGCAAAGAAAAGCATCATGGAACTTCCCCTGTACAGTTTCCATGGACCATGTGCCATGTTAATTGTTTGCTGTTTCTCTTGTCGTGTGTCTCTGTTTCCCCAGTTTTTTGTTGTGGTTTTATTTTTCTGCATTTTGTCTTATTTGACAAGATAAAATCTGTTAAAATTCTTTGGCCTTTGTATGTTACCCCCAATCCCCTTCTTTACCCCTTCCCTTTCTTTTCTTACCTCTTGAAAGATACATTGTCTACTATCCTCATTTTTCTGATTTCTGTACCTCTGCTTGATTTCAGGTTGTGTGTATGAAAAGCAACAGTCTTTTTTGGAGGGAAATGTGTTGTTTTTGAAGTGTTAAGGTTTTTTCTTTTTTGTCAGCCTTGTATTTACTATTGTACTTTGACCTTCTCGTGTGTCTCTCTGTAGAGTTCAGAGGAGCAGGATAGGATGGAAACAGAGGAAAAGGAAACACATTTCATATTAGGATAAACAGGAGGAGGAGGAGTCAAATGTGACAACAATGGTATGACAGCTGTGGCCTCACACAATTCTGAAATCTCCATAAAATAAGGCTTTAGTCAATTCTTTGATCATAAACTTCAAATATAGTTGAATAGATTTACTGAATGTTTTTAGTTGACAGAAACTTTGTTTTGTAATGCTAGTTGTTGTACCTGTGCATGTTCCTATTATGTTCCTGTGTATCAACCAGATAACTCTCCCCCTATCAGTAGTCCTTTAAACCCAGTGATTCTGTTTCACACTGATCCCGATGTTTTGTTTTTTTTGTTTGGGACAGCGTCAGTAATATAATCCACTTACACTGTCTCCCTTCCTAGTTAGAGCTCCAGTGGTTATTGGTGTTAATGCTTTTGCAAACTAAAGTGCTCAAATTGTTCATAGATATTTTCCCTCCAAGTAAACTCCCCCATAGATGTTTAAATGACAAGATTTCTTATTATTATCTTTTATGAAGGTGTGATTCTAACTTGCCTCCTTCTCTTTGGTTTTTGCTGGTATTCTAAAGGTTTGGACTGGGCTCTTTGTCTCCCCATACCGGAGCCGGATCAGGATTCAGGATCAGATCAGGATTAGGATTAGGCTTCAGGATGGATGGAGCAGGAGCATGGGAGCATTTTACCGGGAGAGGATCCCGATCCCCGGCCCCGGAAATATTGTAGTAAAATACTCTAAATTAATTGGCTTGCAAACTGTCAAAATATATTTCTTGTGGTACCTCAGGGATGCAATCACTGATGGCAGCCTGATGAGTGATTGTTTTTCAGATTTCAGATTATTTTTTGATTAAGAGGAGCACAGATTGGATCAAAACCAAGAGGAGGGCAGGATGGATCCACGCACGTGAGGAGAGTGGTAAATAGTGGGAAACCATTAACAAGGAAGAGGGGGGGACCGGCAAAAGGGAAACTTTAATATGGTAAATCTTCCTGAAGATCAGTCTTGTGCCTAGAAAGATGAAGATGGGTTTTGATTTTGTTAATTATTATTATTATTATTATTATCTATAATCTCTTATTATCAACAACTTTGTTTTCAATAAAAGTTCAATTTACAGTTAACTATTACTGTGTTGTTTTTTTAAACGGTACCATCTAAAACATCTAATTAAAGATATTCATAGACCGTCCATGTAACACTTCCCACACAAATAAAAAATACTTGGTTCTGTTTTATTACTATGCATTTACAACATGTTAAAGATTCTCATAATTTTAGCGGACGTATAAATTCTTATTCCAAGACAAAAGCAGTTCAGTATTTTCTAGAGCCTGTTGATTAAAGCCAAAATAGTAAATACTTGGTTCACTGCTACTGCTACAGACTGAACGTAATCCTTGTTTTAATCATAACCTTAACTGTGACCATGCACCAGACACAAACCCTGGCATAAATGTAATCCCAAGAGCTGTACAAGGTTTGTATGGGTGCTTAAAATCCTTTAACATGCTTGAATTTCAATGTTGTCTTTTCAAGATATGGAAAGTGCTAGAATTTCAGTTTAAGTGCTTGTAATTATAACTCTGTCATATGATTTGTTTATTTATTTTTAATATTAACTCTGCCAGATTAGATGCCAAACCAAAGCAACTCACAGGGGGGGGGGGTAATACATTTAGAAAAAAAACAAAAACTTTGTCATAAAAAGATTGCCAGATGTTCTCAGGTCGACTCAGGTACATTTCTTTTGAGTGTGTCTGAAGAACACCAAGTGACTTCCCTTTTTTTGGATAAAACTTTGCATTCTCCTCTCATTTCTAAACTTTTTGCTTTTATGAAACACCATTTTAGATGTTTATAGCATAATACAATGTACATCATTGTGATAAAAAGTGAAAAATATAAGCATGAGTATACGTACAAGCGTAGACACATACAGATGGGTGCCTCTCTGAACGTCCTAAAAACAGGACAGAGGGGCTAAAAATTTATCCCAGTTGTAGACTAATGTTATGAAGCAAGTTTGGAAGCACTTTGGGTCTATCTTTAAAAAAAAATATTTACTGAGATAAAAGAAACAACACACTTTTTATATTATTTTATACAAAAATTGGCATACAACAGTAAAAAGGACACAAAAATTATGTGGTACTATTTTTTTGAATATCTTTTTAGTCTCTCACAAGTACATTTTGGTACTCGAACTAACTTTTCAAGGCAGAATGCTTCACAAAAATGACTGCTGCATGGCATTTGTCTTAGAACTTTTTGAATTACTCTCATATGTATTCCTGTAGATATGTATTTGACCCCAGTGATAAGGTACTGTGCTGGAAAAATTTGAAAACAACCCTTAAAAGTGCTCAAATGCAAATATCATACTTCATACACCACTGAATTCATTTGACATATGAAAGTATGAACATTAGATGCCAAATTGACCTACTGATATTTCAAAATGCTCTTGAATATATTGATGGTCAAATTAGTTTTCATAATGAATACTATTATGTTTGTTGCTTTAATTTAAATTGTGCATATACTACTAAACTATTTCAATTCAGTACTTTAACTGAAACGGAGTATTTCTAAACTATAACAACTACAGTTGGTCTTTCCCAAACGTACCATCATAACCCAAAAGGGGTCTCCAAATTTCACGACAAATACGTAATGCTATCAATAGGGGATTAATATTCTTAATTCCTTCCGTTTATTCATTTCAGAGAAGAAATTTGGGAATTTAAGCAGTGGAAAGGTATTTTGTTAAAAATGTGACAAATCTAAATGTATATGTCCTATAAGAAACTTGACAGTACTCAGAAAATTTGATTATTGCTGTGATGTCCTTCCATAAGATGGTAAATACATCTCATATACATTTTCAATTCATAATTCTGTATCAGTTGGTTATCATTGTAAATGTAAAGACATTTTTGTATTATTATTTGTAATTTTGGGTCCTGGGCGAATAAGACAACAAAAAAACTGAGAACAAAAAAGACTGACAACCCTGAGTTTGAGTAAAGGATTTGAATTCATCTTCCTCCTCTGAAAAGCGGCCAAATAGACTTTTATTCACTGAATTGACTGCTAGTTTGGGACCCATGCCAGTAAAGTGCTAAGTGTGTGTGTGTGTGTGTGTGTGTGTGTGTGTGTGTGTGTGTGTGTGTGTGTGTGTGTGTGTGTGTGTGTGTG
>JAPTGZ010000007.1:21511468-21536237 GCA_029814645.1 Fowleria isostigma | reverse complement strand
TCTATCTATCTATCTATCTATCTATCTATCTATCTATCTATCTATCTATCCTTACAATAAAAATGAAAAATATTCTATAGATTTTAAACAATAAGGATAAAAAATAGAGTATGATCATCTGTAGTAACACATGACTTTGAAATGAGTCATTCCATGTACTTTTTTACATTTAGCATAAAATACTTTTGGAAATCCAGAACTTGTATTTGAGTTCTGTATTTTCAGAATGTAATGTAATGTTTTGTTTTGTTTTTTTAATAAACGTTGAGGTTGCTACTTGTAGATGACGGTCACATGTTGTTGTTGTAGTTTCTACTCCTGATCAGTAGTCGGCAGCAGAGTTCAGACAGGACACACCGGTGGATGATGCGGATGTTGATTCGTGATGCCTGATCCGATCAGACCACGCCGCAGAAGAGATGGACGCTTTTGAGTTGTTTCGGAAATTGGGAGCAGGAGCAAAATTTGACCTAAAGAGATTTGGTCAAGACGCCGCACGGTTCAAGGTAAAGTTTATATGTGAGGCATTTATATGCTGGACGAAGAGAATAATTAATAACACGAAACCGAGAGCTCCTGGTGTACATGTGTGGAGGGAACACTGCCCAGTTTGTTTTTAGGATTTTTTTAACGACACTTGGACCATAAAAGCCCAGTCAAATGTGATTATTTGTAACATGATAAGCCATACGATTGTATTTATAACGAATGTTTGCGTTACTGATGTAGGCAGTCAGATCACACGGAGGAGAAAAGTCCTCAGATCCTCTCTCTGCGATCGATTACTTTGGCTCAACCAATGGAGTTCAGAGCAGGACTTCACTAGAGGATGATGAAGAAGAAGAGGAGGGTGACTATGGAGATGAAGATGAGGTAGGAAGTGAAAGTGGAGAAAGTGATCCACGAGGCAAAAGGAAGCGAGAGGATAAGGAGAGGACAAAGAAGAAGAAAAAGAAGAAAGGCAGCCAGATTGAAGATGAAGGTAAATAGATAAATATCTGTGTGATCACGACCTTTTCCAGATTTAATTTGTGTAAATTAACTGTATTCATTTATTTTATTATTTATTAGGGACTGCATATTAATGAACATCTACAATAATTGCAGCTGTAAATATGCCAGATTGTAACAACAGTGCTTATTTCCATCTGTAGTTCCTTGGCAGGTGACAAGAAAAGCAACTGACAAAAGACAAAACATAATAACACACCAAACAAAACTGTGAGGACAATCTACTGATGGTCACAGGCTTGTTTTGTTTTGTTTTTTTCAGCCAGTGTTTGAGTTGTGATTTGAAGGAGACATGAATATGAGTCTTTTATGTTGAGTGGTAAACTGTTCCAGTATTCAGTCCTAGTGACTGAAGGTGTAGTCTGTCCAAAAGTAGTACACCTGCATGGCACCTCACAGTCTCCTGAAGCTGTAGCCCTGATGGCCATCCCACTGACAGACTGGGATTTAAGAGCCATCACAGATTTACAGTTGGAAGATGGAATAAACTGAGCAGACAAATAAAATATGAAAACATGACGTAGACTCACTGCTGCTCATGCTTCTTCTGACAGACGCTGAAACTGGAGCAAAGAAAGATCAGAGTGGAAGTGGCATCACCTGGACCTCCAGTCTGGACAGAAAGATACAAAGCCTGCCAGATGACAAGAAGGAGAAGAAAACCTCCCTGAAAAGGCTGAAGCATCTCCATCAGGAAAAGGTAATCATGTCACACAACTTACATTTGCCTCCGTAAAATATAAGATAATTCTTTATTTCTCCCACAGGGAAAATGCTAAATTTACGGCAGCAACAGTGGAACACAACAAAGCACACAAGAGAAAAATCAAAAATAAAAACACATCAAAAAAGCTAGGTTGGATAGGAGAGATACTGATATGTACCTAAACACACATATCTACACACATAATTATATATAGACATGTATACAGATTATGCACATGAGGACAGTTTATTGCATGGTTTATTGCACACACCATTTGGACCAGTCTCTGTTGTATCATCATTACTGAACTATTTGTCTTTATTCTGAACATAATCCTCATCCAGTGGAATGTGTACCTTTGGAATCTATTTGTTTTGTTGCTCTTGTGCTAAACAAATGACATTTTTCCTCAGGGTTTGGAAGAAATTAATTATGAAAAATATGCATTGTTCCAAAAAGAATTACAAGAGAATGTGGACAAATCAAGAAAACAAAGCTCATAAAATAAAAAGGAAACACGAAGCTTATAAAACAATAATAAATACTTGTGTCTTTTGGTTGTAGATGAACCGTATTCGTTCTCAGTACCGTATAAATGTGCATGGGTCTGATGTTCCGGACCCTGTATGCACATTTGAGGAGCTGCAGTCCGAGTATCGCCTGAATCCACGTATCCTTCAAAACCTTGAGGATGCAGGTCTGACCTCTCCGACGCCTATTCAGATGCAGGCCATACCGCTGATGATGCACGTGAGTACAGACATTGCGTGTGCTCTGGAGTCTCTTAAAGATCTGATCTGCAGGTTTGTAAATGCTCTTTTGTTTTTCTCTCTCTCAGAGTCGGGAGGTTCTTGCCTGCGCTCCCACAGGCTCAGGGAAGACATTGGCTTTCTCTCTGCCGCTGCTCGCCCACCTGCAGCAGCCAACCAACATGGGCTTCAGGGCTGTGGTCATCTCTCCGACCAGAGAACTGGCCAGTCAGGTAAACTCAAAATACCGGTTTGTTTGGGTTTGTTGCTGCTCCACGACCAGAACTTACAGAGTAGAGACACAGTTCACTACGGATATTATCTGCATCTTCAACTCCTGGTTACAGGGTGGATATGGGTGCTTGAAATCCTTGAAAATGCTTGACTTTTAATGTTGTGTTTTCAAGGTCTGAAAAGCGCCTGAATTTTAGTTTAAGTGTCTGAAAGGGTTTGAAATTATAACCAAAGCTTCTTGCAAAGATGTGATACATTTTGGAAAATAAAGCTTTATGGCACAAAAAAAATTTCTCAGGTCGACTCAGTGACATTTTTATCTTAATCTTTAGCTCAGTGTGAGTGTGTCTAAGGAATGTTAACTAGCTTCCCCTTTTTGGATAAAACTTTGTGTTGTCCTTTAATTTGTAAACTTTGCTATTATAAAACATTATTTTAGATATTTATAGCATAATCCAACATACATCATTGTGATAAAAAGTAAAAAAATAATCATAAGTATATGTAGTCCACTATTTTATTCCAGTGATATGGTGCTGTGCCAGAAAAATTTGAAAATGACCTTTAAAAGTGCTTGGAAAGAGCTTGAATTTGACCTTAAATAATGTATATGAGCCCTGCACTATACCATTGTACCAGCAGAGCTCAGTATGACTTGACAGTGCTCGCTTATGCTGCTTTCAGAAGAGAGAATCAGAATTGCTTTTATTGTCATTGCACATGTTTCAGAGCAACGAAATTACAATTTAGTTTAAACCGTCCAAGAAACATAATAAAGACAATGACACATATGGGGGGACGGCGGCAAGAAACTGCCGATTCGCCATGGAAGGCGCTCCAGTTTCTCAGAAGAAAGGAGGGGGGGTGACACAAGGGAAGAGGAAGGAGAAAAACATCACACTGTGTCCACATGAGGGCAGACTTTGCAAATCTTTTACTGCTCTTCATGCTCTAATTTTGTATTTTTTCTTTACTTCTTACAGACTTGCTTTTCTTGTGTGTTCTTGTGTTCTTAGACCTACAGAGAGCTGCTGCGCCTGTCGGACGGAGTAGGATTCAGAGTTCACATCATTGACAAAGCGTCTCTGGCAGCTAAGAAATACGGACCACAATCAAATAAAAAATACGGTAAGTAAGACTAAGATGTACTAGAGGATGAGCCGAAATAGAAAGATACTCCACTTAGCTATTCTTTACTATTTACTGTTGTTTCTGTGTACAGATATTCTCGTCAGTACTCCAAACAGACTCATCTTCCTCCTCAATCAGGACCCTCCAGCCCTCGACCTCAGCAGGTAATGTCCAACTTAATGCACTCTTATTAGCAAAGGATGAGTTTTATCAGGTTGTATTGCTCTTCCTTGACAAATGAAAGTAAACATAAAGTGAATTTCTGCTG
Source organism: Fowleria isostigma (assembly GCA_029814645.1). Classification (NCBI taxonomy): domain Eukaryota; kingdom Metazoa; phylum Chordata; class Actinopteri; order Kurtiformes; family Apogonidae; genus Fowleria; species Fowleria isostigma. Next base: position 21,532,138 of record JAPTGZ010000007.1, on the reverse strand, counting down.
CCTATTGTGTTACAGTGTGGAGTGGCTGGTCGTCGATGAGTCGGATAAACTGTTTGAGGACGGTAAGAGCGGCTTCAGGGATCAGCTTGCCACCATTTTTCTGGCTTGCTCCAGTCCAAAGGTCCGCCGGGCTTTCTTCAGCGCCACCTGTACTCCAGATGTAGAGCAGTGGTGCCGTCTGAACCTTGACAACTTGGTGTCTGTCAACATCGGACACAGGTAGAACACAATAGATGTTTATTGTCACTGTCACAGGAACATTGAAAATCAGTTTAGCAGCTCACTTCAGTTTAGCAGCAGAATGCAAAAAGGACTGTATATAAAAAAAAAAAATCATACAGAATAGAGCTACTGAAATATACAAAAAATATACAACAGCTACAGTCCGAAAAAAATAATTAGACCATCAACAAAACAAAACACAATGGTTATGCATTCAGGCATTAACTCCTGTGTGTGTCATGTGACTAAAACAGACAGAAAAGAAAACACAGAATGCCTAAAAGCACTGTTTTTGTCAGTCCAATGTCATAGATATTGATGTAAGTACTTATGTGATTTTGGTTATTATCAAGAAAATCATGGGAAATGGATCGATATCAGCTCTGAAATTAAACACTTAAGAGCTATTTTTGTTATCATTATATTTGTCCAAACAAATGTAGATGTAATGTAGTTGTACCAGGCATTAAAATAAACAAGAAGTTAAAGAAAGCATAGGGTGGTCTAATAATATTTTGCGTGACTGTGTAACTTTGTGGTACAGATGAGAGTTATGAGCAAAAAATAGGGATATATATATATATATATATACAGGTAACAACGGGCATATGTTGTGGCTGTTGCACTGAGGTAGGTTACTACTCAACCCATAGAAGTCCAACTCGGCAGGGTTTATACTGTATATTGTTTTCACCCAAGTTAAAGGTTGAATTTGTGACCCTTCCAGAAATACAGCAGTAGATACGGTGGAGCAGGAGCTGTTATTCGTTGGGACGGAGAATGGAAAACTTGTGGCCATGAGGGACATCATCAAAAAAGTATGAGTGAAAAATATGGATTATGGCCACTGGGAAAAAAAGTATAAAAATTAAGGTCCAATTGAGAAAAAAGTCAGAATTCTTTGAAAAAAGAAATTGAATTCTAAAACAAAACAAAAAAAATTTAATTATTGTTCTGAGCAAAAAAAAAATCAAAATTCTGACTTAAATCTCAGAATTCTGACTTTTGTCTCTCAGAAATATTTATTGAAATTATTGTTCTGAGAAAAAAGTCAGAATTCTGAGAAAAAAAAAACAGAATGATACTAAAAAAACATTTTGGACCTTAATTTTTTTTTTTTTCTATTGACCCTAATCCTTTTATGTAGGGGAAAAAAAAAAGCAGAATTTACCAAAATGTGAAAGTGAAATGCTGGAGTTAATAATCTTGCTGTGTTCCAGGGTTTTCTTCCTCCCATGCTGGTGTTCGTTCAGTCTATAGAGCGAGCGCGGGAGCTTTTCCACGAGCTGGTCTATGAAGGCATTAACGTAGACGTCATCCACGCAGACCGCACTCAGCAGCAGGTTAACAAACACCTCCAACGTTCTGTGCTCCTGGTCCATTCTGTATGAAATGTGGTGTTTACTGTTCTCCTCTTTGGCCCCTTGGTTTCAGAGGGACAACGTAGTCAACAGTTTTCGCTCCGGTCAGATTTGGGTGCTGATCTGTACGGCTCTGCTCGCAAGAGGAATCGACTTCAAGGGAGTCAACCTGGTGCTGAACTATGACTTCCCGACCAGTGCTGTGGAGTACATCCACAGAATAGGTCAGTTTATATTTTTAATCAGTCTTTTCAGAGTAAGACTATCATGAATATATCAGTTAATGAATAGACTTTGTTAACCTAATTTATTACATAAATATTTTCTTCTGCATTGTAAATTAATCCATTTTGATATTATGATTCCCTTAGATTCATAAAATTTTATTTGTAAAGGTTAAATAAATGAAAATTCCTCTTAAATTTGAGATTAAAATGTGATCTGTCTTGTTAAGATATGACTGAAATTACACATTGTAATAAGCAGCAGGTTACTGTTTGATATTTTTTTGAGTAAATACACAATACAAATTAAAGTAAAGCACCATATTTGTGGCTCTAATCCTGTAATATCTAATTTTTGTTTTTTTCTTGGTCTGTTAATTGAGTGTGATATTTTACTATTTTTTGTCCACAGGTCGTACGGGCCGTGCAGGACATCAGGGGAAAGCCATCACTTTCTTTACAGAAAATGACAAGCCTCTGCTGCGCAGGTTTGGGGATCTGTCAGACACTTTAAAAAAAAATCTGTTTATTTATGATTATTCAGTAAACAAACACACATAAGGCAACAACTTAAAAACGACAACTAGGAATAACAACATAAAAGTCAATAATAGTTCCAAATATGCGTAATGCATTATAAAATGTATTACAATAGGAGATAAATAAGGAAAAAGACGACAGTTTTTTATACAAGTGCTCTTGTCATTAGTACAGAAATGTTTGCACATATAATCGTTGTTATGGTTTTCATATTCTTTTGAAGCCACTGGTGTTGAATTGTGTGGTCAGAAAGGAGTCTTTATTCCATTAACTCCTAAGCCACCCTATAATGGAGGGGGCTTTTTCTGGAATCCAGTGCTGAAGAATGTTTTTTCTGACGCAAAATGTCATAACATTAAATTTTTTCCCGGTATATATTAATTACACGGCTACTGGGAAAACCCAAGAGAGAAACAGAGTTGAGTTCAAACTACATTTTCAGAACTTTTTACGTTTTGAAGACAACATCATTTCAATATTTGTGTATTTTTACACAACAGTGAGTAGGATCACCAGTTCCTACTTTACATTTAAGGCAGTGCTCTTGTTTGGTTACAAACCATTATTTTCCTTGCATTATTTCAAATGTCCTCCCACGTGTCCTCAGTTGATACGTCAGATTTTAAATGAAGGGATTTCCTCACTTGTAAAGTCTGTGACTGGCTGAAAAGGTCTTGGTCCAAGTGTGAACAGCTAACAGTTTTGAGACAAAAAAGTACTTCATTAACTGCCTTTTACAGTAACATGAGCAGAGCATGTACACAATCTGTTCTACTTCTTGTTTTAATGCAGAACACACTGTACTTTGTTTTCTAACAGCATTGCTAATGTGATCAAACAAGCTGGCTGTCCTGTACCTGACTATATGATTGGCTTCAAGAAGATACACAGGTAAAGAACTTGGAGGACCAATATAAAGTTCCATTAAAATCAAAGATGCATGTATTTATTCATTCCTTGAAATTATATCCTTGTAATTGAAGTTATTAATTCTATAAGTTTTGCAAAGGTTCACCATTCTGTTGTTTTTTTTTTTTAAATCAGTAAAGTGAAGCGGCGTCTTGAGAAGAGACCCCCCAAAAGAAGTACAATTTGCACAACTCCTCGCTCCCTAATGAAGAAAAAAACACCTATAAAAAGACAGAAAAAGGCAGCGGGTGGAGAGCAGAAAGGAGAAAATGTTCCTCAAACAGAAGGGAAAAAGAAAACAAAGGCAAAGAAGAAAATGAGAAAAATGCAGACAGAAGAAGTGATGGAAAAACAGAAGACATCAAAGAAAACGGGAACAAATTCATCTGGTGCCAAAATAAAAAAGTAAGAATAGTGACAGAAGACCATCAGGCAGATTTCAGTTTGACATGAGAACATGTTGGTCAGAAAACATTAATTTCTTTCTCCCATCAGGAAAAAAGGGAAGAAAATCCATCCCCAAGAGCGGTAGAAGAGACTGATGGCCTCAGGCTGTTCTGACAGACGGACCTGGACCCTGACATATTGTCAGTATTCTGCTTTGTGTCCTATATGTATGAATATAAAATAAATTGTTTTGTATTTAATGTATTTTTTTTGTCATTTGTTCTGTGTTCACAACAATTTTTTAATAAATGTGAAAGAGAACAAGGCATCAAGAATTGTATATGATTTAGAATATGTTTAATATTTTAATATTCAATGAACACATTACATTTAAATTCAGTTAATAACTATAGAAACCTGTAAACTGGAAAAGCAGATCATCTGAACATTTGATTATTTTAAGCCATGACTGGCTGTGGGAAAGTCTTACCAAGATTTTCTGCAGCCAGATGCAGGACAACCTACTCTGAAATAAATTACCTGACTGGAAAAAAAAAAAAAAGTGTATTGTCATGATATTGTGCATAATTACCAATGAAAGAAAGGAAGACATCTTTAATTTATCCACAGATAAAACTGGTGGACAGGGAAAATGCCACCTTAAGAAAATGAAAATCCAAGAATACCATTGAATATAATTGCTAAGTTTTTTTTCTGTCAATAGTTAAGTCATGTTAATTTAACAAAATGACTTTGATACTATTTTGAGGGCCAAAAAAAATCCAAATATCGGAGTTTAATCAATTATGAGAATATTTGAGGAATTGTCACTATGGTGTAATTAAAAACGTCACCAAAAATGATTACATTTAAAAAGTTAGAATTGTCAAGACTTCCATTATACCACTATAAATATGTCTTAAATGAGCTGTCATGTCTATTTCATGAAATAAAACTTCAAGGTGATGTAATATTTCGGTCACTGACGGGAGTACACATTCTTATTCTAATTTCATTTCATTGTTATACAAAATGCTACAAGTGTATATGTATATTAATTGTAAGAAATCAATTTAAGTACGTTTTAATAAACCTATGACAACAGTTAGTCATTTAAAACTTTATAATATGATGTACAATATGATAGAAAAAACGTGGTTTAAACGTGGGTAAATTTTGTATGAGCAAATATAAAAATGACAAACACATGAGATAAAAATTTTTTAAATAAATAAAGAAAATACTTTTAAACGGTTTTTCAGGTTTTTTTTTGTTTGTTTTTTAATCGTATGGGAAAAGTTTGTTTTTAATGTTCATAACCTTTCGGCTTTTATCAGCAATGTTCTGTGTAAATTAAAGTCTGCTTTCTTAAGTCTCGCGAGACATCAACGGCGAGATCTCGCCCATGCAGTATACTGCAGGAAACCCCACCAAATCTTCCTTTCTCAACATGGCACCGAAGGTGAAGAAGGAAGGTTCGTCTATGTTTTAAAATTGAATGAATTAACTCTTTAAAATGGCCGTGTAACACAACGGAGAGTTGATATATGGGTTCGAAATAAGATAATGCACCGATTCGTGTAAAATTCATGTTACAGTATTGCTACAATTAGAGAAAATACATGAATTTCGCATAGTGACGTTCCGGCGTGTGTCTGAGAACGTGATGCTAGGCTAATATTAGCATGTTAGCTGTTTGCCAAAACGTTTATCCAACTGTAGCTGAGATCACGTCCTGAGTTTTTGCCATTTCAAATAGCTATGAGTATTTTACGTTAACGTGCTTCTGTAAACTCTTATTAGTGATGGTTTTCGTCTCTTTCAGTAAGGGATTCATTCTGTGGAAGCATTAGCAATCGTTAAGCTAAGGAGGTGTTTGAAACACGTGAAAGTTAAGTTAATGCTCTATTAAACTTGTTAGAAATGAGCGAAATCACGATTACGTCACTGTTTACTTGTTCTTAAAGAGTTGTTGTGTTGTATTGATGACCTGAGTAGTGGTTGTAGACGTTTTCATGTTACGTGTTCTCACAGTATGGTTAGCTTGTGGGATTGCACATCTGGGTGTAGAGACTGACGTGTTGGATTATAGTTACGAATAATCAACATTCAATACTTAGTACTAACGTCTCAGGTGGAGAGTTGGGACTTTACAATTTGAGATTAGACATTGTTACAACTTGTCTTGTACTTGGTCACTATTGCAAAATAACACCTTCATGGTTTGGGCTCCTTATTTTGCGGAGTAAGAACAATAAGTAATAGTAGGAAGGGACTGCTAAATAAAATATCACATGAAGGGGCTTGACCACATGATTATGTTGACAGTAGTCCTGAAATGTGTTGGAGATGCTTGGTGTTAGGTAATCCTAATTAACAAATTTAAAACTTTCTCTTTCAGCTGTCCCTGCCAAGACTGAGGCCAAGTCAAAGGCTCTGAAGGCCAAAAAGGCTGTGCTCAAAGGTGTACACAGCCAGAGGAAGAAGAAAGTTAGGACTTCTCCCACCTTCCGTCGCCCTAAAACCCTCCGTCTCCGCAGGCAGCCCAAGTATCCACGCAAGAGTGCTCCTCGTAGGAACAAGTAAGTTATTATGTTTACATACAAAAGATACATGGGAATGGAATAGACCTGGCTCAAATGATGGTAATAGCGATCAAAGTATGAAAAACATGATTCCACATTTAAACTACTGATGTACCAGTCTACCATTAAAAGCAATTTTATTGTGTTAAGACCAAAATAAGGTCTTTATTAAGTGTTATGCTTTAATGTTCACAACAGGTTGGATCACTATGCCATTATCAAGTTCCCCTTGACAACAGAGTCTGCGATGAAGAAAATTGAGGATAACAACACACTTGTGTTTATTGTGGACGTCAAGGCAAACAAACACCAGATCAAGCACGCAGTCAAGAAGCTGTACGACATTGATGTCGCCAAAGTCAACACGCTCATCAGGTAAATATTATCAAACCCAAAGAATGAGATGCTAAGTTCCATTTTCATTGCCTGTTCAGGCTGCTTGAGTTGTCTCAATTTGGCTGGTTTTGTCAGAAATATAGACCTAACTGCATAAATGTTTGTGATGGTAATCATTACCAAAGTAAACCCTTACACAACTTAGAGTGGTAAAGCTTCAACTGTACATTCTATAACAACGTAGTTGTAACATACAACATACAGTTGAAGTCATTTTTTACCCCTTGGTTGACTGGCCAAAGGGGTATTGTAATTGTTTTTGTTTTCCGGTAGGCAAACATATTGGACAGTTCACATATGTCTGTTTGCCTACATTTTCTCTGTCACATTTCAAGCATTATTGACATCAAACTATGACCAAATGATTTGCCATACTTTCGACTCTCCTCTCTCAACTTGATTACTTTTTGGCCAAAGTCCTCTTTGAAAAGGCTTCCAGCAAGTGCCTGTGTCAGTTTCATATTTGTCTGTCCATCTGTCCTTTCTAGCCAAGGAGCATTGCACAGCATGTTAATTAGACAACAGTTGCTAACTTTAGTAAGCTCATGTTCATGTTGAAGACATATAGAGTAGGGGTCGTCTGCAGGTGAACTCCTATGATGTGTAGGCTGTTTAAAGTTTTCTGTATGATTTTATTTGGTAATCCTAAAACCCCTGTTTTGTTGCTTTACTTTAAATTTATTTTCTTTATAATCATGTTCAGGCCTGATGGTGAGAAGAAGGCATATGTTCGTCTCGCACCAGATTATGATGCATTGGATGTTGCAAACAAGGTGAGTCCTGTATTTAACAATCCAGTAAAATAAAGTAGTTTTGGAATATTAAACAAATGTGGAAGTACCCTGTTGAGGATTTTTACAAAGGTTCAACTTTTAAGTGTTAGTCACTTAAACATTGCCTTTAAGGTCATAAAGAGATCAGTTGCCTTTTTAACACTAAATATTTCCATATCCAGTATCTTGAAACAGCCATACTCCTTTTTCCTGGTTTTGTTAGTGCATTAAGTGCATAGTTCCATCAGTAGTAGTTTTGTACTAGTAGGACAGCCATATTTTCAAGGTCTATAACTTAACAGGGTATCTTCACAAAATAATTGTGAATCTGTGCAAGTGATGTAAACTTTGATTATGACTGAATGTCTGTGATGCATTCAAAGGAACCACTGATGCCAGACATGGATAGTGCAGACAGGCATGTATACATCTTGTTGATGAACACTAATGTCTGCGTTTGTTCCCTACAGATTGGCATCATCTAAGCAGTGGCTGAAGAGACATGTGGAATAATAAATATTTGTATAAACTCAAATTGTGTCCCTGTGCATTTCTGAGTTGTCTCCATGTGGATACCAATTCTGTCATGTAAATTCAAGCGTTGGAGTTGGTTTTGAAAATGTAAATATTGATGAGTGTCTTCATCATTCTAGCCTTTTTTACACAGCAGTTATGTTACAGGAATATTTTGCCTTTATTCCAGAACGATGTTTGACTCATCTGTTAAGTATATGGTGTGTTTGAGTTTGTGCATTGTATATCATGTAGCTGACAGTCAAGATGATCTACACTTTAGACTCAAGCTGGTTCAGTCAACTCTTACTCAACAGAATTGGTTTTCAATAAATGTAAAAAAAAAAACAGGTGATTTTTTTTTTTTGATACATTAATGCAACAAAAATGTTTCGGGGCAAACATGTCTTATTAGTCAGATTTTTTTAATAAAGTGGTTCATCCTGGCTTGATTTGTCTTTCGATGTGTGAAAAATGTAAAGTACTTGGTGACTTCAGGATGTAAACTGACCACTTGAACAAACAGTTTTTGGGGGGATTTATCCAAACGGGTCAACAAAATCACAATGTAGGACAAAGTAAAAAGTGATGAAGTTCTTGGTTCATCTACTTTTGCAAAGCTCTTGGTTATATTTGGCATAAACCATTAAAATGAACATGAATCAACTTTGACACAAGCTGGAAGTTGCTACACAGTAGGTTAACACAAGTGAAAGGCAGTGGTCTGCTGTCGGTAGCTTCAGATAAATTAGTTCTAGCAAGACTTCCAACTATAATAGACAATCTCATAAATTTGGCTTAAGAACTGGAATCAAATGCATTTAAGGTAGAACTAGTCAGTTTAGCGAAGTATGCACCCAAAACTATGAACATTTTTTACACAAAAACCCTAGAAGTGAGAATTCTTCACTATGAGTTGTACAGAAGAGTATAGCTTTCTAACATTTCTCTAATATGTTATTTCATACTTTATTAAGACCATAAAGGCATTTTAATCAGTTTTTGACACATCAGTCAGTAAAAGCTCTTTGCGCTTCTTTCCTGCCAAATATATCTTACATTCAACTACTCGCTGTGATCAATGAGAAGCATGGTCCGGTGGTTATGAAAGGAAGGTTCGGACTGTGCCTTTAACCAGGCCTCTGCAGATGGGGCACTTGCGCAGTGATGGTGCACACTCTTTGCACACCACCAGGTGTCCACATGGGATGAACACAATGTTGACCTCCTTATCCATGCACACCTTACAGGTCCGCTCCTCCTGTAACCGCCGCAGCTGCTCCTCCATGGGGAGGTCTGCAAAGGGAAGAACATGTTAAGTCACTACTTGATGGAGGATATTGATTTCATTTATAAAAGAAGCGTTTCCACACATTTTCAGATGTATGACTCCTCAATGGTTCAAATTAGCAGCACATACAAATGGGCTTTTGTCATCTAAATTAATGATTTTATAGTTTATCATCATACAGCATGTTCCTTATTATGCTGTTGCTAAATTTGTAGATCACGCTACTTCAGTTATGTCTGCTGATTTACAGTTGCTGCACTTTGCCCAAATATAGGCCTAATTACTCATAAACCCTTCTGTCATAGCCACATGAATATAATCTGGATGATTTTACTCAGCACCCTAAAGAAAACAACTGGTATCATTTCCCCAGATATTTAAGTACAACTTAATTCATCTAAAGTTGGATAAATAAAAGTTCAAATACATGTAAGAAATAGAACATACCCAACAGCAGTGTATTTGGACTGTTTACTAAAATCTTAGCTGACACTATTTCTTGTTAACTTTACATGTGTGTTTATATATATATGTATATATATATATATATATATATATATACACACACACACACATATATATATATATATATACATACATATAAAAACGAGAACCTGACACATGTTAAGCCTAATGAATGAACGCTATTCATTAACATACTGAAGATGTTCATACCTGACAGGTCTTGGCTTGGTGATGCAGCTTCATTCGATTGGGCTGAAAAAGTAAAAAAAAAAAAGTGAAATGTGTCATTGCACTAATGAATCAGTAAACAGGCTCTAAAATGAGAGTCAAAAAATAATAAAGTGAATAGTAATATTTTTAGTTTGATCTGTCCACTTCTATGAAACAAAAGGCATGTGTTCTTCTGTTCATCTGTGACAATGGCTTACCCATGAGATCTCTGAGCAGGTGGACGTCATTTTTTTGGATCCAGTTGCGGAAAACCTCAGCAGCGGCGTTGCCCTTGGTGAGGACCAGCTCTATGAGCCTGGCAGTTTGCTGCTGGGCCGTGGTCTGAGCCTGAAGACCACTGTACTCCTCAGCAGCTGTAGAATAAGAGATGAGGAGAAGAGTTACCATGCATCCAGAGATGTGTAGACCTTCAACAACATTTAGCTCAGTGGTTCTCAACAAGGGGGGTGGACACAGGATGGGAGGGGAAAAAAATCATGAAAAATCAAAGACTCACAGCCTATTAGTACAAAGGAAATGCAGCAGATTCCCCCCTATGACGAAACGCAAGTGTTTGGACTATTACAGGGTTTTTCAATGGGGGTGGTGCCCCCCCCTGCGTAAAGACCCCATGTAAGCTCCATCGTTTAACAGAGGCACACACCACACCCCCACAGATTGAGGTCTGTCCGCAACAAAGGCACCCCCCAGTTAGTAAAAAAAACATTGAGAAATACTGATTTAGATTAATAGTCTGCAGATTTGTCAGTTAATAAGATATGATACACATGACTGATCCAAAATATTCCAAAAATAGTGACATGGTGCCGATAAACTGTCAACTGATTTAAGATCCAAAAAGACAAAAAAAACCTATTTCACAGGGAGCTACTGGTATTCAGTCAAAGCTGCTCATGGCATGAACCAATGGAAAAAAAACAAAAATAACTCCAGCCCCTATAAACCAATCTACAGGCCCTCATGAAATAAAGGCTTCTTAATATTTCCTAACCAAGTGAGTGCCTGGATTTTTGTCTTTTTCCATTGATTATTTAGGATGTTCTAAACGTGCAAATCTGTAATTACAGATATTTTACCACAAAACAGGCACTGTGTACTACTAGCATAAACCAGAATAGAAAATCTCATTTAAAAAAAAACATACTTAAGACATTTTGCTCTCTTAAATGCTCCAGTACTGGCTCAACGCTCTTCAGACGCTGGATCAGTGCAGCCTGGTGCCTCTTCACAAACGTGAAGCCATCTAAAAGGAAAGGAATGAAAAGGAATTTAAAAAACGGTCTTTGAATGTTGACAAAGTGGGTGAAAGTCTGGGATTCTTGATGAATAACATATGTAAACTCTACCAGATGCCATGGCCTCTGCTAACATCTCCCGCTCCTCTTCCCGTTTCTGGTCTTCAGCACTCAGCAGGTCTGACACCAGCTCCTGGACCGTTCTGTAGTTCTCTCCACTTGTCAGGATCTTGCTCTGAACTGTCTGTTTGACTAGGCTGCGATCGAAGCCCATCTCTAAGGCTGATTTAATGACAGGTGTGTTCATCATGACGGCGTCTTCGGAACGCTCCTCACCCGGACCGAGGTGAACCACTAAGGGGAAACAGGACGTTAAACTGACTGATACTAAACTTATTAACTGTTAGGAGAAAATACAACAGTTTGGACACCTTCAATTATGGTGAGGAATTTCATTTTAGGTTCACTGACTAGAAATACAGCTAATTTAGTCTTCATCTGTTCTCTTTGTTTGTACAGTCTTATCAATTAACTTAATTCATCCATATTTGTTATGCTACAGTATATCAGGTATATCTGAGTTTTCATCAAGCACTAATTGTGATTCAATAGCAGCATAAAATGGTCATTGCAGTCGTTCACATATAACACAAAGGCATTTTACTGGTTGCAGACTTACCAGGTGGATCCACAAACTCTCTGGAGCCATCTCCGTTTGTTAAAAGCTTTTGAAGAGACAAAAATACCGTAAATTCTTTGCCACATGTTCAAACCAAGAGCAGAGATTTTGTTTTTGTTTTCTACTAACTTGCTCAAACAGCCGAGGAAAGCGGGCCTGGATCTGGTGAACGAACTCTTGTCCCTTCTCTTGCAACAAATATTCACACCTGGGATTAACCATAATATAAATGTATAGTTTATACATACATCTAACACATACGCTGTCATAACAAAACAATGCCAACATAAACAATAAAAGTAAGCGGTGGCATTTACCTTGGGAACCATTTAGCATGTTCCACCCAAGGATCATCTCCAGACTCCCAGCACCGCAGGCCTCCATCGCAGCAGAAACACTTAACATCATCATTGCGACCTTTATACACAAGAGTTAAATGGTGTTATCTCAACATGACAATAAAAGTTTTGGGGGATTTCAGGGAAAAAGGATGACTATGTGAAACTGATTTTAGTACATATTTGGTCTTTTAAATATTCATTTTTAAGACAAAACAAGTTTTGTATTTATTAAGTGTAAATGTTCTCGCAAAAAGGTTTTTTCCTCTCCTGGGACTTTCCAGCTCAAATACATGTCTGTAGAGAAACAGATCACACAAATATTAAAACCCCTTTTACGGGTACTAAACACCTTGAAAAGCAGATAAGAGGAACTACACTGGGTACATTATGAGTAAATTTTTTCTGAGAATTTCATGTCTTATGGTGTTATGTTTAAAACCAGTTAGAGAACCCTCTATTCTCTTTTGTCTTTGATATCTTTCACTTACCTACATAGTAAAAGCCCGCTTTAGCCAACTGATCCGGCCTCACAGGAATACGAGACGGCCAGTTGACAAAGGTGAGCAGTCTCTCCTCGCTCTGCTGCATGGCTGGATTAGACACATTACTAAGGATTGGAGCTCCTCCCGACAGCTGGGCAGTAACGGCTCCAGATGGAGCACCTGCAGGTCCGGCCAGTGACACGTTGTCAGCTCTGTCCCCTCGGACAAAACGGCAGTTTGGATAATGCCTCTGGTGTTCGGATACAGCTCTGTCTCCTGGTTCCCAGTTACTCAACTGTAAACATCAATAAGAAGGTCTGGTCATTTAGAGAGGACTGATAGATGAATGACCACTCTTATACACAAACGCATTTTCCATCAGAACCTGTACATGACTTGGTAAAGGCTTACATAATGTCTACTGCCACTAGATAAAAAACATATTGAGTTAATGCTCTTCCTGGGATCAGATTTTACTACTGTAACACACACCTGTCCTCCACAGCTAAAACAGGCCACTCGGTCGCCCTGGCCCAGGTAGTAGAAGCCAGCCTTAGCCAGTTCAGCAGGGGTGATGATGGAGAGTGTCCACGAGTGAAATGAATCCAGACGGTCCTGCTCTCTGCGCATGCTGGGGTTGTGGCATGTTGGTCTTTGATGGGACATGTCTTCTACACCACGAGAGCTAAGCGGGCTGGAGGGCGGCAGAGCGGAGAAGCCCATATTTAGATAGCCCACCGGCTCTTCACCTTGGTTTACTGAAGTGTTTGGTCCAGCTGGGCCTGGAGCAGAGAGCTGGAAGAACAAACAATGTGCAGTTATTCTCTAATTTACTAAGTGTTATTGGGGGGGAGGGGGAATTACAAGAGCATTTTTCTCAGTAGTTCTTTTCAGTTCAACTGGTTTAGCTCTTTTGAAAATGTTTTATCTCTCATCCGACAGACTTCTTTAGTGTTTTTAAAAGAGCTACACCAGTCCAGTTGAACAAAGAACTACCAAGGAGAATGAGGACCTGGGCTAATTTGTTAAAAAGTACATTATACAGTGTTACGTTATTAGAGAAACAGTTAAAAACGCAAGTGACAAAAGAAAAGCTGTTAACAGAGAACCTCAACAAATGAAGCAGAAGGGAATAAAAAATTAATGAGTGCAAATAGAGGGAAGGATCTGCCTAGAAAGTGAGTAGTGTCTTACATTCATTACCATACAAACTTGCACACATGTGAATGGATGTCCTAAAGCCACATTCAAATATAACTGTTATGTTCATAATATAGAAAATGTGTTAAACTATTTTAAGATGTCTTAGCGTTGAGTGTTGATGAGAGTTGTGTTAACACCTGCAGAGGAATTTCCCAATATTTTAAGTGTGAAAACGGCTGCATTTGAGAGTTCAGACATTCAAAAGGGGTAGGGTAGGTTTGTTGCAGATGTTTTCCGTTTGATCTTACTGGTATGGCTGGGGCGATGCGGAGAGGGGAAAAGGCGGAGTGAGAGGATGACAACAGGTTGGCAGTGGAGGGGAGGCTCTGGATGAAGGAACAGGAGGGAGAGAGCTGTCGGTGTTTCTCTGTTGGACAGTCTCCAGCCTGCCAGCCTTCTGCAGTCACATTACACCTGAAGCACTGCACACGGTCTCCAACACCAGTGTAGAACCAACCTGCCCTTGCCAAACTTCGTTCAGTGACTCCTGAAGCTGGGAATCGGGCAAAAGTAGAGATACGGAAGAGCTCTGGAGAGGAGAAAGGAGATTAACAAAATAAATTAAAAATATTACTAAACCCATGTCATATAGAGAAAGTACATGACAATAAATGACAGATACCTGAGGAGTTGTCATATTGCAGATCAGGTGGAGGCCCGTTGCGACACAGACCCATCAAAAACTGGTTGTTTTTCAGCTGAACAAGTGTTTCCATTCTTGGATAGAAGTACAGTGATATTAGGTAAAAGAGATGTCCATCACTGGGGGGAGAGGTCTGAGAACACCCAAGGTCTCATTCACTCACTCACTCACTCACTCACTCACACATACACACACAAATAGAGAATAGAGGTTAAGTTACAGAGGAGGGGGCGTAACCTATATGGTAAGACAGTGAAAAAGAAAGTGAAGGTTGCCTTAATATGAAACTTAAACACTTATGTGAGCAAGAAACAAAACTACCAGCCCATCTACCATTGGCATATTGTGTCCAATATCCAATGGTTCTGTTTTCCCCTGTGTACACATCAACCTGCATTATCAGTGCTATCACCATAACTCTGGAAACTTAAATGTTTCTCTTTCCACTCCAGATCATAATGCTCAAAAAGAAGCCTGGGTAAAACACTACACCCTGTCCTGTAACAACAGAAGCTGACAAATTAAATTAATTCTCATGCCTGTATTATCGTCTTAGGGTGTGGTTAGATCACCCTGGATCAGTGAACAATTTATCATCTTGCACATTCAACACATTCATTATTAACATTTTACCTAGACATTTAAGCTTAAACATGTTATGGGATTATAAGTAAAAAAAAAAAAAAAAAAAATCTCAATCACACACACAGACCAAGGGATAAGTGCTCTCAAACCCCTCCCCCCATATCGGACATCCCTTTTGGGGGTGTTTACACCTCCATAGTTGAATGGTACAATCACAATAAGAAAATGTTATCCTTCTTTTGGTGGGATAGTGGCAGCCCTTTGACTTCAGTGGCACCTGTACAAAAAAGGTTAAACATACAAGTTATTTCAAAATGACTGCAGGGTTTCCCCACCCACTGTAACACTTAGGCATATCAACTAAGCATTAAAATGACAATGGTACTGTCAGCATAACATAACAGCACCCAACCCAAATGAAAAACTATGCTGAGTTCTCCAGTATGCTTTGTTGTCGTTTATGATCATACCACATTTCAGACACATCCCCTCACTATTGATTAGCCAATGTTCTTTTGTGAGGAATTACCTCAGGACATGTAATGACAAAATCTATGATTCAAATGTTTGTTTGTTTTTAAATATATATATATATATAGTCATCAGAGTGAATTAACTCAATTCAATTCATTTTGGACACAACATCAAACCAATGACCATTACTGCAACCACAACAGCTTTTCGTCAGCTTATTTTTAAAACTGATGGACTCCTTAGCATTTTTATAATTACAAAAAAAGCCTGTTAAATACAGTACACTGGCCATTTGTCCATTAATTCACTTCACTAGTTGATTTAACATAACTGGAAGGGGGAAACGAGTAAAATGATGCAACAATTTTATAATCTTAAAGATATTTGCTTCTATATTAATTAAGATTTCCCATTAGCACAACATATGGTCGCTACATTTTTCCTAAGTAGTGGGAAAAAGAGCCTTTGAGTGGGGAAAAACCACATTATTTCCTGATACATTCTTAGTATTTTTCTGGGTATGTCAGGTACTTTCCAGGTACTACTCAATCAACACTCCCTTCCTGTTCAGATATCAGGGCTTTATTGTCATTAAATTACGGTAAAGCCACCATAAGTTACGTCATTTATCATTTTAATGATTCTACTTCTGTGTTAAATTTATAGCTTTTAACAATATGAAATAAACATTTGGCTAATCTGCTGTCAGTTCACTACCACCGGACGTTCGCTAGCTTAGCTTACAGCTAACATCTGCTAACGTCAATGACGGTCAAACTTTACTGCTCGTTAATATGACCTGTGGTCGGAAAATTAAGAACTGGGACTCCATCTTGTGCAGAAACACTAGATATAATATGCAATGTTTGTTCCTTTTCCGTGGTTTTTGAGTCTTACCGTTTCGTAATGTCTTCACACGGACGGAAAGTCCCGTTTCACACGGATGCTTCTCGTCTCTGCTTCTATTTCCGGTTATGACTAAACAAACGAAACAGAGCAAATATACAATTAGAATGTAAAAAAAATACCTCGGGATAACCCCACAGGTAATGTCAGGAGTACCACGGTCACGGTGCTGTCCACATTTCAGTAGGTCACATAACCAGGAACATGTAAATAATGACAGCTTTTGTTGTCATGTTGACGTTTTACCAGAAAAATAGTACGCGAAAATACCTGATAGAAAACACAAAAACAGATGTACAATGGCCCGTGTCACTATTATTAAACTTAAAGGCAAAAAAAAAATAAAATAAAAAAAATCTCACTTAATCTTATGGTAGTGTCTGGGAAACATTGACATTTATGATTTCAGGTTAATAAATAAAAATGAATTATGATTAAATAAAAACGTAAATAATGTGACTATTGACAGCTTTAAAGAAATATGTCTGAAATATTAATCAATAAATATCAGTAAAATACAAGTCTGTGTATTTGAACCATAGAAGTACTTCATACAGCCTACAAAAAATATTCAAACAAATATGCTATGACATTTTATAATCTAACTGCAAAGTAGCTAGTCTATATGAGGAGGCAAAACTAGCAACAAACATGTGAGAATGACAAAGTGACAAAGTTAAATATATGAAATATTCTCAGGGGAGATGATACTCACAGACTCTGATGGAGATGAATGAACTTGGAACCAAGTCATGATACTGATGACTGTCTGCTGTGCACACTGGGCTGTCCCTGTTGTGTAATACGCCCCTTCAGCATGACAGAGTCCCCTTTCCTTGTTAAGATATTGATACATCTATGGAACTGTAAATTATCTAGATTTCTCTGCTGCAAACAGTAATCACTATTAGTAAAATTGAAGTCATGATCAGTCAATGCTGATTCAGTACATAAATCATGTTTCTGGTTGATATATTCATGTTGAGTTTCTTTGTGTCAAACTGAATGTTTCAAACAGACACTTAATTTCATTTGTATGTTTACACTAAAAAGGATACTGCATTAAAATACTAATGTGTGAGTTCCGTTATATATTAACAAAGCATGTAAAATTGCAAGAAAATTTATGAATTTATGGACAGACAAACCACAATTCTCCAGGTGTATTTTAAAGTTTATTAAACAGAAACTCCTTTAAAATGATTACAGTGAGTAAGAAATAAATTTATATAAAGCACATGCATAAAAAGGTACAAAACAGTTCTGATTGCCTCCGAACTCTGCAGATAGAATAATAAACATCATTATAGTATGTAACATACATAGCGAGTGTCACACATGCTAAGATAAATAATAGACTAGGTAGTGTTTTGCATTAGGACCACAGTACTTTAATTTAGGAAACATTGCAAGTAGATGAATTGGCTCTTTATTCTGGGGATGTTTACCTTTTATATAACGTATACAAAAAGGAAGCTGGTTAAAAGAAATGCTCTCACCAATTCAACTATTAATTAAAATCCAGATACGCTTAAAATATAAAAACACACTGCAGACACATCCCAGTGGATAAAAACTGATTATATAGTTTTAATATAGTTTATCTAACTGATGGAGAGATCCCCATATTGGACTGCATATGTGAGGGAAGGTTACAGCACCTGATAGCAACTGCAATTAAACTGTAGTAGCAAAGTAACATCTGCATTAGTATGTCGCTCTCGAAAAAGGCACAATGGGCTCTGTGATGTGTGCTGACTCCAACTGGGCTTAAGGCCTGGCTTAAAGCATGTTTTAATCATTCTCACCCAGAGGTGACAACATAAACAAAAGGAAAAAAAAAATCTGTCAGAAGACTCAAAAACTCTGCACAGTAGCAGCTAATAAATACCTTAATGGCATGAACCAAGACATTTTCAATCATGTGCACTTTACATCACAGCTAACCATGCTTCTGTTTTAGTTATGCAGACATGTATCAGTGTACAGTTATTTATACATAACATTAACATATTGTGGTGACAAATTTTCAGGTTAGCCTGCAACTACATAACACTGTTGTACCTAATATTGTAAATGACAGTTATGCAGATTTGGATGTTTACTTCAAGCATTCAGTGAGCAAAATATAAAGCATAGAATATTTGTAGTTAAGGGGCTTAAAACTTAAAACTGGCCAAGAATGATGCAGGTTTCATGTTTTTCACTGGGGGAAAATGTTTTCCCTTGTCAACTGGATAAAATAATTTGCTATAATATGAAAAGTAGAAGATTAGGAATGCACCAGACCAGTAGCAGGGAAATGAGAAAAAAAAAAAAAAAAAGTTGAATGTTACAAAATGATCACATGGCTTTTACCACCAATGACTGAATGAATAAATGTCTAAAAAGGTGAAGTCACAGTGCACTGTCAGGACTGATTCAGCTATGTGTAATTTTTTTTCCTTTAACAGGGGCAGTCACAACTGTGCAATAAAATATATTAAAATTCTACTTTTGTGATGCTTATATTCAATTTCTGATTGTATGAGACTTCAGAAACATATAACAATATGACACCATCTAATACTATAGTGCCAAAGTATTCACATTAAGGTCATGGTTTTAGCTGTCATGCAGTTTTTAGGGTAGAAACCATCTAACATCTCAGTAACTGTATGCACGTTAAGAAACAAAACCTTCAGGCACCCCCTCAGGTATCAAATATTTGTGGTGAGTGTAGGCAGCCATTCACTTACTAAATAGATCATGAGACCACATGCATCTGGATGAAAATTTCCGAGGGGAAACCCTGTATTGTATTGGACAGCATTATGCTATGCCCGTGATTTGCTTTAGCCATTCTTTGTATATCACAGGACTTCTTTTTGTAAAAGGAAGTCCTATGATCAGACTTTCCATTTCTCTAAATATCACTGACTACTCCTTAAGTTTCGTATTAGTGTTCTTACTGCTGTGCGGCTTCACCACAAGGGAGCATACTTGCACCATCGGCTGTAGTGTGAGTTACAATGATACCAGTCAGCTGTGAATCCAAGAGCGATAAAAATGTAAACATCAAAATAATCATGGAAGCTTATTGGGTTAATACTTTCAATGTAGTCTTCATCCAGACAAATTACTGTTAAATATCTCGTTGTCAGTCGTGGCCGTTTTTCTGTTATTTGTTCAGCAACCATAGAAATCATAAAAACATGCTGTTAATATGTGTACTAAACGGGTAATTATGCTGCTTGTGGTGAAATCAGACCTATTTTTACCTTCTGAGACAGTCATCACCTGTTAGATATAGAGTTTACAGTTGGTAATATTTGCTGTACACAGTGTTAGCCCAGTGGGAATGATAAGAAAACAAATGTGTACTCTAAAATTCACTGTGATGGACTTTATGAGCATCATCACAGTGTCAAATAAAAGTGTGGATGCTCTGCCTTAGATTCCTGTAGATTCAGACCCAAAGAAAGGAGAATACCTGCAGCTTACCACCTTCTGCGAGAGTCAGATTATTTCATTCCTCAGGGTGTTTTTAGTGTTAGATGTCCATCACAACAATAGTGTATTCTCTCAGCAATGTTGCTCTGTACCACTTCTGAAGCAAGAAAAAATCCTCCAAAAAAAAATCTCAGTCATGTTACGAAGACTTGATCTCATCTCAAATGATATTCAGGAGAGGGCTGTGTGTGTCTATAGCCAGGTGAGCAGGCTGTCTCTGTCCATGTGTGACCCAGAGAGAACGGTCTCCATGTCCATCAGAAGGTCTGAACTTAGACCCTCGGGGATGCAGGGCATTAGCTCCTCGCCCTCCGACATCGGCAGCACCGGGATCGACTCTTGTAAGGTCATTGAGGAGGTCTCACCAGAGTCACCTGAATGATTAGAAGCAGGGGTAGATTTTACTCTACTGAGAATGATGAGTTTCAAAACATTAACAGTAGATTATTATGGTCACTTGAGGAAAATTTTGCCTTTTTTGCAAAAGGATCAATGCACGAAGAAGAAACAGAAACTTCTTTTTTTTTTTTAAATAAAATCGTACATGATTGATCAGCTGTTTTGCTGCATCTTCCCGTATATTACAATAAAGTACAAAAGCATGTCTGGTGAAACAGACTGTATAGACTGATAGGGAGACCAGGTTATTCTTGTAAATATTGCTCATGTAAGATTATATGGATAGAAAACAACAAAATAGAGAGGAAATGTCCTGTCCCTTCTGGTTGTGCTC
>JAPTGZ010000007.1:21495127-21506634 GCA_029814645.1 Fowleria isostigma | reverse complement strand
TGATACGTGATGTTAGAAATGGACATACCAATTTATGTACATAATGCAAATGTAAATGAGCCTAACCCTAACCCTAAGGGATCATGTCCAGTCAAATCATTGGTCCATTTTTCATCAAAGAGTGATCAGTTACTGTAAATGTCTACCTTGACCTTTGCACTTAACTTTGTGAAATGGGTATATGATTTACTTTTCCTCTTAAAGTTGGGAAATATTAAGTTCTCTCTTCATGGACAAACAGAAGAATATAATTTTTTGCTTTTTTTTTGTATGGTTTGGCTTTGTTTTGTTTTTTGTAGGTTTATTGTGTATTTTTTGTTTTTGTATTGTGCTTTTATGGTTTTTTATCTCTAAGTACATGTTTGTGCAAATGTATAATTTAATAAAAAGAAAAAAAAACAACAATCACATGATTTATTACTGCAATATATTAAATCATAACACCTCTGCATTCTGACACACATCATATTGCGAGATCTTTACCAATAAATATCATGAGGGCTGTGTACAATGGAGATATATTTTAATCATGATTAAAATTGACAGTTGGTAAGGATAATTATCTTACAGCTTAAGCTGATTTTTAGGTCAAAAAGAAAGAAAGAAATCAGATCGTTATTTGTGGTTTTACTTTACACACACATACACATATATATATATATATATATACACATACATACACACATATACACACATACATATACGCATATATAAATATAAAGGTTGAAAATTTTAGAAATCTAGAAGTTGAACACTTTAAACAAACTAATAAAACACTTGTTCAACATAAAAACATGAATAAATAAAATTAACCCTAAGCCTTTACAAGTAAAATGAAAATAAAACCTAAAAACTAGTATAATTATAACAGCGATAGCCACTGAGCTCCAAGGAAACTGATTCCCAAGACCAATTGCAAATCATATGTCAAATATTCTAAATAATCTGGGCAATGTTTATGGAAACGCTGCACATATTCCTCATGACATGAGTATAAAATGGTGTTATTATTTTGCTTTAAAGATGAACAAGTAGCAAGAGTTTTCTAATACCTCTGCCCGGTCGCACAGTACTGCCCCCTCACTGACATTTTGCCTGCCCAGGGATTAATTTTGAATTTTAACTTTCCATCTTTCCAAAAACATTTCAAAAACCTGTAAAACAAAAGAAAAAAAACACAAAAAAAACCAAATACAAATATTGAGAGAAAAGCACATGTATGAACATGTGTTTGAAATTTGAAAAGAAACAGGTGTATAGTTTATAAAATCAGTTGCTCCCTGTTTTAGAGTATAATTATTTGTTGTTTCTGACCACTAGAGAGCAGTAGAATCAATAACACAAACATAAATAAATAAATAACAATTGGCTTCGGCAAAGTTTAGTTTTTGTATTTCTGTAGATCATCATGAAAACTAATAGCTCATCTATTGTGGACTAATAATCTGAAAATACTTTTTAATTTCCTTTGACATTAAGTGTCCTCTGAGATGTGACTGAAATCATCCTGATAATAGATAAATGATGTTTCACACATATTTTGGTTACATACTGTAAATACTGTTCAATGAGTTTATTACTGTCTCTATAGGCCTAATTTATTCATTGTCCTGTTTTGAAGTTTAGAAACAGGAGAAAGTATTGAACCTTCAATATGTTAAGTTATTGATGAGAAATGGGGGTGGGATTATATAAATTTTCTTCTTCCCACTTCTCTTCGAGTGCAAATTAATTAATTCAAATTATTGAATTTACATGTATTCTGTTGAATGTATTTACATTTTCAGAGACTGTTGTATGCAGGTCACTTGTCTTGTTAAACGCTTACTCGCTTGCTCAAAATAAATAAATGAAAAAAAAAAAAGTTAAATATGAGCGTACCCATTAAGTGTTGGTTCGTGGTTTGAGGATCTGATCCTGACGTCCAGCGGTGGGACAAGCGTCTGTGTGTTCCTGTCATGGTCCATCCCACCGGGCATCTGGTTCCTTCCTCCTGCATCCTATGACACAGACACAAACACAACTGTCCAATGTGATTTATAGCTAAATCCTTGAGTGTCAAACCCAACAGGTTTTCTGATGGGACTTCAAAGAACTTAGTCTTTTGACCTCTGACCTGTGGTGTGATTTGCTGAGGGAGTCCCTGCTGTTTACATCTGAGCCTTTCCTTTTCCTGTCTTTGCTGCATCGCCATGCCAAGGATCCCGGGATTCATCTTCTGGGCTGGAACATAAAACAAATGAGAAATAATCATTTGGACAGTTACACCCTTTTTTCATGTGATTAAAAACATTTCTCATAAATAAAGGAAAACTTTTCCAAACTTTGCGATCTTTCTTATTTTTGTTGCCAAAACAGCAACTTGTGAAGGTGGACAATGGAACAAAACGTTTCTCATTGACAAACATAAACTGTCAGATCTTCAGACACAAATTTGATAGTGTGCTACCTAGACTCGGGTCGACCCATGTGGTGGTCTTATTTATGTGATCGATGTAGTACACCTCTCCATCTGCAGTCACAGCCTGCTCCCAGCCTTCAGGCAGTGGACCTGAACAGCAGCGAAAGTACACAGTGAGAAGGCAAATGGTGCATGGAAGTGCATGGAGTGTTGAGAGTAAAAACTAGAATGTGGCCCACGTCCTCTACTGAATGTCTGTGCAGCTTCTAGTTTTTGGAAGGGTTGTGGCTAAATAACTTTAGTATGTACTGATGAGTTAAAGTATTGTAACCTATGGCAAGTGTGAATCCTGCCTGAAAGGGTCGAAGATGATCAAGAATAGCAACAGAAAACACACAGAATACAATCCAAGCAGACACCAAAAAGCTTAGAAACACATGCAACTTTTAAAACAACAGAGTGTGGTTTATGCCACGACTTTCTAAGAGTCATCAAAATGTTAATCCCCCACTGAGACAATTGAACTTCTTATCTTATTATACAAGCTGTAATGCAACCACATGCATATTAATTATTATGACGTTAATCATAAATCTTCTCGGTAGTTCTTCTCGGTTCAACTGGACTGGCTTAGCTCAATTTTTGAAAATGTTTCATCTCTCATTCAAGAGACTTCTTCAGTTCTAATAACTGGTGGGAACTGGACTTATAAACCTGCAGGGGTTCAAAAAAGAGCTAAATCAGTTCAGTTGAACCAAGAAGAACTACCAAGAAGAATGATGACCAGGGCAAATGAGAACCCACACAGACATATTCATTATGAACCCAAACATAAAAAACACATATTCTTTACTTACTTGTCCTTTTTCATTACAAATCACAAGTGAATCAGTGAAAATGTTTAATGCATCTGTAATATTTTCTGCTACTGTGATTGGATCGATAAAACAATATAGTATGTTTGCAATTATTATCATTATCATTATTATTATTATTATAATACTGAAAACACTGGTAATTATTCTATTGTATCTCTCTCGAGTTATTAAAGGTTAAATCAAGTCACAAAAGCTGCAGACTTTAATACTTACATTATACTAATATTCATGACAAGAGGATCAGAAGTCACACTTATAAAAAGAAAAGTCAAGTTT
Source organism: Fowleria isostigma (assembly GCA_029814645.1). NCBI lineage: Eukaryota > Metazoa > Chordata > Actinopteri > Kurtiformes > Apogonidae > Fowleria > Fowleria isostigma. The sequence continues at coordinate 21,503,079 of JAPTGZ010000007.1, read as the reverse complement.
TAGTGAGTCAAAAGTCAGCCTCTGAATTATATGTGGTTATATTTCATGGAGAAGGTTTTTCCATGGCAACATGAGTAAGATTTTTCTACTACTAGAGTCTGAGCAGTGTTTTATTTTACAGCATCTTACTAACATCATCCTGATAATAACACCAAAATGTGATTTAATCATATTTGTATTCCACTTATACTTTGTGAAAAAGGAAACGTAATGTCTGGGCCTGGGTTATGATCTAAAATAGACACATGTGTATAGATCTTTTATATACAATACAGATGGCAGCCCGGTCTGACCTGCCCCGGTACACTCCCACTGGAGACGGAGCACATGGCTGTGATTTTAACCTGCACATTGAGAGGGTAAAAAGTAGTGATACCTGTCTCTGGAGTGATGTTTTGCTGTTGTGTAGTGGGTACTGGGTTGCTGAGGGAGTGGGCATGGACTGGGGGGCCAGAGATGGGATGTTGAGCTGCAGCCGACTGAAGCTGCGAGAGACGAGGGTCATGCCAAGTGGTAGTCTTCTCCAGGTGACTGCAAACACACAACAAGTCTTAACAAATCTGTATGTGTTCAGCCGCTGTAACCTGACAGATGAGAAGTGCGAGGCGCGCTCTGTCTCGACCTGCTTTACCTGTACGACCAGATGTGCACGAACATCGACACGCACAAAGACTAATGTCAAGTAGCCTTTGACAGTCAGGCCACGTGCTAAATGAATGGGGAAAAAAATACACCACTTGCAAAACTAGTTTGAGCATTTTCAGTGTGCAGGTATTGATTGAAAACAACCGACAGTATTAGCTCTGTCATACATCTGCAGTCACCCTGGGCAATACTTTTAGTCACTTACTGCTAATCACTCACTCACTGTACATAAGTGATTATTATTCGAGTTTTTGTCAACCCAGATAGGTAGATGCAGTCTATACTTATGTTTATTTTTGGATTATATTTTTTTACTCTACTTATCTTAAATACTTCTGATCCTGTAACTCTTATTCCACTGTGGCTCCTCTATCTGCTGACAATATAACCACTGTGGGACAAGTAAAGGTTTTCTTATCTTATAGTACACAATAATACACAGTCATAAGAAAAATATTAAGTTTTAAAGAGTATGGGCTCCATCCCCCACCCCCCATTAGCAACAACTAAACAAAATGCTTCTGCTGCTGGTAAATTAAATTAGATCATATGCAAAATGCACAAAATGTAGAAAATATGAGATATTGTCTCAAGTAACTGGGTTTGAACACAATTTTTAATTTCAAATTCAAGCACTTTTCAAGCACTTTTGAGGGTCATTTTCAAATTTTTCCAGCACAGCACCTTATCGCTATGGTAAAATACATATAGCAATACATAAACTCATGATTATTTTTTCACCTTTTATTACAATGATGTACACTGTATTATGCTATATTTCAAAATAACAAAAAAAAATATATAAAAATAATCAATAATTTTCATTTTTGACATAAAGTTTTATTTTTTAAAATATATCACCACTCTGTAAGTAGCTTTGGCTTGGCAACTAACCTCACAAAGTTAATATTAAAAATAAATGAGTAAATAAATCCCATCACAGTTAGAATTGCAAGCACTTTCAAGCACTTTGCAGACCTTGAAAACACAACATTGAAATTCAAGCACCTGTATGAACTCTGAATTAAACATAAAGGACATCAGATTGGGTTTTGGAAGTTGTATGGGAACATAATACTCAAAAGGAATCATTAATTGCAGCCCTAAATTTGATGTCTTTCAATGCCCAAATGTCTTTATAATAAGCGGGGTGCATACACATTTTTCAAGGCCAAATTCAAGCACTTTTAAGGTTCATATTCAAAATTTTCCAGCACGGCACCTTATTGGTGGGGTAAAAAACATATCTACTGGAATACATATAGTCAAGATTATTTTTTATCTCAATGATGAACTTTGTATTATGCTATAAACATCTAAAATTATGTTTCATAATAGCAAAAAGTTTAGAAATTAAAGGCAAACACAAAGTTTTATCCGAAAAAAGCAAAACCACACTTACATCAAGACAAAGATTAAGATAAAATTTTTTTTAACCTCAAATCCCCCTTTATTTTTGGACATAATGTTTTACTTTTCAAAATGTATCACCTCTCTGTAAGTAGCTTTGGCTTGCGATAATATTAAAAATAAATAAATAAATCACATCAAAGAGTTATAATTGAACACAACATTGAAATTCAAGTATTTTCAAGGATTTCAAGCACCCCGTTAAAAACCCCTGAATAAGACAATGGGGTCTCCAAGTACCATTTCTCCAAACACAAACCCTTTACGTTCCCAGTGCATCATTGATAAGCAGACGTCAGATCTTACTTGAGGAAGTAACGTTGGCCGGTAGGAGTTTTAGCCATTTCCCAACCGTGGGGGAGTGGCACGTCGTCAGGTATCATGGGCGCCGCGGCTACATCTGCCGCTTGAGTGGAGAGTGAATTGACTGGGAGGGAGGCCGGGGAGGAATGGGCGCGGACATGATGTGGAGTGAGGGAACCACACACACCTCCGTCTGAACTGGCCTGACGAGAAACAAGCAGGGTTAACAACTGACACGACGAGACACAAACAGCAACCAGAAACTTACACCAGCAGGAAGGAGAAAAAAAAAAATAAAAAAAAAAAAAATAAGGCTGGATGGATACCAGACAAAGCTCACAGGAAGATCACTGAAACTTGTAATTCACATGACCCTGTTTTTTTTTTTTTTTTTTTTACTTTTCAACGGGGTTTCACATTAGCACTGCAGAGGAGGCTATGGTTTCTCTGCTGGCAGGAACATCTGAAAGGCCCAGGGGCAGTTGGAGGGTGGACAGTTCACTAGGTCACCACATATACCCTGACTTTCAGCTGAGATTTACAGAGCTCAAGAATTTCAGTATTCTATCTGAGCCATACTTAAGAATTTCAGATTAAAAAAAAAAAAAAACAACCTTCTGCAATAATATTTTTCATCAGTTAGACAACTCTGCAGTCCTCTACATGTTATTCCTAATGTGTGCTAAGATTCTAAATAAAAGGATAAAAAAAAAAATCCCATTTGAGTTGAGTAGTGACCTATTTTTGTGCTGTTTGGAAATGTACAGGGTTCATACATATTTTTCAAGGTCACATTCAAACACTTTTCAAGCCCTTTTAGGGGTCATTTTTGATTTTTTCCCAGCACAGCACCTTATTGCTGGAGTAAAATACATATCTACAGGACCTCATGATTATGATTAACCCATAAAGACCCAAACAGCCAACCAAAAGCATCTACTGACCTAAAGTGTTAAATACCTGCTGATCCACTAATCCTATAATACATGTAAATAATTGGTGTAAAATGCAGTTTCTCAGCTTTACATTATAATCATATATGACCCATTTGGACATTCAGAGGCTTCATAGTTAACATGAAAACACAGTCATCTTCTACGACATTGATTCACCTGTAAAACCCACGAGGTTAGATCAATGGCAGTGGATGCAGACACTTGTTTTTGCATTCTTTGCTAAAAAAGTAAATTTTTCTTCAGTAACTTGTTTGTTTGTCTGTTTCTGGTTAAAATAACCTTTGAATTTACTTTGAGGTTTTATGAAAATCTACATTATCAGTGAATTAAATATAGGAAAATACATGATTTACACTGAAAAATGTAAAGAAAAGAGGATAATATTATAAATCACTTCAAAAGAGTTAACTACAGAGAATAAAAAATTATTTGGGATCTGCCACAAATGTACTACTAGGTCTTTATGGGTTAAAAGTCACCTATGCAAAAGTGTAGAAAATATAAGCACAAATGTACTGATGAAACTGATTTCTGTTTCAAATTATATTTTGTCAATTAACAGGGTTCGTACATAATTTTCAATGTCAAATTCAAGCACTTTTCAAGCACTTTAAAGGGTCATTTTCAAATTTTTCCAGCACAGCACCTTATCACTGTGGTAAAATACATATAGCAACACATAAACTCATGATTTTTTTTTTTTTTTTCACTTTTTATCAAAATGATGTACATTGTATTATGAAGAAACATCTAAAATTATGTTTCATTATAGCAAAAAGTTTTAGAAATTAAACAAAAACACAAAGTTTTATCCAAGAAAGGTAAGCCACTTGGTGTTCTTCAGACAAACTCAAAAGACAAAGATTAAGATAAAAATATACCTGGAGTCGACCTGAGAACACCTAATTTTCTTTTTTTTGACAAAATTTTACTTTTCAAAATGTTGTGTCTTTCTGTAAGTAGCTTTGGCTTGACATCTCACCTGGCAAAGTTAATATTAAAAACAAGTAAATAAATTACATCAGAGTTAGAATTGCAAGCACTTTAACTCAAATTGAAGCACTTTTCAAACCTTGAAAACACAACATTAAAATTCAAGCATTTTTAAGGATTTCAAGCACCTGTATGAACCCTGATGTATAAGAAACAGACTACATAAACAGATTTCTACAAATTAAGTGTAAGACTTTTCAGGATGTTTTTAAGACTACTTAAAACAGAAGTTGATACTCGTTTTACAGCCTATTTCACTGCTATACTGGCAAAAATCTGTGACACCTACAATTTAGGAAAGTGTATTTAAGGCTATTTACTCTGATGCCTTGATTCCGAGTAATTTCTTACCGATGGTTTTAAAGTTAGTGATAATTGGTTCCTAATTTCAAAATAAATTGGAACGGGTGAAACTGACTGGAATACTTTATTTCCAGCCTAGACATTTCCCAGATACATTTAAACACAATACAGCCAACAAATTTATGGCAACATAACTCAACACCTACCATAACAAACTTAATACCTTATAAAGACTTTTATATTAACAAACAAAAGAATTTACCTTTATGTTACAGAAATAGTCAAGTGCATTTTCGTCAGTCAGCCTAAAATGGACTCATCGGTGATAAGTGAGGTCTCCTAAATTCTCAGCACATCACCGAGCAGTTTTGATTTTCTAATATGTCCAAATTTTCTTTGCAAAATTAATCAACTAATTCATCTGTATCATCTTGAATTCTCTTCCATGTTTTCATTCCCTTACATTCTTGTGCGCTAAAAAAATAATACAAATCTCCAGGTTTGCCTTGTGAACCACACAGACAGACAGACAGACAGACAGACAGACAGACAGTAACACCATGTGAAGACACACACGAGTGTTTCCAGATATACTGAGACCACCTCGGCCCCTCGTTGCCAAAAGTGAACAATTTTGCACTTTGGCAACAAGGGACAGTCTTACAAAAGCAGCCAATAATGCAAACTGCAGCTTTAAATGAGCACTGAATGAATATCGTCACCAAATGTGATGTAATGACGGACACTAAAGAGTGTATCAGCATGTGAACAGTGTGTGTCGATAGTTTTGTGTTCCTTCAAACTAAATTAAGACACGATAACATGAGAACAGTCATGCTCATGGATACTGTGTGTCCATATGTGATGTCTATCTGCATCCCTGATGTGATTATGTGCTGATGTATTGTGTGTGATTATATCGTATGTGCTGCTTTTGTATGTTTTGTATGATTGTACTGATGTTTCACTGTTCTCCTTTATCTTTTTTCTCCTTTATCTTTACTGATTTATCTTGTCTCTTAGGTGCCTTAACTCTCTTTTTTAATTAATGTGCTGTAATATATTGTTTTCCTAGAGTGGCTATTGTCATCTGGCAAGGGACTATAGCAGGATACTGGCCGTGTTAGCTAAAGCTGCCCTTTTTAACTGTTATTGATACAGTTAATCAATTGGAATTGCCCACAACATAATAAACTAACTGACTAAACTAACATTTGAAGAGCACATGCTAATGCAGCTTTATAATAAACTGTCATCAAATCAGTGGATGCTTTAGACAGAAAAAAAAAAGGTTCTAAAAATGTCACATCAGACTGTAAGAAGGTCAAACACAAACTATTAGAGTAAAACCTGTGTTGTCATTTGATATAGTGTGTGTCCTGTACATGAAGAAGGTTACAACTTGAGGGGGGTGGTGGCAACTTTAAGGTCAGAGCGGTGAGAACCACCAGGAAAAGCGTTTGTGTGTCTGTGTGTGGGGTCCGGCTGTGGAAGAGTTTGGGGGTTTTTAACTAAACCAACACTCCAACAACATACAGCAGTTTAATTTAGGATGTAAAGAAATGGTTTTAAAACAACATATAAAGAAAAGGCCTTGAAGGTCATGTGGTGTTTTTCTTATTTTTATGTCTTAACTTCTTTTTATGTGTGTTTTGTTCTTTGATTTTCCACTTATTTTTTACTGTATTTATTGACATCTATTATATACACTTACATTTTTACATGTTTTATTTTGGGTGCTTACAATCTGTTGGCTTTTCTTAGTATTTTTCTCCTTACTGGGTACGTTTGTGTTCTGTATGTTGTATTAAAGTTAGTTTTGGTGTACTAAGGCGTATTTACAACTAATTTCACTGATATAATTGCAATCGTTTGTGTTTAAGTAGTGAAACTGGGGGTGGGAGTAAATAAGTTTTACTTGTCACTCCCTTTTGGGTGACTGGGGTTGTATATTAATAGTGCATTATTGTATATGTTTCTTTACATTGTGTGCACATAATGTTATAGATATTACCTCATCTTGGTGTCTACAATCTGTTGTATTTCATTGGTATTTTTCTCTTTATTCGGCACATTTCTGTTTTGTATGTTGTGTTAAAGTTAGCTTGGTGTACTAGTGAATGTTTACAACAAGTTTTTTCCGTATGTATATTTATGTACACATAATGAAATGTATAATATGCAGATGTTATGTTATTTCTGTTATTGTAAATTGAAGCAGTACTGTACATGAAGTGCACAAGCTCGAAATAAACCAATCAATGAGGGGTGGTGGCAACTTAAAGGTCAGGGCGGTGAGAACCACCAGGAAAACCATTAGTGTGTCTGTGTGTGGGGTCTGGCTGTGGAACAGTTTGGGGGATTTAATTAAAGCAAATATAGAGGCCTATGAAAGCCATATGGTGTTTTTTTTTTGTTTTAGTTTTTCTTCTTTTCTTATTTTTTTTGCTTTTCTTCTTATGTATGTGGTTTTTTTTATGATTTTCATTTGCTTTTTACTTTATTAGAAATATTTACGTTTTTTTAATTACTCATTTTGGCTCCTATAATATGTTGTGTTTAATTAGTACTATTTTCTCTTGATTGGGTACATTTGTATTCTGTATAACGTGTTAAAGTTAGTTTTGTACTAATACATGTTTACAACTAATGTCTTAGACATAATTGCAACCATATAAGATCAATGACTGAAACTGGGGGTGGGAGTTTATAATAAGTTTTACTTCTTCTCGCTCCCTTTTGGGCTACTGGGGTAGTAATTTAATAGTGAATTGCCGTATATATTCATGTATTATATTTATTGTGCACACATGTTTCTAACCATGTATATTCTCTACGCATACTGTTTGTGTAACTTCTCTATGTATTTTGTGTTTACAACAAATTCTCTACGTATGTCTGTGTACATATAATGAAATGTTTCTAATGAGTATTGGAGTGTACAAGCTACAGATCAACACTAAACTAATCCCTGAGTCGGTGGGTCCTGTGTGTGGCTCTTTACTTGTCTGGAGTGGCCCCTGGGATCCGGCTGCCTGAAGAAGGAGTCCGGCAGCTTCCTCATCCTCATGGGCAGGGAGGCCGGCTGTCGGGCCGCCTTGTTGGGGTTCATCACGGCGCTGAACAGGGCCTCCAGCTCCGTCTGCGAGTCCCCGCGGACGTGCACGACCTGCTGCCCGGCCGGAGGCGCGCCATGGTGCGCGTCCATGTCGCCAAAGTTTTGGTGTCGAAACAAAATCTGTCGAAAAGTTGAGCCGCACTGTTAGACTAAAAGGATTTAACTCCGGAGCAGATGAGAGTAAAAACGAAGGCTGCGGTTATAGATGATCGGATTTGTTTACA
>JAPTGZ010000007.1:21329077-21340696 GCA_029814645.1 Fowleria isostigma | reverse complement strand
GCCGCCCACTGGTGTATGAGTGTGTGCATGAATGGGTGAATGTGAGGCTTGTATTGTAAAGCGCTTTGGGCACCATTTATGTGCAGAAAAGCACTATACAAGTACCGACCATTTACCAATTACTAATACTATTGTCCCTTTCCCACTGGATTGTACCAGCTCGGCTCTACAGTTTGGTACAGTGCTGTCGTCTTCTACTGCCATTTGTATCAGCGTGACTGAGATGGGCGTGGATAGTGGAGTTGAAACTCAAAACATAAGGTTTCGGTATAGTAAACAGTAACAACAATGGATGACATCGTGATTCTGCTGTACTTGTTGGTCGGTCTGTGGCTTTTTGTCATAGAAAATGAGAGAGAAACGGATACAAGCAATGACATGAAACATGGTTAAAAAGTAAAGGGGAGTTATGAAAGCCGATGCCGAAATATGAAGCTGAAGGCCAGTGGATAACAGCCAACAAGAGACAGCGTCTGATGCTAAGATAATGCCTTAAATATAATAGATGTGACGTTGAACGGTGCGGTCTACTGTATGTGGACTAAGCCACGAATAAAATGATGAAGGCTATCTGAAGATGTTCTCTGCTATCACGCTTATCTTGTGCATGTGTGACGACACTCCCTCTGACCAATCAGTGGCTGGCAGTGAAATTTCAGGACTGACTCAGCCCAGATAGAACCGCGGCGGAGGTGGTACGGAAAAAAAAAGTATGGGTACCAGGTACAATACCCAGTGGAAAAGCATTAAAACAGAGTTGTGCTGGAAAGGTGCAGTGGAAAAGGGGCATATTTCATGTTTGGAATGTCAAGATATAAGGACACATTTTAGGAGGTTGTAGCTTCTCAAAGTAAAGATTTTAGTTATTTCTTCAGAATACCTGATAGTAACTCAAACACAAAAGCATGGGCTGTAACAAATTAATAGATTTTCTTTCACTTTTTCATTGTCTTACATATTTCTGTACATTACATTTTTAATAAACTTTTCACCTGTTGGTTTATCACAAGGACTCTCTTCACAGAGACATTTTCATATTTACCATCTTTTTAGTAATGTTTACAGTCACTAGTATCAAACAAGTGACTTTAGTCTTACAAATGCTACAAATCCCCCCCAAAAACTCACCTTGGACAGTCTGAAGTCCAGCAACACTTTCTGATCCATCTCCAGCAAATGGACTTTGAAGATGAGTTTGTTATTGCGTTTGTCCAGTGTGCTTAATGTCACCTAGAAAACAGAGGTTTTATATTCATTAATTAATTCTGAAAGAATTAGACTTTATTTAAATTAACCAGGGGTTAATTATGTTAGGAATAAGTGTGTGTGTTGGCTGGAGCAAACCACCTGTTAGGTGTTAATGTGAAGTGAGAATGTGTGGGTCTGGTTTGTTATGGTGTAAATGTACCTGTTTGGTGCAGCTGCATTTGAAACCAAGTCCCAGACCATCACAGGCCTCTTGCAGGGCAGAGAAGGAGGCATCAGCGTTCACATTGGTGAAGAAACGAGTCATTCTCCGCACTAATCTCTGCCAAGGATTCTTTAACAAAAAAAAGAAAGCGAAAGAGACAGAAAAACAAGGATTAATACATAAACACTACATTTTGAGGTTTAAATTTTATTAAATTCCTGATATACTTTAACACTGGGCACATTCTTAATGACACTGAAACTGCACAGTGTTTTAACCAACTGGAGCAGATTATAGCCTTTGACAAACAGGAGCACAATCAATAAGACCAGTCAGCAATGATCAAACATTCTACCAGTGGAGGACTGAATCTCACCATACCCTAACTACTCTGATTTCCTCTGTTAAAACACTGATGGATATTGCCTGGAAGTTTAAATGCAGCATATTTCAAACTACAAATAAAATGAAGATTTTAGCTGAGATCCTGGATGGAGATGTGTTGGAAATGTGGACTGTACCCTACAGAGGGAATAGGATGGTGAGCTACTTTGTACTATTCTGAGTTAAGTCGTTTTCGTCCATTTTGCTTGATTTTTCACATTCAGAAATGAAACAATATCACACTATACTTTCAATCAAAATTCTTAAATGTTTATATAATCAAAATACATCATAAATAACTATGTCTTTTTTCCCCATCAAGTGTATTTAATTTTTTAATGCCTCTGGATGTTAAATTTAATGCATTTTAGTGCTATTTAAGGTCTTCACAAAATCTATTTAATGACTTAGAATGGTTTTTAATGACCCACAGAGACCCTGTAAATGTCAAAATTTGTCCCATTTGAAAAACACAGAACCTTTCAAAATTGCATCCACTTAAATGAAATCAAATCTGATTCAACAGTGAGTGCTAGACTTACCTGGCTGGCTCCGGGTGTCCCCATTAGCTGACTTCCCAGCAGCATGTGCTCCGGTTTGGTTGGCTGGGAAAAGCTCACCTGACCATCAGTTTGGCCGAGAAATGATAGCGTTTCACATCCTCCTGGGACGAGATCTGGCTGAGAGCTGGAAAACTGCATCCTGTCATCACTGCAGAAAGGAGACAGTGCTCTTTTTGTTTCTATCAAAGACAAATATATGTGAATGAAAATAAGACGACAAAGCTCTGACCTGTTGGCTCGGGACAGGACTCCGACTTCAGAGCGAAAATGTTTGTTCCCAGTTGAGACTGGTGGTTGCTTTACACCTGCCAAAACAAAGATAGATGTCAATGTGCTCAACAATCAAACTGCTGAAGTGACTCCAGTGAAATTATTTAGGGAATTGCCTTGAGCAAACCAGCGGTCATTTTTTAGGTCTGAGATGGTAATACGTCTGTCTGGATTGGGCAGAAGTAATTTGGACAGTAAACCTAAGGAGAGACACAAGAGTTACACCAGAAAAAAAAACTCAAAGACAAATGAATGTATTTAAACATCTGTTATTTAACCACACCAAGAAGCACTGGCTGTATTTTCTTCCAAGGAGGTAGGTAGGTTTTCTTTCGCAGCCAATCTGAGTACTCTTGACAACTTTCACTGGGTTGATCCCACGGTAACTCTGAAAAAGAAGTGACAAGAGGGGTTTCTCAACTTGTAACTTCAAGGTAAAAGTCAACTTTATTGTCAGTTTTTCTATATGTACATCGCATACAGAGGAAACTGAAATTAGAAAACTCTACAGTCCCACAGTACAACAAAGAACATTGTAGGATAAACATAATATAACTATAAACAGCAGGGGTTTGAAGAGACATTAAATAAATAATAAACGTCTAACAGTCAAGTGATAGATGAGTTAGAGTTAAACCAGTAATCATCAGATCTGGTCCTCATGGGCTGGTGTCCTGCATATTTTAGATATTTTCCTCTTCCACAGACCTGGAAGCAATTACATTATTATCAGGCTTCTGCAAAGCTGGATGATGAGCTGATCATTGATTGAACCAGGGGGGGGCGACAGTTTTACTGAGAATGTCCAAGATGAGGAAGGATGAACAATTTATAGAGAAATTAACACAGTGAACAACATTGAGCTATTTCAGACTGCTTCAATCTGTCCACTCAGTTAAATTACTTTATACATATTACAGTTTTTGGTCTCTTTCTATATTCATATTTAATTCCTTCGAATGCTTTCTTGAATAGTCTCAGTTGTGGTATATGTGCAAAAACCTTTTCATATTTATGTCTTTCCTAATGTTTCTAACACAACAGGCAAGACCAACACAATTAAAGAAAGCTCCTACAACAGGAATAATATCAGTATGGCCCATCTGTTAATGTGGAAATGCTACATTCAGAATAAGCCTATATCAAATTTAGCTTTGGCTCATATTTGGAGTGATAGTGTCCATGTCCATGTTTTGTCAGCATGACAGCGTCCCATCTACTGGGCTTAAACACTGGTTTTTTGGACGAAGTGTAATGCTGTCCTTTTTTCCCTCTCCTATCCAGATGTGTCTTTGATAAACCGGACGCTGCCCAAGTAGCGATCCAGCAGTTCTTCCGTTCTGTATCCGTTACTTCTATGCGTTACTTTCTTCATGTTATTCTCAGACAGTTGTAACTGGCAAGACAAATCTACCTATGGGTACTAATAAATTCACCTTAATAAGGATAGTAAAAATAGTAAATGGTTGACTCGGCTGTGCATTAACACAGTCTAATGGTACCTCCAGCCAGCATGGCAGTGAGGACGATTCCACAAGCCCAAATGTCTGCAGGCTGAGCTCTGAACTCTGTTTGGCTGAGAAGCTCTGGAGCCACATAAGGAAGAGTCCCACAGAGTCGGGTCAGAAGACGCTCTCGTCCTTTGTGGCGAAACATTGTGGCTAGACCAAAATCTGTCAGCTTCAGGTTATCTGAGGTGAAGAACAACAGTAGGATAATTTATTTATAAAATGTAAATTAAGCTTACTTCTTGAATATTTAAATACATGTGATCTTCGTTCACCTTTATCATCCAGCAGAATATTCTCTGGTTTTATGTCCCTGTGTGTGATGCCAACACTGTGAAGGTACTCCTGCAAGAGGTACAACTGAGAAATTAACAGCAAGAAACAGCTACAAGTCACAGCAACACAGCAAGTTTGTCTCACTTACCACAGCTGCAATTAGCTGCTGGAAAAACTTGTGAGCATCTTTTTCTGGCATCCCCACATCAGGCTCTGAAACAGAGGAAAATCATTGTCCTCCTCAAAGAGGGTCCAGCTCATGAAACAGACGTGGAGTTTACAGTTTTATTTAAATGATTAACAATCTCAGTTTCCTCAGGCGCCTGCTCAATGTCCCCATAAGACTTAAGTAGTAGTGGATTATATGATCTCCATCTCCGATTGTCTAGTTTAGATCTATTGTCTCAGTCAAATAATTAAGCAACTACTGACTGTTCTCATTACTAACCTCACTCTTTTGAAGATATTGCATATCCTAATATATATGTACTTAGTATATCTGTGCACAACTGTAAGTCAAAACTACAGCATATTTTGACATAAAAGTTTTTCACAAGGTCCCACATCAGGCTCAGAATGTGGATTATACAGGGCTATTTTTTTTTATAAAAAACATTTTGTGATATTCTTGTAAATAAAGGTAGTCATTTCTCAGAAAAAAAGTCACACATGCTGTATGACGATATCTTTCACTATAATTAATTTCTGATCTCTCAGATTTTATTTATTTTCATGTCATTTTTAAATCTGTCATATTTGACAGCTGTTTTAGACCTCCTCTTGGAACACTGTAACTTCAGATTTGTAATTACACTCCTGGCTTGGTCTTATTCGTTTTTCATTTCAGACCCATTTATACTCAGCTTGATACAACTGAGGGCTTTCAATCCACCCCAAGTAACCTGATGATCAATGCATGAATCCAAAAGGAAAAATTAAGGAATTTATTAATATTAATCAAGAAATTGATTAATTAATTAATAGCCTTCTTTGGTGTATTAACAACATAGTCGAACTGATGTATGAGCTAAAGGGGTGAGAACCTGCAATCTCTCATTATGTAGTTTGTTATTTAGTGCATTGTTAAATTCACATCATTGTGAATGAACATGAAAAGTGAATCTCAAACCTAATGGACAGCATATTGTGTCTTACCGATTCGGTCAAACAGCTCCCCTCCAGAGCAGTACTCCAAGAAGAGATACACAGTTGAACCTTCCTTTCGATGGCCAAAAAAACGAACAATGTTCTGATGGCTGAGGCTCTAATGAAGAAAAGAAAATGTCAACACACCAAGATCAACAGTATTTGTAAAAACAAATAAGGAAAATCACCTTAAAAAATTCCTTTTTCCATTTAATAAAACAACTTAAGTATATTATGTATATTTAAAGAGTAAATGACATTGTTTAAATGTTGTCACAGGACTGTTGATTAACAGTGAAAACTACTAAAAAAAAATTTGGTTTGATTTGTCATTACCATTCAGTCTAAAGAACTGTACAAAATAAATTATTCTCTCTCATTCCTGCAATTGAAGATACTTACTTTATGGACGCAGACCTCCTTCTTGACATTTTCAGCGCATTCTTTGGCCTGAGAGGTATCAATCACCTTGACTGCGACTGCCTCCTCAGTCTGTCTGTTCACCAGTAGCCTCACTCTAAAACACAAACATAGAGGAACAGAACAGATCAGATTAAATCAGGAGATCACAAAGTAAAAGAATGTGTGACAAAGGATGGTTGTAGCTGTTAGATGCTTATGTATTTTAATGTGGCTGCTGACCTTGTATCACTTTACCAACACAAAACAGAAAAGGGGGAGTGTCATAAGAGAAATGCCATAATCAAATCTGTCAAATCTTGTGTTAACACAGAATACTTTTTTTTCAAAATGCTGATAAATCCTGTAAAATATATTTTATTATTTTAGATTAGAAATATCCATGATGAAAGATTGCGAGTTATTTTCCAGACCCACTCATGTGTAAATCCAAAATATCCTGAAATACAATGTTGATACAACTACAAACTAAAGCAAAACTAGTCAATAACTCAAAACAGATGTAAAACACAACAGACAAGCCAACTTAAATGAAAAATAATAAAATAAAATAAATACAGAAAGACTAAATAAAACAAAACTAATGAAAATATTAACTGATTGGAGTATGATTATTAATTTGCCTCGCTGGTTAACATTTGTAAAATGTCATCTGGCTTTACCCTTAGTTGAAACTGTTCGCGAAGAAGGTGATTTGATGAGAATAACGTTGTGTATAAAGTCATAAATGTAAAAGCAAATACATACTCTCCATACGCTCCTTCTCCAAGTGTCTGAACCAGGTCCCAGTCCTGCACGAAAGGTACCGCCATGCTAAACGCATATAAATACAGATTATATATATTATTATATCTTATACCTCTTATATCCTCGCAATCATACGCTGTCACGTCTTTAACTGTGTCCGTGACAGAGGTCCTGCTGTCTCTGTGGTAGTAAAGGAAAGAACACATCGAAAAACATGACATAACGTTATAATGATCAGTTTTACCTGCACAGTCTCCCTCAGCCTGCAACCTTCGTATTTTTTACTCTCTCGGGTTTTACGTACACTCGCATGTGTTTTGATGTAGCGAATTTGGCGCGCTGTTTATTAACTTCGACTTCCGGGATACGTCATTTCCGCATATTCTTCTTCGTGTGTTTTAAAAACGACTGTACAGTGAAGCCATGGAAATAATAAATATGCTGTTGTTGCAAGTTACTTAGAAGGACATTTTTGTAAGTAATGGGAACCCTCACTATTTATGCTCCTTAAATCTGTGTTGGTTTTTTCCCACTTTCATCTAATAAATGAAAATAGAGTTTAATGCACAAATCATTGTGTGTGTGTGTTGTGAATGCAATTTAACAGTCAGTTGAAAGTTATGATCAATAATGTGCACTGACGTGAACCATATATATTGTTTGTATTAGGTGACCAACATTATTTTTTAATCTCTTTTATTTTTCCTGATTCAGTAAATGCAGAAATAGCAGAAGACAGATAGAACAGTACATGTATATAAAATTGCCACTGTACATGGAGTGCATGAGCTCGAAATGAAATAAAACTAAACAGTGCAGGGAAAATGATAGAGAATAAGGAGAGGGGGAAAGAAAAGGAGAATAAGGTAGCCCTGTGTGTGTTGGTGAGAGGTTTTTTTCCTGAGGGGGATCCACAAGATGTCATTAGAACAACAGGGTATACAAATAGCAATAGATATTTGGTTTATTGGTCTAAGTGCAGTTGCATTGGATTTATAAGTCTTCTGCTTGACAGAACCTGAAAAGTGAATGTATTGGTAATATACAGACAATATTTTGAAGTAGATCTGGTATATAACGGGTTTTGTACCCTAGTATGAATGTGTGAGTGAATAATGGATCCATTGTACGCACTTTGAGTATGCCTTAACAGAAAAGCGCTATATAAATCTAATCCATTATTGTTATTATTATTATTATTACTACCCTGGAAACTACAAGTAACCACCATTTTGGAATTATTTTTTCTTTATTAGTGACTCAAACTTGGTCAAATTTGACTAGTTTTGTAGACCAGTGTTATTTGAGTTTTGTTATTGAGACAGTTTTAATTTCTGTGAGAAGCTTTATTATTATTATTATTATTGATTAGAATCCAAATATTCTGCATGAAGAGTTACAAAGTGATAAGAAACAAACGAAAAAAAGAAAGTCATAAATTAACTTTTACTGAAAATAAGTAGAAGTCCAAAGCAGACATCTTTCATCCATAAAGACCCAAACATCCATCATCAACCAAAAATCATCTGCTGACATACACTGTTTAATCCCTGGTGATCCACTAATACATGTCAATAATTCATGTAAAATACAGTTTTTCATCTTTTCACGGTCATCAGATATGACCCATTTGGACATTCAGAGGCTCCGTAGTTACCATGGAAACACTGTCATCTTCTACATCATTGATTCACCAGTAAAACCCACGGAGTTAGATCAGTGACAATGGATGGACACACTGCTGGGGTTATGTTCAATTAATGAAAGATTTTGCTGAAAAAGTCCCTTTTACTGAAAAAGTGACTTTTTCTTCAGTTTTCTCTGTTTTTGATAAAATAATCCTCAATTTTACCTTAAACTTTTATGAACATCTACATGATCGGTAAATTAAATGTTGGAAAATACTTGGTTAAATACAAAATAAGGAACATAATATTAGAGTAAATGCCAATAAACCCCTTGTGGTTGGTTAAATATAGAGAACATTTACTTTTTGATGACGCTGGGTCCTCATGGGTTAAAGCAGACATCCCTAAAGTGTCTCCGCCGGGTCGGATGCACGCGCCGTTCACAGTATGTGTCAATAACCGGAGCTGCGTCGGTAAACATGGCGGCCAAGGGGCTTCGGCAGCGAACCAGGCGAGGAAGCAGACAAGATGCAAACAACGTCAACCTCCCCGTCGACACCCGGCCAGCGAAGGAGGAGAAAGGGGCCGAGGACAGTAAAATTACAGAGACCCGACAAGAGTGAGTGAAAGCCGGGAACAGAGCCGTCGGGGTCCGTTGGTCCCTCCGGGTCTGACAGGGCGATGCTAAGCTAGCTAGGCTACTTTCAATACGTAAGGCAAGTTTTGGGATGACAGCACGATCACAACGTAATGTAAAGAGCCACGTGTTTCCACCACTGTGAAATATTAACGATATGTGTTGTCTGTCGCAAAATGTAGCCTGGCTGTTGATATTAAATACAGCAAACGATACGCAGTTGAAATAACCGGGTCGACTTCATTCATTCCCCCCCCGGTTATCCATTTTCATATTTCTAAAAAAACATACAACAGTTTATCCGTGAAGAATCTACAAATTCACTCTCAGATTCTGCCAAGGTGTTGTTAATGTTATTAAATCACTAGCTTTTATTTTGTGTTTCGTACCGTTGTTGAAAGACAGCGTTAAATAGTTTGTATGGTGACGTGTCATAACAAAACGTAAGGTGAGGATCAATGCTGAGCTGCAGCTGAGCCGACTAATCTAACTAATCTGATGATGGATGTACACAGAGAAACACAGCACACATAAGGCATAAGGAGCAGAGGGGTCACACAACTGTACTCATGAAACACCGTGTACTCACTCTGAGGAAGCACACCGGAACTGGCACTTATAATACATACTATAGTTTAATCATATTGACGGGATATTCTCAGGTATTCAGTGCAAGAACTGTACTTGTGTATTTTTATTTTACGACACTTTCTTCCTCTGCTTCAGAGGTGAATCATGCACTTTTTGCAGCTTTAGATTCTCTTCTGTTACAGTTTTTCAGCATCCCTTGTGTTTTATGTCTAGATTTGTTGTTTTTTTTTGCATGTTTGGAAATAGCCTCTTGGATTAACTGGGAATTGCATATCATAAAGCTGAAAACAAGACTCATGAAAAGATCAGATGTATAATTCATGTAGGACAGCGACATCACAATCCTGTGAAATATGATGCATTGCATGATTGAAACTACCCCTCTATCTGGTATTTCATCTGCCGCAGTCTCTGCACTTCAAATAGCAAATTAAACGACTTAAAAATTTTGGTGAGTACCTTCTGTTAAAACTCAGAATGCAAAAGTTTATTTAGTTGCACTATCTGAGTTGTCATATATCTCCACTGCAACATGGTCTCTCATATACCTCATATGTATGAATGAGATATATGAATTTCTGTGCAATGAATACAGTACACACATACACACACTCAAATGATGCTGTGTGTGTGTGTGCGTGTGTGTTGATAGATAGATCAATAAAGCTTTCTATCGATCTATCTACACACAAACAAGCATCATTTGAGAGGCATGATGTGCAGGTACACTCTTTTCCACTTCATGTTCCTTTAACGGCTCAAATGTTTGTCCTTTCATTGATAATATGTCCACAGCAGACATCATACACTCCCTATGTAGACTGATGTTTAATGTTTGAATGTTTTTGTGTCATTGTTTTTAGGTCAGTAAGTCGTGGAGGTCAGGTTTGGGCTCCAGAAGGCTCCACTGCCTTTAAATGCCTACTCTCAGCACGTTTTTGTGCAGCTTTGCTCAGCAACATCTCCGACTGCGATGAGACTTTCAACTACTGGGAGCCTGTGAGTACCTGATACTATCAGAAGTGATCTATTAGTCACATTGTAAGGCTTATGGGCCAGATCTACAAAGATCCTAATTCATGTGTACTAATTTGCGAGTGCAATCTAGAATTTTGCGTCTGGAATTGAGCCGCGGTTTGCGGGTGACAACAGGTACAAACATGCTGGAGACTGCCGTATTTAAATGAGGATTTTGCGTGGGCTATCATGGATAGCACGCACAATGGAATACATTGGAATTTCAAACCCTGGAAGCATTGGATATGCCAGCACTCAGAGCTACAGTCTGCTAGAGTGATCCAGATGCAAGGAAATGGAAACTTTCCAGGAGTTTTGTTATTACAGGTATTACAGGTAGGAGAGAGAGAGAGAGAGGTATGTCATGGTGCTTATGGAGACCTCTCTCCCCTTGCTACGAATGACTACAAATGATCCCCCCAGTCTGCGTCTCACCTCCCCTGGTCTTACGATTCATTCCCACACACAGACACACATCCATGGATCTGTGCGTCATGTGTCTGACTTCCTTCAACCACCCCAAAATGACCAGACTGGATAGGCGATATGTTTTAATGAGTGTTTCCTCATTCATTCCAAAAATGTTCACAGGAGGGTGAAAAATTACATGTTTGCTTGTTCTTTTGAGAGGTGTTAAAAATAGACACAGTTTCTATGAGCAAAATTGTGTTCAAGTTCGATAAATCACTTTGCGTGTGCTAAATTAATATATTTACATTTTCTTCCTCCCAGCACACACACAGTTGTGTTTTAATGCGTTATATTACACATTCACTGTGACAAACGTACTAACTGGATGCAGACATGCTATTTTGCACCTTTTGAAAGATGCAACCCTTTGTGTGCACTGATGATAAATCAGTTTCATTCATTCATTCATTCATTCATTCATTCATTCATTCATTTTCTGAACCCGGTTTATCCTCACTAGGGTCACGGGGGTCCCAGGAGCCTATCCCAGCTACTTAAGGGTGAAGGCGGGGTACACCCTGGACATTTCACCAGTTCATCACAGGGCTGA
>JAPTGZ010000007.1:21316350-21328977 GCA_029814645.1 Fowleria isostigma | reverse complement strand
GCATGTCTTTGGATGGTGGGAGGAAACCGGAGTACCCAGAGAAAACCCACGCAGACACGGGGAGAACATGCAAACTCTACACAGAAAGGCCCTGCTCGTCGACTGGTGTTGGAATCGAACCCAGGACCTTCTTGCTGTGAGGCACAAGTGCTAACCACTGCTCCACCATGTCACCTAGTAAATCAGTTTGTACCAGTTTATTTTTTTTTTTGTGTGTGCAAGGAGTTTGTACACATTTTAATAAACACAAACCTTTAGTAGATCTGGCCCTTTGTCTTAGGAATTGTGCATTTCTACATGTTACTGTTTGTTCTTTAACTTCTAGTGTGTAATAGTTGTTATGATTTTTTTCTGCAGATGCACTACCTGCTTTATGGTACAGGGATGCAAACGTGGGAATATTCTCCATTGTACGCCATCAGGTCCTACGCTTATTTGTGGTTACATGCTCTTCCTGCTTGTTTGCATGCTCATGTACTACAGACAAACAAGGTAACTCTTCCAAAGTAATTTCACTGCTTGTGATATTTACTTGAATATTAACCGTCCTGTAGCTGTTTAGTTGTCTTTTTGTGTTATCAGTAGGTCTAGTAGTAGTTAATTTTCATACAAATAATTGCAAGTAATAGTTTATTTGTCCTATTTTCTAATTAAGAGTAGTTTATTTAGACACATCCAGTACACTTGATGAACAGGAAATAGAGCCAATTATTAATGTTGAACACTGGAACACAGAAATAAAAACTCTCAAACATACACACTGCAATAATGGCACATACCAACAGAAATTAAGCACCTTTATGATATTAAGAGCACCAGTCACATCTGAAATGGTGGAAAACAATGTAGAAATACTGTTATTTAATATGTAGTTTCCTTTAGTTTCATCCATGATTTTGCACCAGAGGATGGAGATGATTATCATGATTATTTGAGGTGCACTGTTTGCAAAATACTGGGCTGTTCTGTTTTTTAAAAGACCTGTTTGCCAGATGGTGACCAATGTTTTTTTTTTTTGGTTTTTTTTTTTTCTTTATCCCCCCCTTGTCGAAGATACAAAGAAATAACTAAAATGTTATAATAGCTGATTTATGAAACTTCCTCTCATATAACACAAGAGATGAACATCGGTTACTTCCACTTGATGATATTCAATGACTGTCAACGAGGCCGGTATTGATCAGTGGTGATATTCAGCTGATATAGCATCCCTAATGATGCCACATAATTGTGGTTTGGCTCAAATTATATAACCAATAAAGATCTGAGTTAAATTCTCCCTACATGATACCATCCAACATGCAGTAGATTCACTCAGACATATACATGAGGTTGTAGTGAACATCTGCAGAAGGTTTTAGTCTTGTGTTCTGATTGTGTTTCAGGTGTTGGTGTTCTACTTTGTACGATGTGTCTTAGCATTCTCCTGCTGTGTCTGTGAACTCTATTTCTACAAGTAAGTTTGCCCTCCTCTTCAATGCAAGTAGTGGACTTCCAGAGAACCTGTGTTTGCAAATTTGGCCTGATATTTCAACATGGAGTATTACACGAAAGCAAAGAATGTTGGTTTGTTTGTTTGTGACACAGGGCAGTTTGTAAGAAGTTTGGTTTGCATGTGGGCCGTCTGATGTTGGCTTTCCTTGTCCTGAGCACTGGCATGTTCTGCTCATCTGCAGGTTAGTCAGATTTAGTCACATTTATTCATTATTATCTCATTCTTTTAATTATGCAAGCATTTTCTATTTTAATCAACAAACTATGCATTGTTTAGATAAATGTATGGGTACCATCTATATTTTTGGTAAATGCTTCTTTCTGAGGTGTCTCTGCTACATGCCACCATTTTTTTCCTCCAATCACTTATAAGAGTTTTACCTTGCCATTCCTCCAAACATTCAATTGATGCAGCAGTTATTCCTCCATAGACAGTGGCTGTGTTCAGAGTTGTGCACTCGATACATATTTATTACATACCATGTGCTGCATCCCATGATAAGTATACAGATAAACTACATGGTCCTAGATGCAATTTTTTTTTTTAGTGAAATGAATAAGATCATTCCTGTCCGTTATGAGCGCTGTTTGTTTCCTAGTGTTAACTTGTTCATTAGGTCATTACAGTGTTTGACTTTGTGGACATGCTAGTTTTTACCATAAATAGACATGGACGATATAGCCCAAGGTTAATGCAACGTTATGGATGATGCACACTTGTAATCGCATGTATACTAGCTGTAAGAATTGAAGACAAAACATGAAATACTCTTTCCTCACTAAAGCCACATGTCATGTATGGCTGGAAAAACATGTTCACAATTAATATATTAGAAGAAGCAAATGAGTTATGTTAAGAACTGTGAGCAACAACAGTCTGTAGAGGATTATTTCACAAGTTTTCAGTGAGAAAAGCTCAATTAGTCCCGCAAACGTAATGTATTACTCTTGCCACAAATATAATTATTTTGAAAAATACATCATAGCAAATTACACAATAACAATTTTAAGTACTATTTTTTCAGTTGTTTTTATCCTCTACAGATCATCTACTTTTTTTTTTTTTTTTTTTTTTTTTTTAAATCTAAATCTCCTCATTTAAGTCATATAAATAGTGACCTTTGACCTACGCTCAAGCAGAGTAGCTGGCTGCAATCACAGCACAAGGCTCCAAAATGAAGCCAGTGTGGATCTCTCTAAAGTGTAATACTACTGGATACAAATTGCTAATTCCCTCTGACTTAAACTGACCTAAGCAATTTTTATTTTTTTTTATCCAGGAGTCATTCTGGTCTCATCTGTTTCATTCGGACACTCTAAGAAGTGTTCTGGTCATCCGGCCTTACATTTTTAATGAATAAGATTTTATGGCCAATAGAAGGTTTAGATGTTGGCTCAAATAATTGTGATGAGGTGACTATGTAATAATTGTGACAGGTCTAGTGTCTTTCCATCTATCTGTGGGTCATTGCAGATTTACAGGTTTGTCTGTTATGTGCTAAATACAACTTCCCTGCATTAGACAATCTGCAACTTTGAACACAGCCAATTTGACGGGTTGAAATGATTGCATGTTTCTGTAGTATATCCATTTGCTCTTTATTCTGACAATGCATCCTCTTCCCCCTTTCTTCTTTTCACAGCATTCCTGCCATCCACCTTCTGTATGTATACAACACTGGTTGCAATGACAGGATGGTTTCAGGACTCGACTCCTTTAGCCGTTATGGGCGTGGCTGCCGGCGCTATAGTGGGATGGCCATTCTCCGCTCTGATTGGGTAGGGCCAAACACAGAAGTGGTATTTTTACTTTTTTTTTTGGCAATGCTCCTGTTACTCGGTCTCATCCAGTCTGGTTTATTTACTTTTCTTTGATATTACAGGGTTCCCATCGCCTTCGACCTGCTGGTGTTGAAGAGGCAGTGGAAAAGTTTTATCACCTGGTGTGCTGTTGCCTTAGTGCTACTACTGGTGAGGAAACTCAGAATTAATAAAAATTGCTACTTTGCTGGACAGAGTTGCATGTAGTTTTCATAATGTGAGTTTGTATGTACAGAGATAAATGTGTGTATGTTGTCACAGTATTAAATATAAATGTTATCAAGTTTAAATCCACAGCATACAATATGTATACATTGATTCATTTCTTTTTAGGTACCTTTGGTGGCTGTGGACTCTTTCTTTTATGGCAAACTGGTCATTGCTCCACTCAATATTTTGCTGTACAACGTCTTCACACCACATGGGCCTGATCTGTATGGTAATCCACAAAGATACTCCTCATTAATGAATGATTTTATCTGCTGCTATAATTAAGGTTTGGAAATAGCAGATTAAGTTTTTTTTATGTGTTTTTTTCTTCCTTAATTTTCAGGCACAGAGCCCTGGCATTTCTACTTTCTAAATGGATTCTTAAACTTTAACCTGGTGTTTGCACTGGCATTGTTTGCTCTGCCCCTCACTGCCCTCATGGAAACACTGTTACACAGATTTAATGGTAAGCAGTGTCTTTCTTTCACTTTGATTGGTGTCCCTTTTATGTTGATGTTTTCATTTCATTGTCTTCATTAAAATTTAGCAACACAAGTGCAACAAGTTCCTCTGAAACAAGCTGAGTGTTGGTGAATTTCCACAGCTTTTGTATGGCTGTTGAGGTTGAAAGACTCACAACCTGACCCCAGCCATGTCCACTATCTTGTACTTAAATACCTTTCAGTGTATTTATAGATCCAACACTAGGAAAAAATTACCGGACCATCACAAAATTTCCAGACCTGAAGTTGGAATTCATGCCCAGATGCACAAATGTCAAGGCTGTTCCACCAAATACTGATTTCCTAACTCTGCTAATGTTGATAATAAATGCATTAAATGACAATGGTTCCCTTCAGAATTTTGGATCAATGTTATTGATTTACAATTAATATGAATGTTCATTTTACTCAAACATTAGCCTATAAAGAGTATAACAGTTGTGGGCTATTTTTTTTTTCCAGAGATGTATCAAATATCAAAGGATTTAAGCAAAAATATTACACTAATCTAATCATTCTTATTTCATTTGGTCTGACCAGTAAGTTCATGTTGGTAATTTTCATGACCATCTTCGTGTGTCCTCACCTGCAGTTCAGAACCTGGGCCGTCCATACTGGCTGACTCTGTCTCCGATGTATCTGTGGATGTTGGTTTTCTTCACCCGACCTCATAAAGAAGAACGGTTTCTCTTTCCTATCTACCCCCTCATCTGCCTCAGCGGGGCAGTGGCCCTCTCTTCTCTACAGGTCTCAGTAGTTTTACATTTATGACTTGAAAGCTGCATGTGCTTCTGTGTTGCTTTGTTAGATTTGTGTAATAAACAGGGTTTTTGCAGGCCCTTAATAAGTCTGATACCTGTCAGTATGAATTTTAGGCCTTAAGATTAATCATACAATCTTGGCTTTTCAATTTTGCTTTAAAAAATATTAGATTCAGTAATTGTTTGATGGCTGTTAAAATTAAGAAATCCTGCTGCAAAGTGGTCACGTAAGCAACTCTGTGTTAAGGCAAAAAACATGTAGCCCTCGGCAAACCTCCCATCATGCAATTTAATGCTATTTTCCATTAACTCCAGTGAATGAAATGTTTTAATGATCTTTCAGAGATCTTAGATAGTCCTACTTGTTTAAACTTCTAGTACTCTTGTAAAGACCTTTCTAAATGTACTTTGTTTTTTCCTTTCAGAAATGCTACCACTTCCTGTTTCAGCGCTATCGACTGGAGCATTACACCGTCTCCTCTAACTGGTTAGCTTTAAGTGCAGTGGTGGTCTTCACAATGCTGTCACTGTCCCGCTCTGTTGCGCTCTTCAGAGGTGGGTTTATATACATATGTGTCATCATAGTACCCATACCAGATCCAGATGGGTGCAATGAGATTTTTTTAAATTTTATTTTCTGTCGACAGGCTACCATGCCCCTCTGGACCTTTACCCAGAGTTCTACCGCATCGCCAAGGATCCGACGCTTCATTCGGTCCCTGAAGGCAGGCCTGTTAGCATATGTGTGGGAAAAGAGTGGTACCGCTTCCCCAGCAGCTTCCTTATTCCACGCAAGTTAGTATCTACGGTGCTACAGAGATTTAAGTTTTTAGGAAAATGTGGAAAATTAATTTTGTCATTTTTAGGTGGAGGTCACTTTGACAGTTTAGTTGGAGTCATTTTAAGGGAATTATCTCAGAATTTTTAGGAATCTGCAAGTTTTTGCCTTTGACTGTAGATTGTACATTTTCAGTTAAAAGTAATTTTTCAAAGGAGGCTTCCTGTTTCTGTTTTGTTTTACATAATTTACAGTTTTTAACCATTGTTTTCTCTAAATTTCAGCTGGCAGTTGCACTACATTCAGTCTGAGTTCAAAGGTCAACTTCCTCAGCCATACTCATCTGGTCCTCTGGCTACACAGATTATCCCAGCCAACATGAATGACCAAAACCTGGAAGAACCATCTAGATATGTAAGTCACTCATTTGGATATGTTTAAGATATATTTATATTTGTCATGTCTGGGGATATAAATATTACCTGTATAACGATAAACTGTGGTAAAATGCCCGATGGTAACAATTACCGTTTCATTTCTAATTATCATGACAGCTGTTATTGATTACCACACTTTGAAAACTAATGGTAATACAATGGAACTCCAGTGCGCACAGGCACCGCTGCTGCAGGGACAGTGCTCTGGAGATATTTTCATGTTACTAACACTTTTATAAGTTTACAAGTTTAACTGAATTGTACTACTTAAGATATTTTCAAAGGTCAAGGCAAAATGTTCTTAAAAAGTAGCATATTCAGATGTATGAATAATGCACACAACAGTATGTATTTTTTAAGGGAAGCTGACACATATATTTAAGCCTGTATCTTTATATTATTGATGTAGCCTCTTAAGCCTGGATGCCCCCACTACCAGGGACAACCACAGTTCTGTCTGTGTTGCCACAGTAATGTTACACAATGTTTGTTTTTAATTTTTTTTTTTAGATCTTAATTTAACCAAATAAAATTTCCATCGAGACAGATCTCTTACGAGGGCCACCTGGCCAAGAGGTCAGCAACACACACCATGAAAGAAAACAGGTTTTACAGACAGGTATTATGAATAAGTTAAAACAAACAGTAATATTATAATAACAGAAAAGTTATAGTAATATACACATGCTTTACCTCTATGTATCCAGAGGAACATCAGCTAACAGCTCAACAAAACAACTGTCAGAACACAGAACATAACTCAAACAACACGCTTTTATATCAGTAAATATCAAAACAAGTTAAGAGTCTGAAACCAGCATATGTTAGAATGATTTTATAAGACAACAGACCAGTGTCACTTTGCAGTGTTAAACCAACACTAAGCAGATCCAACAGTACAAGTATAATGTCTCTAAAGCTAAAACTCACTGATCAAGACAAAAAAAAAGAGCAAAAATAAAAGTTGAATTATGAAACGTTGATCATGAATATTATCTTACCTTTGTGTTCTGATCATAACTTGGTTTAAGTGAACAAAGCCTCTGCTATTGGCTAATCCACTGTTTGTTTTAAGATGCACTGAAATGATTCCCACTGGAAATAAATGGCTCAGGGTTTAATGAGCCCCCTCTGCCAGACCAATAACAGAAATAACTGGTTTTAAAAGTGTCCAAAATTTTCCCCGTGTGCAGGTGGATTTACGACAGTGCCACTACTTGGTCGACTTGGACACAGATGAAGAGACACCACTTGAGCCACGTTATTCTTCCAACAAAGAAGAGTGGAATGTCATTGCTTATAAGCCGTTCCTTCAGGCATCAAGGTATTGTTTTCACACGAACGTCCACAGATTTTTAAGTGCTTTCACAGACAATAAAAACTTGACGTTATTCGTGAAACTGCTGTCTCCGTCAGGTCGTCTCCCATCTTCCGAGCGTTCTACATCCCTTTTATATCGGAACATCACACCACCTACAGACGCTACGTCATCTTGAAACCGCGGCGGCAAAAGCAGACCCGTAAGCGGAGCCATGGCTGACCTTTGACCCGGCCCCGTGTTCAGAGAGTCCAGACAAATGGAATCAATCACTTCTCAAATCAGCTGGTATTTGTGCGTGAGTGCATCTACATGTTCTGAAGTATTGTCTCTTAAAATGTTTGAGGAAACCCAACCCTTTAAGGACATTTAAGTATGCTTTTGGGCTTACATGTGCGTGAACGAGTAAAACATTTGTATGTATGCAGGTGTGCTTGACAGATATCAGCTGGACCTGTTTGTCAACGGTTTTATCTCAGTTTCTCTGTGCGTTTGTAAATGAATGTCTTACGGTGGATGCGCATTACAACATTTTATTTATCTATGAGCTGATGCGGTATTTCTTTTTGTACTGAACTTGAATATGTGGACCTAAAATGTGAAATTACTTATAATTTGAAAAATCTTGTATTGTTCTCACACCTGCACTTCAACAGTATCTGCTTTGTCAGGTGTGAGTTGTAAAGATGAATGAGTGTGTGAGCGCATGATTAATTTAATTTGGAATGTTAATAAAACCTGATTGACTGCGAACCAAGGTTATAATGGTTTTGGATTTTTCATTTTAGTTTGATTTTGCCTTTTTTTCCTCTTAGTTTTAATTACGGTAGGTTTTAGAGCTGGTTTGCAAGTTTTTATTAGTTAAATTTTGTTGTAAATGCTTAGTTTTAGCTTAGTTTTAGTGGTTTTTTTTAATATCTTTTTATCATCCTCAGCATCGTATTCATATAAATCCCATACAGGACTGCTTTCTCCCAACTTTAGTCTCCATGTTTCCAGGAAGAGTGGGGACAAAAAGCCAACTAAACCACAATAGACCAGAAGTGACGGACCGTGAATGCCGTAGGGTGCCGCCAGCTAAAATTGCTCGAGTGAAATAAATCTATTCCATGTCAATCCGACAATGACAAAAATGAAAACGAAGGGCGCTTTATCCGTAATTTGTATGTATACATTTTAGTCAGTTGTGTAAGCATACAATACACTCTGTTATAATTATTTTCTTTTAATTATAGTTTTTACTTATTTCAGTTAAGAAAAATATTTTTTCAATTCTAGTTTTTGTCATTTCACTCGTTTTCATGAACAATAATAACCTTGCTGCAAACACAACCTTCTCTTTTTGTATTGGGAGCTTAAAATCACCACCATACAGATTTAGGATCAGGTTTAATCGGGATTTTATTTGTAGATTTCTTTATGTAACAAACATACAAACTGTTCTCACTTACAGGAGAGATATCAAGGCATTTAAACATTCTGAGTAAATAATGTTTTATTTTCTCGTCAGTTTCATGCTGATGCTGTGGTCAGGCTGCAGGCACTCAAGCTCATCTACTGCATGTCGCTCCTTTCCACTAGCATTCATCTTTAGGTTATAGGATTTGGTCATAGAGGCTGACGGCCTTAAATTCAAATGGTGACACTTCCTGACACATTTTTTTTTAAGGCAGAAACAAAACACGCATTCAGTACATGGAAATTTAACTTTTTTTTTTGTGTTGCCTTTGCTCCCTCACGCAGTGTATGTTGTGTCATGGTCTATTCGAGGTAGCCTATTAAAATCTGGTAAACTCAGGTTTGAATAGAAAACCAACCATTTTCAGGCACGGAACATCCCACCAAGCAGGGGCAGCATAACAAGGCCATGCAAACAGGCTGCAAATCACACACACGCTCACTATCAAAGTCACTCGAGTACGATCTGAGCCGTTACGAGAGGGAGTTAGGACTTTACTAGGTTTGTTGTGCTCTGTAGCGAAAGTTATTGGGGATGGATTATGAAGAGTTAGTTGAACAAACATTATTTTCAGAAAGGCATGAGGGTGTTGAATATCGGGGTTGACCAATACTGTTCTTTTTAGAGCTGATTATTAATGATCAAGGGGACCAGCAAGCAATTTGGAACTGATTTTCAGTGAAGTAAAAACACCTGGTGTCAAATTGTAGAAGATTTGAACCAAAAAAATGGCTGAGAGACCTTACCTTTAAATAAAGAACAAACAATTCAACAATAAGAAACATTAGAAACAACTACTGTTATATAAATTACTGTTCTTTTTAATTCTAGTATATATGGACCGTTACACGTGACATGTAACCAATCAGATTGTTCTTAAAGTTGGACTCTACGCCAGACCACATGATGTTATCTTTGGTCTTGTTTTAATATTTATTTTATTGAGTAAAAAAAATAATGTTGATGATAATCTATTAATGATGAATACCAGATCTGACTATTAGGTTGATCTGTAGATAGATTTTTTAAATTTTTTAAAATCTTATTTTGGCCTTCTATTGTGATAGACTAGACCATTTTTTGTGTCACATTAATGTTTCATGTTAATATTTCTTCACAAATTTGGTATTAATTAACCTAAAACCAGGGATGTGCAATATGATTCACCTATATTGTGTGATCATATACAGATGTATACCGTTTTATATTATGCTCTATTATTCATTGCTTGTCACAAATTACATTCTGTATGGCAATACTTTTTATCATTTGAACACTTTACATTCATCTACATAGAGGCAAAAGTGGAAATTTTCACACAAAAACGAGAGAACATAACGTATTTCTAAAGAAACCTATTGCATGGATGCAAATAAAAAGAGTAAATAAATGTGATAAAGTACAACATGGTTATTTCTTAAAGGAATGACTGATAATGCTACTTTAATATAATCTATATTATGACATGATATAAAATTACTTGTAATGAAAACAACAATTTTGGTTAAATCACCCACCCCTACTGAAAGCTAACAGATACACCTTGAACACAGGATCAATAACAGGCCACAGTATGAGGCTAAATATCAATAGTTAATCTCTTTGCCTGATTTTCATCCCATTAAGGGCTTCAGTGAGACACGACACAGAGTCATTTCGTGTACATGCATATTTTCCCGTCCTCGGTCCTAATCACACATCTGCAGTACACTGGAAAGGCCTGCGGTAAGCCAGCCCTGAGGGTTTTTCATGTGGGCTATTAATCTAATAATTACAGTAAAATAAGTTGGCTAAAATGTTTTTAAGGCTATTTTTAACTTGAAATAAATATTTTTTTTCCCTCATAAGTACTTCATGAGTCTGGTGTATTTGGAAGTTGTATTTCACATACTACTATCACAAAAACTATGAACTACTTTTACTGTGTACTTTTGGAGTAATCATACTCCATAAATCCCTTCCTGGCTACAAAAGTGTTTTTTGTTTTTTTAATCTGAAATGGTGTTAAAGGCTAAATTCAGTGATGACTAAAATTAATTTTTCCAATAAGTACCCCATGAATCTGGTAAATTTGTTATTAGCACTTCATATACTATTAGCATAGACACTATGAACTACTTTTACTTTGTACTTTTGGAGTAATCATACTCCAAAATTCCCTCCTAGCTACAAAACTGTGACATAGCGCTTAAGACTAAATTCAATGATGAATAAAATACATTTTTTCATATCATGAATCCGATATATTTGGTGTTAGTGAAACTAAAGAAAAAACTTTATTTATTACTGAATTTAGTCTTGCTAACACTTTTTCAGACAAAAAAAACCCACTTCTGAGTATGATTACTACAAAAGTACCTGGTAAAAATAAATAGTTTTTGTGATAGTAGTCTGTGAAGTACCACTTCCAAATATACCAGATTCATGAAGTACTTATGGAGGGAAAAGATTTTATTTCATGTTAAAAATAGCCTTAAAAAACATTTTAGCCAACGTCTGTTGCCTGGAGGGGACAGTCACTCCTTTCGGTTTATTTACCGTAGTTATCAGATTAATAGTACCCATAAAAAACACCAGGGGTTGGCTTGCCCATGCGGAGGAGGATCAGGGCTGACTGCGGTTGGATATGGAGGGTTTTGAGGGTCAGTAGTTTTCTCTGTTGATCCAGTCTTGTTCATTGAAGTATCTCCTGTCCAGAGTCAGCCCGTTTCTGTAACAGTCCAGGTTGGTTTGGTAGGACTTGCGTTGTCCCCAGGTCCCCAGAGTGGTTTGGTAAGTGTCCTCTTTGCCGTTGTTGATGTACGTCTGATAGAGATCAGCCTTGATGGTGGGTGCAGGCCTCAGTTTGGGCTCATAGAGTTCACTTCCTGCTCTCACGCTGCTGTCGTACAGCTCGTGGTCTCCGTACACGCCGCTGCCATAGTGCTCGCTCTTGGTGGTTCGGCGGCCCAGACTCCTGTCATAAAACTCTTTGTGCCCAGTGCGACCCAGGCTGCTGTCATTCAAGTCCCTCTTCCCGGATCGACCTAAACTGGTATCGTAGAAGTCACGGGTACCGCGGCGCCCGAGGCTCAGCTCAGTGAGGTCAAAGTTCAGGAAGCAGCTCTCTGTGCTTGCAAGTGTGACAAAACCACTCTCTGTGTCCCGACCGCCGAGGTTGTCATAGTCACCTGTTGGCGTGTCAGGGGAGGAACACAGGAAAGAGGTGTTCTTGGTGTGTGGACGTGCTGAAACCAGGTCGTCGTCCTTCTGGGAGCGGATCACGTTGTATACGTCGGTGGGTTTGGGACTCGGGCAGAGTCCTGGTTCTGTCTGACAGACTTCTGATTTCTGCTGTTTCCTCCGTCTGAGAAAATAAGCAAAGTCACCTCTAAAACCTTTTAAAACTGCTTAATGAACATGAACACATCTAATTACACATTACAGAGTATTTCTATTCAGTGTTGGAAAGTTACCTTTGAAATGTAGTAGTTTAGAGATCATGTTAAAAACTAAATTTATTACATTTAATCCCTTTTATAACAAATGTTTTAACCCGTAAAGACCCAAACATCCACTGGTGACCTAGACCATCTACTGATGTAAAACACTTAATAACTTTTGATTCACTAATCTTATCAATACATGTCAATAATTAGTGTAAAATACAGGTATTCATCTTTTCATGGTCATCAGATATGACCTATTTGTGCAGAGGCTCATTAGTTACTGTGGAAACACTGTCATTATATACAACAACTAGAAAAGCACTCGGAGAGCACAGACCTCTGCCAAGCACCACCGTTCCCCCATTTTTCTAGGTGGCGCTAGAGAGCACATAGGTCATAGGTTGCAGTGTATGATTTT
>JAPTGZ010000007.1:21269927-21280139 GCA_029814645.1 Fowleria isostigma | reverse complement strand
TAGTTTAGTTTAGTTTAGTTTATTTCGAGCTTATGCACTTCATGTACAGTGGTAATTTGTATACATGCACAATAATCCAAAGTAGACAAATTGTTGGCTCATGTGCCCTTGAGCAAGGCACTTAACCTCCCCATTTGTGCCTAAATTTTCAGCAGGTGATGGATTAAAAGCAGAAGTGCATGTCCACATGTACAACAAACAGACAAATAATAAAGATTCTTTTTCTTCTTATTCTGCTTCTCTCAAGTCCAAACAATTTTGCAACTACATTAAGAAAGTAAAGTGGCCAAACAACAGTGGAGCAATGCACTTACTTTGATATAGGCAAGTGATGTACAGTAGTGGAAAAAAATATTTGACTATCCTATATTTTCTTCAGTTTCTTGTTCATTTTAAGGCTTGGTCCAACTAAAGGTACATTTGTTTGGACAAATATAATGATAACAACACAAGCAGCTCATAAGAGTTTAATTTAAGAGCTGATATCTAGGCGTTTTCCAGGATTTTCTTGATAATAACCAGTCACATCAGTTCTTACATCAATATCTATAACATTGTACTGACAAAAACAGTGCTTGTAGACACCCCATGTTTTCTTTTCTGTCTGTTTTAGTCACATGATACACACAGGAGTAAGTACTTGATTGCATAACCATTGTTTTTGATGACTTTTGATGGTCTAATAATTTTTTCCATGACTGTAAAATAAAGCTACACTGACAAACAGAGGATGCTACTTTAAATAAATAAATAAATAAATAAAAAGAATCATAATCATACTACTACTACTACTACTACTACTACTACTGATGATAATAATAATAATCAGAAGAAGAAGAAGAAGAACAGTGTTATAATAAGTGTTTGGAATATTACCTGCTACACTAAGTTTCCCTAAACCCTGTCAAATTAGGGTTTTATGATACATCATATATGTGGGATACATATAAAATTAACTTAACAATAACATATTTTAAGTCAGTCAATATTTCAGTGAACAGTTTCTCAGTATCTGTTAAAGCCTCAGACATGTGTTAGGTTTCTGTGACAGTTCCTGTTCCAGCCACATTTAGACCTCCTATAATCAGTGAGTGCATCCCCTACCATTGCACAACAGCTTTCTTCAAGTAGAATCAGAAAGTTTAGCCACACGGAGTCAGCAGTATTTGGTAAGACTGGACACTCCTTATTTCAGTGAATTTCTGCAGAAACCCCAAAATGGATATTAAAATAGACTTAAAAATTAAGCCTTATGTTGAAATCTGCAGTGTGTGTCAGTTTCAGTTCATTAAACATAATGTGCAACCCTCTCTGATACACTCAGAGTCCACCCAAGATTATCCAGACATTAATAATGTCCAACTGAGCCAACTGCAGATGTCAGGATCAGCCTGAAGAGATTCTGGAATATACCCTGGTTTAACTCTTTATGACCTCTATTCTAGTTTCTACACCAGAGGTCTATTCTAGGATTCTAGTGGTGATTTACAAATGAATTCTTCTCTACAATTAACCTTTTCTAAGTAATTTGTTACCATTTCTCATAATACCACCATCTGCATTTTGTGTCTTTAAGCAAAATTCCAGCATTTTCCTTTATATATTTTATTTGCTGACCATGAATATTTTCTTATATGTGTTAAAATATGTCATTAACTGAATGTAAAAACAAGTGTCTACAACCACTGTCATGTGTGAAACTGCTTGGGTTTTGTTGGGAAACCAATACTGCAGAAGATAATGGTATTTCCATGTTTAACATCCAAGATTTTTTTTTTCAAATTTTTTTATTGAAAAGTATGGCACATCAACAACAAAAAATTCCATGATTAAAGCAGTACCAAACTGCCTAGTAAATGTCACAGTCATTGCCCTGACAAAAGAAACTAAATTCAGAGCCACACTTAGCAATTTTTTAACAAAAAGTAAAGTAAGTACAAAAAGTAAAACATGAGTAAAATTAAGTGAATTAATTAATATATAAGTAATATATAATATATCAGTAATTTCAAATATTCAAAAAAAAAAAATTCTGCAGTAGCGCAAATATATACACACACACACACATACATATATGTACACATGCATATAAACACATATAAAACACATGTCTATACATACATTTAGAACACCCCCCCCAAAAAAAGAGGGGGGGGGGGGTCCATCACATCTATCACCAGAAAAGAAAGAAAATGATTCAAAGAAAGTTAAGAAGGGCTGCCATTTACTATAGAACTTAGAAGGAATGGCTCTTAAAGAATATCTAATCTTTTCAATTTTTAAGAAAGACATATCTCTGAGCCATTGATTACTGGAAGGACTCTTTGTGGATTCCCAATGAAGGAGAAACATCTAAAAATTTTTACATCTGATGGTACATTGATTGAAAGGGAGTCTTCCTATAAATACTTGGGAATATGGACTGATGAACAGCTCTCTTTTAAAGTTCATATTTGTAACCTAGTTAAGAAACTCAAATTGAAGATCGTTTTTTATTTTAGAAATAAAAATTGTTTCACATTTTCTGCAAAGAAAAACTTGTGCAAGCTACCTTTCTGCCTGTGATTGATTGTGGTGATGTACTGTACAGACATGCAGCTACCTTCACTATAAAGAGTCTAGATCAGGGGTAGGCAAGTCCGGTCCTAAAGAGCCGGTATCCTGCATGTTTTAGATATTTCCTTCTTTCATCACACCTGGAAGCCATTACATTGTTATCAGGCTTCTGCAGAGCTGGATAATGGACTGATCATTAATTGAACAAGGTGTGCTGGAGGAGAGAAATATCTAAAACATGTAGGATACCGGCTCTTTAGGACCGGAGTTGCCTACCCGTGGTCTAGATTCAGTATATCATGCTTCTTTGCCTTTCATTTCAAATCCAAACTCTCTCATTCATCACTGTACTCTCCATGAGTTAGTAGCTGGACATCACTAACCATTCGTAGACAAAAACACTGGTTTATGTTCATCAGTAAAGCTCTGCTGGGCAAACTCCCAAAATACATCAGTAATCTTCTTTCTGTTAGCTCTAATACTAGTTTCCATCTACGTTCCTCCAAGTGGTTGCTTTTGACTGTTCCCTGAGTTCTGACAGAATTTGGAAAAACAGCATTTTTCCATTATGCCCCATGGTCATGGAATAATCTTCAGAAAAGTGTTGTTACAAACATTCATTTCAGTTGGTGATTTTAAAAGTATCTTGGAGAATGCAGTAAAGGAGGAATGTCACTGTTTTTCTTGAGTCCATCATGGTTGAATAGTTGTTATTGTGTTTTATTGTTTATTGTGTATCATGTATATGTTTTGTATTGTTTGGACTTTGTATTTCTGCTACCTTGGTCAGGTCTCTCTTGCAAAAGAGATTTCTGATCTCAGTGAGACTTCCTGGTTAAATAAAGGTAAATAAATGAATAAATGTATTAATATGGAGCCTTCAAATGTCTAAATGGGTGAAATCTGATGCTGCTGAAAAGCAGAGAAACTGTATTTTATGGGAATTATATGAATGTATTAATATTATCTCCATGAAGTAATTATTATAATTAGTATATAATAAGTATAATAAAATGTGAGAAAACATATGATTAGCAGCATTAAAAAAAATAAAAATCATAGTTTTTACACAGTATATCACTCTGTTATTACATTTTAAAGACATGTTTCTTTTCTTCAAAAATTAAATGCATGGTGTCCATTTTTGTAACTCCAGAAAAATAAGGTCATTGAAAAACTTCAATTGTTCAAAAATCACATTGTTTTTTTCTTGCATAAACATAGGGGGAAAAATCTTGACTAACTTTCTCTTAATTCATGCATCAATGGGTTAATATAATACCCTACATGTTTACATTATCTTGGTGAATTAGTAGGAGAGACAGATTGCAACAGTCATGTGGACAGGTATACTTTAGTGTTTTTAGTGGTAATATCAGTTTCACAATGAATTTAACGTCCAGCCTGATGACGGTAGAAGTCAGGTGTACAGTGCAGACACACTGTACACTGAGACCAGTTTACATTTCCATGTAAAACTAGCGCCCTCTTGTGGTTCAACAAGTATCTATTAAAAGAGCTGAGAAACTCTGCCTCTCTTCTTTATCCAGATTAGATATATAAAAGCAGGTGGCATCGGAGTGCACCATAGAAAAGTCTGTCCTCTGTCTGATAATGACCTTTGACCTCTGTCTCTGTCACCTCCACAGCCTCCTCTAGGTCACGTTAAGTGAAGGTCTCATCTGAGTCTGGTCCTCAAATGTAATTATGTGACGTGTCTCACATCGTTCAGCATGTTATTGTAAATAAATTTTTTGTCATCCTTTTACTTAGTTATGTTAATATCATATTAAAAACCTGCCAATTTGAAATAGCAATTTTAACACCCCAAGAGTTAAAATCAACACTCACCTGTTGTTTATATGGGAACCACTACTGAAGTTTTAAGTCATCACTGTAGTATTTAGTATTTAACTCTTTAATAATGTAAAAATGTTCTCAGACAATTGCATCACAGGTTATTAGCATTACTACTGTTAAAGATTTTTATGATCTTATAGAGCAGTGTTCCTCAACTCCGGTCCTCGAGGGCCAGTGTCCTGCATGTTTTAGATCTTTCCCACTTCCATCTCTGGAGCCACTACAGACTTCTGCAGAACTGGATGATGAGCTAGGTGTGTGGAAGAGGGAAATATCTAAAACATGCAGGACACCGGCCCTCGACTGGAGTTGAAGAACACTGTTACAGAGAGTCTCTAGTCTTTAAACTTTACTCTGCTTTAAACTGCAGGAGTGTGTCATATGTTTTGATAGTGCAGTAAAATCATGAAAAAGTTCATATGTTTAATTATGTCCTGAGTGGGTGTGGCCAAGAGGCAAAGGCATGAAACCATTGATGATCCTTGTGTCAGCAAAGAAATGTTGAGGAAAAACACTTTCACTGTAACACTTAAGCAGTAACGCTTATACATAAAAATGTAACCCTCTATAACAGGAGTCTCAAATATACAGCCCACGGGCCGATGAAAGTGCAAAAATTACACTGAAGACATTAACAGTCAAGGCTGTCAAAATCATTTTAGTTCAGTTTCCACTAATAGACCAGTGTGAACTCAAGAAAAATAATAACATAATAACCTATAAATAATGACAACTACACATTTACGTCTTGAAAAATTATGTGAAAAAAATAACATTACACTATGAAAATATTTACATTTACATGCTATCCTTTCACAATAAAATGCAAATACATAAATAGAAATATGAACAACCTGAAATGCACAAATTTAACAATATCGTGCCTGTTACCATGTTTGTATAACACTGTTATGTACATGTATAAATAAAAAGTTGAGGCATAATATTGTAAAAAATTGCACACATTTTCTAATGAAATGTAATGTTGCTGTTTACATCTTTTTTGTAAAATAGAAATATCTTCATAATTTAAGAAAGGGATTTTTGTGCTAAAACAAAGAGTTGTCTTGGAGACAAGTTGGAGTTGTCATTATTTTTAGGTTATCATGTTATTATTTTACTGGTCTGGCCCACTTAAGCTCAAATTGGGCTGAATGTGGCCCCTGAACCAAACATGCATTTGAGACCCCTGCTCTATAAAGAGAGAACTAAGCTCACTATCTACATAATTACCGTATATAAACTCAGGGCCAACTGTGGGAAGGGGCATCACTGATCATTTGAGCAACACAGGGATTGTTATCAACTCTGCAACTCTCCTTTACTACTGGAGTTACAACATCACTAAATCATTTTCTGCCATAGCCTGACATCCTCTATGCCACGCCCCCTGAGACTGACCCTATAACTTTAAACAGTGAAACCGTGTTAAAAGACTCAATCAACTCACTCATTCCATTCTAGAAATTTTTTTCTGGATTTGCTGTGAATGCTATAAACACTCACTGTAAAAAAAAAAAAAAAAGAGAGATTGTAGAATTAACACCAAAAAGTTATAAAATTACAACATAAAAAAACTTAAGTAAAAATACAATGTAAAGTTGTTTATTGGGTAAGATTTTTGTGTCAACAATTAAATCAAATCTAGCTGTAGTTTTTACAGTAAGAGTATGTTAACAAAACAAGATTTGCATGTAGAAATGATGTACTTCTATTGTTTTGATAAAATAAAACTGTAAATTGAAAACAATGTGGTACTGTTTAAATTGCAAGACCATAATGTTAAAATAACAGCCAATTTTCACGTTTTTTTTAAATAAAAAAAGTTAATGTAACATTTTAAACATGTAAATATCACCTCACTCCAATGTTAAATCTACATATTACTCTGTTTATGTTTTAATGTGTTTCTTTTACAGTATTCTTCTGGTAAGCACAGCCGGCAGTTTTGGGGTTTTTTTTCTGTTAAAACAGTCAGATTTTTCTACACTGCTGTTTATTACTTATACATGCGCCTGTCAGGTTTGTGTTATATTTGTGCACAGACAGTACAAGACAGAAAGCACAAGTTAAAACATTAAATATTGTAGTTTGACAGATGTGTTGTAACACTCCAGATGATCTCATTTTGAAAGTGCTTTATCTTTGCATTACCTGTTTATGTTGTCTTGGTTAAATTATATTGTGCTTTTTGATACGACTCATAGTAAAACCATCTATTTTAAATCCAGCTCTAGTAAAGCTCTTCCACAACAGAATCACATTACTTCCAGTGAAACATTCTTGAATACAAAGTCCATATTATCCATTTAAATTTCAGTCAAACCTTTCACTATCTCTTCCTAAACACTGCATCATGATTTAACTTGTCTCACTCTGTATATAAAATTAAATCCAACATCATATAGTTGTTGGATTAAAGCTTTTTGTGCCAAACTTTAAGGTATGAGAATTATGTTATATTCACACACATACAACAGCAGACAAACTGCTGTCAGATCATATTAATAATATTTGTAAAATGTAAAACCTGAGAAAAACAAACATACTGTACTCACAGATACAAGTATGACTGAGGCCATTGAGTTCACAGTTTTTATTACAAAGTACTTGTTATACTTTGCAGGATACATTCTGGCAAATTGAAAATACACAGATACACGACAACTTTTTTATAGATTATATTAATAAATATACTCAATGTTTACGAACAGTAGACTGTAATTCCTCAAAGATAAATAAGCTGAATCCCTTTTAATCCTCATTGGTGTTTGCGCCGGCTACCTGATGGTGACCTGTAAGCAGGAGGCGAGCATGGCCTCCAGTTGTTTGTGAAACTGGAGGGCTTGTGTGTGTGACAGTGCATGTGTGTGTGTGTGATAGAAGAGCCTGTAGCAGTAGCTGGTCTGGCTGAGGTCTGGGTGTGAGAACGTATCGATTAGTTTGACTTGTTCGACAGTCCCACAGCTGGCCTCTCTCACCGCGGCGTGGAACTTCTTCTCCTCCCAGGTCGGCCCAGTCCAGAAGCTGATGTCGAACTTAAACTGCTCGGGGAACATGGAGAAAGGGCAGAACAGCTTTCCGGGCGGAGGGCAGACTGCAAACTGTTTTAAGAAGCGAGGGTCACGTGACCACAGCAGCCGCCAGTCGGGAAGTGAGAACAAAAGCACAGCGAGTAGGTCTAGATTGAGGGAGACGGTCACACTAATATCACTAGTGTCGTCACTTTTTTTATGAGTGAACACTTTACCGACTGCGCCCATTGGCTGAGCTGTCAGACACATATCCTCCTGCTCTGTAACCATAGCAACCCCGAATGGTGCGAGCAGCTTTTCCAGTTTTTCTCCCAACACTTTGATTGGCTTACTCTCTGAAGGAAAAACACCTCTGAGGAGAAGCTCATGAAATGCAGGCAGTGCCCAGACGTTGATGGCTGTGTTCCTGAACACCACACCGCTAATGCCAAACAACGAGCTCGGAAAACCATTAGAGCTCACACGGGGCTGCTCTTTGACCTCTTCTTCAAGACCGACGCTGTTTCGCTCTATCTCCCCGTCACTCCCTGTACTGCTTGTGAACACATCTTTTTCTCTTAGAAGATCCTCCATGTGAGGGAGCAGCGATGGTCGAAGCACATAAAGACCTCTTTCCTCTTCAGGATCGCCATCAAGAGAAGACGCAGATCTCAACATGTCAGCTCCTTTGCTTCTACTTTTCTCCACTTTGTCTGCATTAACACATGTGTCTGCTGTATTTATGTGTTTCTGATTGTCTACAGACGTTAGCTTGTCTTTCTTCTCATCAGCAGGAGGTTGAGTGTTGGAGGTGAGGTCTCTTTGCAGGAGGTGGATCCAGTACAAGTTTGTATGATCTATGTCCCGGCAGCATCTCTGGAGTTGTTTGGAGCTGAGGAGGAAGGAGAAGGTCTCTGTCGTCATGGAGACAGACCACTTCTCAGCCAGTCCCTCCAGGAGGAAATCTTGCACCAGCTTCACAGGATGGACAGAGTCTGAGGAGAGAAGCCCCCTGATGAAAGAGAAGGGACACTAAGCATGTTTTCTAAAACAGTGATTATTTTGGTAAATGGTTGGTACTTAAATAGTGCTTTTCCACACATTAATGGTGCTCAAAGCGCTTTACAATATAAGTCTCACATTCACCCATTCACACACACTCGCCACCAGTGGGGAGCTGCCACTATGCAAGGCACTGCCAGGCCTCACTGGGGGCAATTAAGGGTTCCATGTCTTGCCCAAGGACACTTCAACATGTGGACAGCTGGAGGCAGGATTCAAACTGCCAACTAGGGCTGCACAACATTGGAAAAAACTGATACTGCAATTTTTTTTAACCCCTGTGATAAATATTGGAAATTTCTTTGTTTTTTGTGAATTTCTTGTTTGTTTTTAGTGATCTTCTACTGTGTTTTCAGTGATTTTCTATTGTTCTTTACTCATTTTTCAATGTTGTTACCAGTGACTCACTCCATGTGCAGGAAAAATGCACGAATGATTGTGATTAGGTGGATGGCTGTGTGCAGTATGTGTCAGGAACCCAGGTTGAAATTAAATAACGCATTGAGTTCATTCACCTCCTACATTGCAGGGCCTGTGATGTGACTATTGCACACACGTACATCACGGTGATGATACTCAAACAATATGTTGTAGCGTTCTACCGCCAACCTTTCGATCATTGGATGACCCACTCTACCAACTGCGCCACAGTTGTCCTATTATTTTACTGAAGTCTAACTCAAACACATCTGCAGCCTTTGTCCTCATAGGAGTGTGACTCTCTTTTTGCAGTTGTTCCTAATGAGGAGGTGCTGTATGCTCAATGAACAATAGTAGTGGTCAAGCAAGCAAAACGGTAAATGAGGAAAGCGAGCGCAAGCCGTGAAGCCGAAAAATGTTTTGTTTGTCAGACAGTCATGCAGCACACTTACGCTTAAGTACACAGAGCAGAAACAGAAGAAAGGCAGAACTGGAGTCCCTGCATTTTTGTAATGTTCTGCCTGCTAACGCTACACAAAGTTGAAATTGGCTTGAAGTGCAAACTCACTACCAAAAGGTTAACACCCCACAACATCCGGAACACAAAAAATAACAAAAGGGAAGGTTCTCCAAATAAAAAAACACATCCCATACTGTACTTCTAATGGGACAGAAGCTGACTGAGGATTTAGAAAGGTTATTACTGTATGAGTCTAAAATTACATTATTTTGCCTTTTTTTTAATAGTTTATTTTGTTTTTTACATCCTCATTGCATACAGTACAAAAATCATACAAACACAGAAACAAAAAACAAAAAAACGAGTAGGATAGAAGCAAAGGGTTATTTTCTACCTGTCCTTTCCCCTTGAACCACTACTTCCATTATATTAAATGTGTACAGCCTAGAACACTCTCATATGACAAAAGAATAAACAACAAAACCATATTTATCATCTCAATTTAATATTCCTGAATGATTTTATACTTAAGAATTTTTTTTACACTTAGTCAGAGAAGTGGACCACTTAAGTTCATCATCACATTTAGTTTAGTTTAGTTTATTTTGAGCCATCCATACCCACAACCCAAAACCATCTAGACTTTACATATGTCCTCTCTTAAGTACATTCAAAAATTTAAAGACCTCTGAAATTACAATTACTCTCTTAATTAACAAAATCTTGAGTGCTCTCAGAATAATATTATTTTTTACTTTATAAATTATCTCCAACATTTCAATATATACACAATATCCTGCAATTTCAAGCAAGTTCAATAAATAAATTATTGGTTGCTTC
>JAPTGZ010000007.1:21091712-21101883 GCA_029814645.1 Fowleria isostigma | reverse complement strand
GAGGAGCTGGAGGAAGTGTCTGGGGAGAGGGAAGTCTGGGCATCCCTGCTTAGACTGTTGCCTCCGCAACCCGGTCCCGGATAAGCGGAAGAAGATGAGATGAGATGAGATTTATTTATTTAATTATTTTATATTTGAACTTTTAAAAAAAATGTTTATTTTATTTTTTTTAAATGTTAAAATTATAATAGCAATACATTTTCACAATTTTTTTCCCCAAAGTCAAGATGATTGTAGCCACTGAAAAAAGAAAGAACACACCGGAAAAACACTATAATCCATGGGTAGAACTCGTACCATATATATGGGTTGTTCTTAGTAGGCGTCCAAGGGGGGGAAAGAGTTAATACATTGTATTTTACCTAAATATATGATGCCACATATTCAGTTGTTAGAGTAGTGGAGAACTGTTAAACGCTAGATCCAGGCATCAGAAAAACTATACATTAGGTGCAGTAGCAGCTACAACTGAGTACATGATTCCAAAGTTAACACCAACTTCTGCTGTTAAAAAAATAGAGTATTATTGTCTGCCCTACCTGATCTGTTTAATTCAACTCCAACACAATACAAATCAGAGTTAACCTTCCTCAGAGATGCAAGTATTCAGACCTGAATTAACTTTGGAATGAGAAGAGCCCTATCTGAACATGTTTGTTAAGCCACTTCTACTAAAAACTTTTCCATTTGAATAAAAGTGTGGGAGGTTATTTGGAGTGCCACGGCCACTGCATGAAGAGAAACAGAAACATTCAGAGGAAAAATTTCTAAGTGACCTTGGTTATTTAATTTTCTTAACACAGGATGCTATTCAACAATACAATTATCAATACAATACCAATGGGATCCTCAAAGTAAAGAGTTATTAAAAAGACTGTGAGTAGAATCCCCATAAAAGACCTTGGCATTTTACCTCTGAATGAAAACATACCCAAAATACTACATGAAATTAGAACGTCTACTGGTTCAGAAAATGGATGTAACTGTGGAAAAAAAAAATCACTGTTTGATTTAGTAAAAGCATTTCCATT
The DNA here is from genome assembly GCA_029814645.1 of Fowleria isostigma. NCBI lineage: Eukaryota > Metazoa > Chordata > Actinopteri > Kurtiformes > Apogonidae > Fowleria > Fowleria isostigma. The sequence continues at coordinate 21,100,852 of JAPTGZ010000007.1, read as the reverse complement.
GTTTGGACATCATTTTACATTGTATATATTTTTAAGGTGAAAATTATATGATTATATTGTTGATGTGGAATGCATGTTTAGATGATTTTTTGGTGCTGTGATGGGTGTTGGTCTGTGTATTGTGCATTTGTCTTTGAAGCTGCAGTGTATCAAGTGTGTTTCAAATGTTTGAATTATAGTTGTATTGTTATTCACCACTGACTGAGACAAATTACCCCTCATGGGACATTAAAGTTTTACTGCTCTTCTGTTCTATTTGAGATCCACGGGTATTAGATCTGCATAAAACACAGAGGGTCCTGGGTTCAAGCCCTAGAGGAGCCAATGTGCTTTAATCCACTCTGTTTGGATGAACAGTACTTTCTATTATCAGAGGAATGATCTTAAATTCTATAAATTCAGCTGTCCTCCTAAATGCCTTAATATTATGTCTTTTTATTCTTCATATTAGGATCTACACAATGTGCCGGTTTATTAATACCTAAATGAAAAAAGAGGATTCTGATTTACAGTAAAATATGAAAACATTGATATACTGTGTGTTCAAAAATTCAACATATAAATAATGTGTAAGTCCACAGTGTCTGAAAGTGCATGTATTTCTTCACTTCTGCAGTTTGAAATAAGACCATATTAAAATCCGATCATTGTTATCCCCAGGCAAAGCTGTGTTTTTATAATATGTAAGAATGTAAAAAAACTCAATAATAATAACTAACAGAGTTTTATTGTGAATAACCCAAATCACTCCGATTCTGTCTGCACTTGCTGACCTTTGAGATGCTTTCCCTCAGACTCGGCGAGCGCTGCCGGCGGGTGGTGGTCGTAGCCATGGTGGTGGTCGTTTCCATGATTGTGGTAGACATGTCAGACACAGCCAGCGGGGTGGCGGACGTCGTGTCTGTGGTCAGAACCGACAGCGAGTCTCCAACCAGGCGCAGGTTTCCCTCCACTTGAATGCTGGGATCGTTTTCTGCCGCCAGTTTGAGCACCTGCAGACCGTTGTAGTAAAGCCCCGAGATCTGACCCTGGAAGGGCCGACCTTTATCATGACCGCCAATTTTAATGGCTGCCTGGCTGTTAAAGATGGTCAACTGTCTCCCTACAGTTAGGCGGACACATAGAAACAGGAGGAGATGGAAAGAGGGAGGCAATAGTAAAGTCAAATGAGAACATGAACCAGATCACAATATGAACCAGGTGGGGTTTAGTCACAGTTATGATAGTTTGATGCACGTGTTTGGTTTAACTTAATTTAAAAGATAATATTAAAAGGGGAAGGCTAGTTAGCAGGAGCTTTAAACTTAAGACTTCATACATGCAGATAGCAGATTAAGTCTGTATTTAATTGCCTATTTAATTGTTTTTGGTCGGACAGGTCTAATAATTGCGAATTGTCATTATATGAGTTGGCAAACTGTCTAGTGGGAGAATGGGACAGATGTTTTTCTACAGTATTTAATTATCTCTTAACTCTAGGATAGATGGAGCAAGGATGCATGTCTTATGACTTCTTTTTACAGAGATGGGCAAAATATTGAAAATGCAGCCTGACTATGCTTGTGCTTCATCACCCATTAGGCCATTAAAGCATGTTCTGCCGTGGATTCCCCCTAGCCCAATTGTTTCACCTCCTGAAGGGGGCAATGATATCTAACAGCGGCACTGTCAGCACTTTCACTGATAAGCAGTGTTACATCAAAGGGGGGAGGACTGCGGTAATGGGCCGATCTCAGGAGAATACTTATTAGCAAAGTTAATGGCTGCAAACAGTGATCCACTTTACTAGCCTGTCAGCGCTGTTTTGTCACAGCAAAAAAAAAAAATACTTGAGGTTGAGAGTCTGAGGTGGTCGTTGTTGTACACAGTAACACAATACAAGGCTGCAGGGGAACAGGAGGGGGGGAGGGTTTGTTCGGTGGGATAACATTGAGTAGTTAGGGTTAAAATTTGTGGTTTAGAAGCAACGAAACTTGGAATTATGTCACATGTTAGTTTCATTGGCGTTAGAAGCATTTTAATTTTTTTTTTTTTAAACGTAGAATAATTACACACAGTATCTAATTATACACACAGTGATTAGGGAGGACGTTAGAGGGTTAGACAAGGGTTATGTGTTTTTAATTTAGTTTAAAGAGGTGCAGTTTTTCCACAAGATGCAAGGATGACAAAGAAGGAAAAGCAAGTATGCCATGTCACTGTGCTTTGAAATTGAACTCATTATTTTAAACTCCACTGAATGTTGCAGTTTTGTTTTGTTTTTTTTAATCGTCATTAAAATTCACACTGAAAAGGAAGTCCAATTAAAAAGTGGATACACATTTGGGTAAAATTACTTGATCCTTGTCACCCTTGTCTTTTGGCACTGCACCCATCATGGGAGAGGTTATTTAGTAGTTATTTCATAGATTAATTCATTAATTAATCAATTATTTTTACCTTTATCGAGTAGCCACTCGTCAACTACCCGACCAAGTCTGTATGGGATTCTTTGTCTAGCAATAGCCAGTCGTTCATTATCATAGTGTCCTTCAAAGAATTTGGAGAGACAGATTAAAGGTTAAAGTCTGCAAGCTGAAAGATCACATGGTTAGAAACAGAGTTATAATGCCTAACAGGTTTAACAAGTTATCAATTTTAACCCAACTGTGAGTTAAAAGAAACTTGTGCTTTACTTGATGTTATCTTGTTATTACGAGTAACAATGTTTATACTAATTAGAATGATGTTTAGGCTATTTATAATGCTACTCTAGTTAGTGTTGTTAAACTATTTTTTATGACAAGCATTATATTCAGCAAATATCACTTACAGTAAAATGGAAAATCATGTTATGTACTGTACAGAAAGAGAAGTTACATCAGATAAACATGCAGTAAACACAGTTATAGACATTACAATCCAAAACATGCACTCATTGATACAACAATATATTCTCTTCAGTCTGACTAAAATAAACAGAGAACCAAAAACATGTTCTATTTCAGGACTTGACAGTGTAGTTTTATGTTTTCTGGCATGAAATACATAGTGCTTTACCATCATGACCCATGAGATGTGAATGCGTATGTGTCAAAGACTTGAAAATGTATGGGAGCCATAATTGCTGAACTAATAAACACAACAACAGACAATATAGTGATGTTACAGCCTTGTAGAAGATGTTCAGACATTAACAGCTGCCATAGCAGATAAGCACTTGGTTCAGAATGTGAGAGGAGTACATAAATATCAGATATATTATCTGTTAAAATCTATAAAATATTACAATTGCAAAAATATACTGCGGAGTAATTCAGAGCTGGTAAGATTCCAGCTTCCCTCAAGTGAGGCAGGACCTGAGCTCTCTAGGTGACAGTATTAATCAATAAAACGTACTGAGGGAATAATATAATAAAATAATAATTCAGCAGCATGAACGGCTGATTAAGACCTGCTCTTTAAGTACTCTTCATTCATATGTAGCACTGAAACCCGATCAGTCATTGACTTAATGTAAGGTTTTATATTACATTCTCCTTTACAATATTTATAAATGTCGACATATTGTATGCCTATAAAAAAAAAAAAAAAAAGAAAAAATAACAGTTACTTGTCACCTGAGATATTGGACATGGGATACTAATGAATGGATAAAAAGGATTAGGATTACGGTGCAACATGAAAAAGGAGGCACAGCGCATGACAATTTAAGTAAAGCTTACAGAGAAAATGTTTAAATGGTGAGATTCAATGTACACAGTGAATCAGATGCAGAAAACCTGCAGAGTAGTTTCACTTCACTTCACAACCAATTCGGTTTATGGCTGCAGCTGTTTGTTTAAACCATTTACTGATAAAAACACATGACTTACAGTCCACGCTGACGATTTCATGGTGGTTTGATGTTTATGTGGAGGTGTGACATGGGTGGATGTGTTTTTGAGCACCAGCTGGAGGCAGAGGGGGGACGGTGTTTCCTCGACCGTGCCAGCTGGTGCACCTGTTCTAAATGGAGGTAATTGGACGGTTGGCTCAGAACAGGTTAACACATGCCATGTAGTGATTTTATTTTTATTTTTGGGACGCATAAGGCATAAACTTGTGAATGTACTATATCATGTGTCTGTTCCTAAATTAATGTGTTGATAATATCTTTCTTTGTCTTTGCAGCTATAGGTCTAGATTTTTTTAATCATTATAGAGACGTCAAGACCCTGATGTTACAGGTATCATGTCCACTAAAGGACAGGTGAATGTGTATGCGGATGTGTGTGAATTAATGTCAAAAGAGCATGTTGTCAGTTACATATTTAAGCCAAAATGTCCTGGTTAAACTCTCAGTTCAGGTGAGCTTTGTTTCATGATGTTCCTACTTTCACTTGTTAAACTATCAAATTATAACAATGAAAATCATTGACACCATTTCAGGTGGTGCTGTCTGTTTGGTCTGACTTGGATAAAATATTAATTAGTGTGGATGTATGACTGGGATTTCTATTTTGTGTAACTTCTGCTGCTGCTGCTGTCTTGGCCAGGACACTCTTGAAAAAGACATTTTTAATCTCAATGAGCTTTTTTTCTGGTTAAATAAAGGTTATAAAAATAATAATAATAATAATAATAATAATAATAATAATAAAATAGTAATAGTAATAATAATGATAATACAATCAGTAAAATTCACAGTATGTAATTTGTGCTGTAATGGGAACTCTCAGTGAAATATAAAAATTAAATAAATGCAGTAGTAGATGATAATATGAAACATAAGAGTTGTTTTAACCATTACTGCTAATTAAAATCTATGACGACTGTTCAGTGTGTTGGAAGAGGGAAATATCTAAAACATGCTGGATAGTAGCTCTCCAGGACCAGGGTTGGTAACCCCTGTTGTAAGTGATCATATATGATCTCATACTAAACACCTGCTGAACATTAAAATTCAAACATCTCATGCTCTCACACTCATATAAAGTCTATTTAAAAGTGAGGTGTGAAATAGATTTTTTTCCCTCGGTGTTACCTATAGCAGCACCCTTCAATGAAGATGACATGTTGTTAATTTCAAATTATAAGTTTATTCAGGGTAGGTTGTTTTGTGTAGTTTATGCATGGGGAACAGAAGGTAGATGAAATGTTGACATTGTGTAAAAAGGTCCTTGGTCAAGTCATCGTATGTTGCAAAGTGAATTAAAAGATTTATGTTTGATGGGCAAACGTGCGATCCTGCCTCTCCATGCCACTGCCATCGAACATATGACCACCTGTTCTTCCTGTGCGTCTTACCTGGGGGATAACGCTCAATGACCGGATGGTTGTCCACTTGGAGTGTGGCATTGCCACCGCTGCGTGTGAATCGTACAACGTGGTACTTGCCGTCGTTTACTATAACTGCTGGCTCGTCAATGGTAATATCATCGGTGCCCACATTGAAGATAACACCAATTTTTCCTTGATCCTGCAAGTGAAAAGCAAAGCAGGAGGAGAAAAAAATGATTGTGAATTGTGGGCCTTTGATAGAATAACCACACAAAGGGTGCAGACGGTGCTGTGAATTATCAAGTGATGGATATCCTATCCTTTGGCTGCTTCAGGGCTGTCGACACACAAACCTTGTTAAAGCAGTAACAGCGTATCTCTTGTGACATGGGCAGTGTGTTTGGTTCTTTCTTTAGGGTTCAGCTTCATTCTCCCTCAACAGTGAGCTCAGGTTTCCTGATGTGGATCACTCTTGACAGAATCCTGCTGTTTCTCTTTTGGTTGACCAACTTCTCTTCCTGCCAGCCTCTCTCTGCTCCTGAAAACCTTCCTCAAAGGTCAAAGCTGCTTCCCAGCGCAGCCTTTGGGTGGCACTAATAAGAAACCCTGGAAGCAAACTGCTCCTGTCTAGCCTTTGTTCATGGGCTGCCTGGCAGTCTTTCTAAATTCAACACAAGGTCAAAGTGCTAATGTTGTTAAAAAAGATACTATGAGAAGCAGCACATGAATCTGCAGGGAACACAGAGGACCACATTACTATTTTAACATTCTGCTGACTATTGCCTAAAAGTTAGAGTGGAATAATGTTTAAAGCTACAACACTGGCAGTAAAATAAAAAATGGGTCACACAGTTCTCAGACAGATAAGGAGACAAATCTAATGTTTCACATCATTACTATGACCTGTTTAAGTTTTAGAGGCATTTCAAGCAACAAGAATGGGGATTCCTGACATAAATCCATACAATGAGACACACCAAAAACATGGAACCCACTACCTTTCATATCTAACCTGTGAGCAATGCTTTACATGATGAATTAATATGTGCTTATTCTGAAGTTTGCATATAAGAAAACAGAATTAGTCCGATTCCCTGTGAGAACCCATCTACTGTCCAATGTGGGGCCAAGAGCATATGTAACCCTATATATTTACATATAGGAACAGCACACAACGAATGAATATTTACGTGAATATGGATGCATATACATAATTAATTGACATATATACTTCTTATAATTAAGCCAATAAGCATTTCTTTGGTCTTTGCCATTCAGCTCTGTTTACTATGGTTTGATCTGAAAGCTTTGAAGAAGGTGAATTCTAGACGAACCACACTGTACAGAGGAGAGATTATGCAACTAATATTTGAATTAGCTGAACAACAATTATTTGTACCTTTTTAGTTAAACTATAGAAACAAGTAAATTTAGTTTTATAGATTTCAGTTTACAATACAACATACTTGTCAAGATTTGTGCTTCTTGCTCTTACATTATCACTTAATTCTACAGCATACTGAATTAATTTCTTAATTTTTATCATCCATAGGGATACATGTGTTTAGAGAAGTACTGGACACTTGGTTTTAACATTGAGGATTAAGTGTCTGTTTGTCTGTTGTGCATTCAGTCAAAATGTCCACTCTTCTTCTTCTGACAGTTTTATTAAACTATAAACAAACAGCAAATTTTAACCTGTGTTTTCTTCCTTTTTGTTATTTGGTACCAGTGGTTAGTTTAATCACTAGCTGGGTTTCCATTACCCTCAGAAATGCGCAAAATGAAAACTGCACAAATAAAACTGGTAAGGAAAACAGAAATGTTGCAAAAACTGTCAAAGCTCATAAAAAAGTTTTTACACTCTCATGAGGTGGTTTTTGAGATGTTTCGATATAGAAGTATTGTGCAAAAGTGTATTGAAAAAATGTTTTGCGCATTTTCACCAGTCACGGGTATGAAAAGTCCGGTGCCATGAGAGGTTCAATAACGTAACATTAAATGTTGATTCGAAAATTATGAATCAACAACTGTACAATTCTCTCCCAGAAATCCATTATGCATGGCTGCTGCCAAGGTCTTTGTTTTGGGAAGATCAGTAATTATACTTTGTTGAAATTGTAGAAACATCGCTTTTATTTTGCGGGAAACTGTAATGGAAACCAAAAAACTGTTACCCTGTCGGCAATCTCTTAGCTCACATGTATCCATTACTGGGAGATGGTGTTGAGTTTAGTTTTGATCTGTTATTATTGTAAATTGTAACTTCTTATTCTAGACAAACAATTCCAGAGTCCTGCACCAGGTCGGGTACCTGATGGGTAAAAAAACTGGTAAAAAACAAGAAGAATTTTTGATACGGGTACATTTAAACAAAATGGGGGCAGGTAGTGGGCAGGAAGTGAAAAAATAAAAGAAAATTTGTGGTGAAAATAGTTTGCAGGGTATTTAATGATAATTTAATGATCATCTAAGTTCACCATGGTTGATCCACAACTGGTTTGTTTTGTTTTGAAGTGAGCGTCACCTCTGTTTCAGTATGTTACAGCTTTGTGGCACAAGAGACCATGGGTTCCTTTATAGCAAAAAAGGATTTTATTTTTTAACTCAAGTTGGCAAAATCTAGTGGAGTTGTTCCTCTTCTCCTTCACCATGTCTCTGTTATGGCGTGAGGTCATGTTTACCTCAGGGAATACTGAGGCGTTCAAGAACATACAGTGCTTGCCATGAATGAACGTTGAACATTCAAAAATACATAACATGTGGGGTGTCTGTTAATGCTCAAATGACTGAACAATGTTTTGTAAAAATACCCCCCCCCCGTCTCCTTCATTGTACTAAAACGCATGAAAATTAACCGAACCAAAATGTTTTTTATTATCCCAGTGTTCCTGTTTGATGTCTCTCTTTATTTGCTCAATATAATGACACATCTCTAGATATCTATAGAAGTCCTCCTTTTTTAGACCAAACTGTCTCTTTAGGTTTTTAAAATTATTCACTGACCCTTGACCCAAAAATGTACTGTATGCTGTTAATTTGAGAGTTTTCCAACCTTAAATCTTACATCTGAAATCTCGGGTATAAAATCTGTATCAAATGTACACCATCTCAAAACCTTTATCACCTCTTTCAAATGATTCTTGGCTTTTACCCTCTTCCAAAGTTTGAGTGGTTAACCAATCCAGGGATTTCTCAGATCCGTTAACTTATCCATCAAACCTTTATCCCTTATTGCTGCTTGAATTGGGAACTCTGCCCCTTCTAAGTCCTTCCATCTAGCCCTATATTCTGGATTCACCAACACACTAATGGTTTCAACTGAGCTGCAATGTAATATTCTTTCAAACATGGGAGTGCAACGCCCCCCTTATTCTTTACTAACTGTAAGATCACAATTACTCTTAATCAGTTTGCTGAAGCAGACCACGCCCCTGTACATGGAGTGAGTCACTGGTAACATCATTGAAAAAAAGAAGCAACAAACAAGAGAATACCATCAAAAATTACGACTTGGTGCCAAAAAGAAAAGCAACATCAATTATCTGGAATTATTTTGGCTACAAGAAGGATGATACTGAACCACGTGTGCTGTGTCGACGGTACCTCACACCTGCTAACACAACGAGAGATAACACCTAATTTGTTTCACCATATTTATTGCACTACACAGCTATTATAGTCTCCTGAGTATTTTTTCATATCGCAATATATATTGTAGGATTAAAAAAAATGCAATTTCAGTTTTTTTCCAATTTTGTGCAGCCCTAATATACAGTATTCTTTTTTTAATTCTCTTTTTATTGAAAGAGATTCAATTTTTGTCAGCCCTGCGATGAACTGGCGAAATGTCCAGGGTGTACCCCGCCTTCGCCCTTGAGTGGCTGGGATAGGCTCCA
>JAPTGZ010000007.1:20963910-20977245 GCA_029814645.1 Fowleria isostigma | reverse complement strand
TTGTCATAAGAACGGCTTCAACGATTCTCTTTGAGTTTCATCCAAAGAACTGGGGGAAGACAATTCGTCTTCAACATAAGGTTGTAAAATAATACATTTTCTACAAGCTAGACATGTGTTAGCTACTTATTTACTCATCAGTCCACGTCTGTAGTATGACCTGCGAACCGAATTTAACATTTCACTTGCTTTTGGCACGACAGTGCTTAAAATGGTACGGTCCAAAATAGGGGTGTCTGAAATCGATTTACATTAAACTCTTCCTACACTGAGAATGACAGTGGACTTGTATTGTATTATTATTATTGTTCTCACAGAAGAAGAATTACCTGAATCCCCGAAACTGATATTTTTTGTTGCTTTAGGGGGGTCTGGGTCTTCATCAAGGGATACAGCCCCCCCCCGAAAGTTGAACTATGCAGTTAAGGCATTAAAGTTTGTATTTTTGGACGGTGGAAGGAATCTAATTCAGACAAACATTTGAATAGTCATTATATTATTATAAAAACGGAATTTTACGTGACTATTGTTCTTTTTTAAATACTACATTTGAATGTGTTTTTAGAAGTACCAGGTGGCCATTACTCAGACCAGGACAAATCCCTACCCCTGTACGTCTCTGTTCATGAGAGAACATTTCCTTTTCACTGTGAACCATGTCAGTTTATGATGACTGTATGGTTAAAAAAAAAAAAAAGGAAAAAAAGAAACGTTTTTTGTTGCTTTATAAGAAATCTGGGTTTGACATTTATGTTGACAGATGTGCTCAAATCTGCAGCAGATGGTAGTTTTCATGGTAAAGCACACATTTGACTGAAAGATGTTCATAGACAAGATGAAGCGTAAATATGTTCTTGAGTATATTACATATGAATTTACAAACATGGACATTAATAAGAGACTCACACCAAAGAACTCAAATGTAACATGTGTATTGTATATTGTCACCAACCTTGCTGCATAATACACTGGGTATAGTTTGTATTCTAGATCTACAAATCTAATTGTCTTCTGCTCGTTTGTTCTCATATGCATATTTTTCATGTACAGTTCTGGAAGAATAACTGTATTAACAGATTTTCTTGTATGGATCTTGTTCAGACTTGTGCATATAACATGCTCTCTTTTGTTTTATTTTTATGTAATATTATTTATTTTCTCTCTTTCTTGTTAATCTTTTTATGTATCGCTGTGTACACATGTATGAGGTGTATATGAGCAGTAGTGATTATTGTGTATGTATGTGAATTGCCAATGTGCATGAAGTGCATAAGCTCGAAATAAATTAAACTAAACTAAACTAAACTAAACTAAACTAAACTAAACTAAACTAAACTATATTTTCTCAAAAAAGTCACATTCTCATTTTTCACAGCTGTCCAGTTTTTATATTCACTTTATTTTTGTCTTATTAAATTTGTATATGCATATGTTGTTTAAAAAATTATATTTTTATGTGTTAATAATAGGTTTGTTTAGTGTTAAGTGTATGAGAGTGGATCATGACCTACTGACCATGGGAAAATATGACTCCCAAGATCAGACCATTTGAGAACCACTGTCTCATGCAATCCAGGATCGGCCTCAAAGAACAACTATCAATTTACTTAATGCTTTATCACATTCTTTATTAAAGCCTGAGAAGTGCAAAGCAAGTTTTGCCAAGTTTCCAACTGTTTTCTAAAGAGAGAAAAACCCACCGTTTTCAGGCTTGCATAATGTAAATAAGATGAACCTGCCAACATCTCTGTTTCTAGTGTCAGACTGCTGAAAAGTATGAAGTGATAATTTACTCGCTGTTTATCAAGACTGCATGTTAGGCAGTGAACACTTCTCCACCAACATATTCTGACAAACAGCAGATGTGACACCAATTCCTGAAGAGTGTTTATATTTGAATTGCTCATCTACTATATAATAAGGATATCTTATAATGACTAATGAAAATGATGATTGATGGGTTTTACAATTAGCTTTAATTACCTGCACTTAGGAAAAATAGCAGAATTTGTCAACATAGATATTACCCTTGAGAAAAATATTGGAGTTGTGTGATCATTTCATCCTAGAGCAGATTTGTTTTGAGCTATTTTCTTAATGTAACTATAAAATACTCACTGTGAAACATGCAGCATTTTTAATATCAAATATCCTCATAAGGCCATCACAGCCCCACATTCATCCAGACTACCCAAATAAAGAAGCTTATATTTTGTAATATTGAAACTTTGATTTCTTAGACCTAAAAATCTTGGCAACAGTCCAGATGCAAATTCTTCTCTCTGATGGAAACACATTGGATTGTTGTATATCTGCTATCAACCACATCCACTTCCTGTAGGGCAGGGGTGTCAAACTCGTTTTAGTTTATGGGCCACATTCTTCCCAGTTTGATATTAAGTGGGACAGACCAATAAAATAATAGCATAATATCCTATAAATACGTAAAAACTTTTTCTCTTTGTTTTAGTGCATTTAAAAATATATATACATTTACAAACTATTATTTCACAAAACAAGATGTGAGTAACCTTAAAAAACTAAAATTTTGTCAGAAAAATAAATGCAATTTTAACAATATTATGCCTCAACTTATCATTTATACATTTGTATTACACACAATGTTACACAAACGTGGTAACAGGCAGAATATTGTCAAAACTGAGCAACTTTTAGGGTAAGTTTCTACAATTTTATGTCTCAATTTATATTAACCAAACTTGCAGATCACAGTGAATCTACAAATACACAAAACATTTAGTGACAGACAGAAAATGATCAAAATTATACAAAATTGTCTTTAGACATTCAGGTTTTTTACATTTTATTGTTAAAGAATAGTTCTTAAATGTAAATATTTTCATAGTGTAATGATATTTTTTCATAATTAAACCAAGAAGAAAATTTGTACTTATCATTATTTATAGATTATTATGTTATTATTTTATTTGAGATCACATAAATTTGTATCTGACTCCTGAACTAAAATGAATTAATTTTTGCATTTCACTAATTCATCCTGTGGGCCACATTGGACCCTTTGGCGGGCCGGATTTGGCCCCTGGGCCGCATGTTTGACAACCTGTGCTATAGGGAATGCAAAGAAGGAGCAGACCCTTCAGTGACATATTACATTGAGATTATACATGTCTGTGGTTTGCTGAAACGTACACTTATTGTCATAAAAAAAAAAATCCTATTCCATTCATGTACTTGTCTTCATTACAGATCATCCCATAATACAGAAATCAAACTCCTGACGAGTTGACAGACAAAGCTCAAACACTATTTTAAGCTCAGACAGAAGAATTACATGACACTAGTCTGAATGAAGACCTGCTCTACTGTGAAAACATTCTTCATAACCAAAGTGGGCACAATCTTCGAAGCATTAAAGCAGTGCAACCTAATGATCTGGTGCAGGATATCCTGTGGGCTCACAAACAGCAGACCAATAAGCCGCTGACTTCAAAGACAAATGCATCTCTTCCTGTTAGTTGTTGTAGTCGTGACATTCTCCTGAAAGTGGGTTATTTTTCCTGTACCTGATGAACCTGATGGCCTCTACCCAGCAGCACTCGCATCTATTATCATGAGAGATTAGTCATGGTCCAGACTCCCCACATTCAATAAAGTGAGACAGATTCAAGACACATAGCCCCTAAATGGATCCTCTGCTTATACAATAAATATTAAACTCACTCCTCACTCTTTGCACCTGTATAATATGTGTGTCTGAATTCTCGTCCTGTGTTCTTCCACTTCATCGCCGGGCCCTAAGCTCCGGCTCAGAGTGACCTGTCTTTGAACCCAGCTCCAGGGTATCCTGGTGGGGTGATCCCATTTGATCGGCTCTGCCTCATCCAAGAATCACCCTCTTTTCTCTGACTTTTCCGCTTTGTCACCCAGTCTTCATGACTCTCCATCCTGTCATTCTAGCTGCATGGCTAAAGTACATCTGTGACCATGCACAGCAGTAGTAAGTCTTAACACCACCACCAGCCACATCGCCCACAGAGCGGAGGTTGTGGCGGTGGCAGCTGTGCAGGGACAATAACCTGTCCATAAATAACATCTCATTTGCCTTTCAGTGCATTTACTCTGCACAGTAAGTATGTGGAAGCAATGAACGCCATGTGCTTTCAAATGATGACTTTGTATAATTTAATAAATACTGAAAATACTTTAACGAGTAGGCTATAATTTTAATCTATGTGGCAGAGTTTAACCCATTAAGACCCAGTGCTACTTATGTGGCAGTTCCAAAATATGTATTTTTTAATTTCACTTTTCTTGAGTGATTTTTTTTGCCATTTCTTAGAATATTATCTGAGGTTTTTCAGTGAATATCAGGTATTTTCCCATATTTAATTAACAGATGTTCATTAAAGCTCAGATTATAGTAGTGGGTTATTATTTCAGAAACAGAGAGAACTCAAGAAAACTGAGCTGACTTTTTCAGCTGAGATATCAATAACTGAACATAGAAACAAGCGTCTCCATTCACTATCATTTATCAAATTCCATGGATTTTGCAGGTGAGTAAGTGTTATAAATGATGACAGTGTTTCCGTGGTAACTACTGAGCTTCTGAATGTCAAAATGTGTCATCTAATGACTGTGAAAAAGATGACAAACTGCATTTTACACTAATTTACATGTATCAATAGGATTACTGGATCAACAGGTATTAAATAGTTTACATCAGTAGACGGTTTTGGTCACCAGCGGCTATTTGGGTCTTTATGGGTTAATGCAGAAAACTGCACATTTGAAGCCAATGAGCTTGAATATGAAACACAAACAGGAACCAAACTCAGCTGCCTAAAACCAGTTTTAGACTTTTATAACCTTGGCATGCCAATAGACTCAAATCTGATCTATGCATGTCATATCAAAAAGATCCCCAAGACCGCCTTCTATCAGCATAAAAATCTGAACCAAAGCACTGGCTGTCTGCCCTGAGGAGCCCAGGAGAAGCTCATCCACCGATTACTGAAACTGACTTCTGCTGGAATTCCCAACAAGAGAACGGAGCACATTTCAGCATTTGTAAAATCTTTATACTGGTTTCCAGCGGGCTACAGAATAGATTTTACAGTGCTGCTATTAGTTCAAAAGTCACTGGAAGTTTTAGGCCCAGAATACATCAGTGAAATGCTGGAGGAATCTAAACTGACCAGGGCTCTGAGATCTATGGTCAGACAGTCAAGGCCAGAGGCCACACTAAAAATGGAGAAGCAGCATTCAACTGGAACAACCTGTAGAGGGGCTTAGATTTACTCATAAACATTTTTAAATCCAGATTGAGGGTTCCTCTTTTCAGTTGCTTATAACTTAATTCCTTCCATTCTATTCATATCCTTCTTTAAGTCTTAATTAATTCTAACTGCCATGTGATGTTGAATACTGTATCTTCTTCCAATCATTTTAATGTTTCAAATTATAAATACTTGTATTTTTAATATTTAAAGAACTCTTTTAATCTGTTTTTGGATCCTATTTTCATGTGTAAACCAAACTGAGTTGCTGGATTTAAAGTATGTAAGGGATAATGTCCAATTATCCCTGATGTTTGCAAACTAAACCCTGTGAATCTTTTTCTGCTACTTGCTAATGAAGCACAAATTTTGGCAAAAAGCAATGATTTAACAATGATAGAATTGCTTCCAGAAAAAGATCTGGTTAGATCAGCCATTGCCAAATGTGCTTAGGCTGGAGCTTTGGGTCGGAGCTTTGGTTTGCATTTCACACATTTAAAAAAACTTTCAACCAAAAAGTTTGGGTTGTTCTGATAATTGCACTTATATATCATATATTTTGACTGACTAGTAAGAGAAATAAAGCTTATTAAGTCTAATTGCTAGCATTTAATCATTTAGACATGGATAAAAAGTGATGATTTGTCAAACATACAATATGTTGTTAAAAATGTCTGATTATAAATTGCAGAAATAGAAATAGGAATAGCTAAAATGGGTTCCTCTGATGATTTTTAGATATAACCTATTGTGAATTAGGTTAGGATGATTTCTGATAAAACTTTGGTAAACACATTAGATTGTTTGGTTGGAACTGTGTATGGAATAGAAATGATCTGATATTTATAGTAATGGTATACAGAAATAAGTCTCTGTAATCATAGACGCTGTCTCTGGTCAATAAGAATCGAGCATTTGAATAAGTAGTGTAATAAAAGCTACATAATGTCCAATATTTCTGATCTCTTGGTTGCTTATTAAACTTCTGAACTGTCCTCCAAAAACGGATAACTACTTGCTCATCCAAACACAGCTGCAACTGTCTGATGATGTCTCAAAGAACATAAAATGGATGCTCTGTTGTTGATGTATATAATCAAAAGAGCTTCTGTTGGGTTCCCACTTATAAGTCTGAATATGAACACTTGCTCTCATAGAAATAAAACCTTTCATTAGTTCTGACAGAGCACTGAACTTGAACACACCGTCTCTAACAATATTCACATAATCAAACTTAAACAACACAATACAACCGGCTTTAAAATCTGACAAGCGTCTGCTCTCACATAATGCAGCAGCTGCTGTTTGGGCTTTGTTTCTACCTGCTCCAACATTACCAGCTTAGGCTCTTTCTCCTCCATTTGCCTTGTGCATTTTGAGTATCCTACAGCCTGTCTGTGTCTGCTGGTTTCTGTTTTACCCTTGGTGCGTGAAATACCCTGCTGAATTCCACACTAGTGGATTCATTGGAGGTAAACAGTTTAATGAAAGCATATATATATATATATTTATGCAACGGCTATCCTATATCTTGTGTCACAGGAGAAAACACAGCCCATATGCTGGAGAGAAATGCTGACACAGATTTCTGCAAACCACAAATGTGTGTAATGTTAGTGTTTTTAAACTCCACACATGTATTCTACCCAAAAATGTGATTTGCTCAAAACAGATGTCTATTCTAAATATGAATGGACAATAAACCATCGATAAAAATAATTGTGATATAATTTTGTATTACTTTTCTCATGAGATCAGCACCTCTGATCAACTTTATATAATTTTATGTTGTGATTATTACTAGTATGACAACATAAATCTTTTTGTCTTTTGGATTTATTTTATTTAAAATCTAATGTAAAATACAAATGGCTGGATTGTGCCCATTAATTGTACAGGGAAAGGTACCCGCAACCTTCTCTGTATCTCACACTTATTCATAAAAGGTTTGGTCCTAATGACAGAGTGGTACATCCATGCCCAGTAATTTTTGCACCTGAGTGCAATTTACCTTTATTTTGCATCAGAGCGTTTAGTGTTTCAAGTGTTTGTCTGCATTTCAGCAAAGCAATTGGTTCATAATGAAGAAAGCAAAAACCCTCAGATTGTGTGTCAAGAGACTCACGTGGACACCCACAGAGCTCTCCACAATCAGACCATTGTTTTTGCTTCTATTGTTTTTAACATCTATTGAAATGTTCAGCAATGTCCTGGTATTCATAGAATGTATTCAGGTCTGAAAACTATTTGATTAATGTCTGAAAAAGTAATGTGATAAAATAATGTGACTGAATATATCTGGGATTTTGCAGAACTATTAACCCTGGTATTCTGTTGAACATCACAGCTGGTTTGTATAATGATTTTACATTTAGTGCAGTACTTATCACATCTGAGCTTTTATCACAATAACATTTTTAGCCATGATACCCAGACCTAATTCTGAACCAAAATAAATATGTTCTGAGACACAAACACATCCAATATGACCTGTACAACTCCATTTATCCATCACCTGGATTTTATGACCATGTTACTTAACTTTTTATTAGGGCTGGGCAAGTTAACATGTTAATATTGTATTAATACATTCAATTAAATAATAATTATTTTATCACCGTTAGTGCAGTTTTATTGTAACTCATTTTAATTTGAAAGTCTGTTGCTCTTGCATTTGTGCAAATTTTCGCACTTACACTGCTTGGTTTCATTTTGGGAAAAATATCAGAAGTTCCCTATGATGCGATAAAAACCTTTCCACCTTTCCCTGACCATAACCAAACTGCTTTTACTGCCTAAATGTAAAATCCTACAGGAGTCAGCATGCAACCTTCTAAACCCTTAATTTTTATTTTATTTTTTTTTACTGGCATTCAATGACTTCCTGCCTTTGAGGATATGCAAAAAAAGTCACAGATCATTCAGCGGCAAAGATGCAGAAAAATACAGTAGCAATTTTCTAACAGTTTGAGAAGCCATGTTTGCTTTAGGAAGCGAGTGAGTATGTACTGCATACACCCACCTGCCACTGTGGTGTCCATGCTGTTACTTGTTACTGCACTTTATTTAAAAATACTGCATGATTTATTCACGCCTCCTTCTTTCTACAGCATTCCTTCTAATGCACATTGCACATCATTTTCTTTTTATGATAGTGCTCAACCCATTAAAAATTTGTGAGACTGGGCTGAAATTGGACATTAACCATTAATTCCCTGCTTAGTCTATACTTAACTGTAACGACAAGGACATAATTTTTAAGTTGCATGTTCAAGATAATCAATGTGACAGCTACTGGCTGGAGCTAAAATGGCCAAAAAATGTGGGAACAGTGATGAAAATTCAGAATGTGTTTAAGGACGAAACATGGGAAGATGCGTCTGTTGCTTATTAGTGCTACTGGTTCTCCAAGGGATTCCCGCAGGAATCTATAAATGCATACACTCTGCACAGAGCAGCTGCACAGCTACATTTTTCTCCTTCAAACACCCTACAACAGAAGAATCAATATAAATGTGAGTGGTGATTTTCTATACGCAGAACATGCTCGGCTTATAGGAAGGGGGATTGCTATCTAAGGAGGGCTGGATAGTATTTCCAGTCCTCTGTCGAGGCCGAGGTCAGACTGCGCTCACATCTTTCAGACAGCCCATGAAGTTGTTGCTGACGGGGGAGCCTGGCAGGTCAGCTGTGTTTAGACTGCCTCCGATGTAGAAGAGATCATCAGAGCCCAGCATGGTGTAGTCCTCCTGAGTGTAGCCTGTGGTTGTGAGAATCCCATCCACCAAGATTGTGACCTAAAGGAACCATTCAGGAAGGAGGGAAGGCACGAGGAAAAGAGAAGACAAGACATAGAGAGATTTTAAGTCAAACAGAAAGAAGTGGCCTAATTATTTCATGCTTCATTTCTTGATTCTAGTTGAGCTTGCCTTAATGTTGGATCTTGAAGGCAATTACATAAACAGCTATGAAGGGTTCACTAATCTCGGTTGATCCGTGTTTCTGATATATTAGCAGCATTGGAGTGGAGTCAATACACCATAAATATTTCTTCCACTGATATTTTTGCACCAAAGTAATATGAATGCATTACGCTCAATTAATTTGTGATTAAAGATATCAAGATGGCAAGCTGCATTTCTTGTATATTGGCAGCGACAAAACAAGATTATTTTCATATCAGTCTCATCAGTACACAGAGACAAAAGAAGGGAATGACTGAATAGGGCTATAGAAGAAACAATGATATGCTTGTTGCCATGACAATAAGGCTACAGTTTGACATGAATTCTTTGTATGTAGGAGCTCCAATTCTGAGATAATGAGTGAAAAACAAGTTTAATTTCTGTGTTGAAGAACAAAATTTGAATAGAAAAGTGATTATGAAACTCTAATAGTTCTTTTCAAAGTCACGGTCTCTCTGATAAAATTGACATTTATGGTCATGAATGAAAGACTAAAAGCTCCACCAAAGCAGAGAAAATACATGTTCCAAGAGTCAGTTAACAATATTTGAGTATGCAATTCCCTATTCAACATGTAAAGACGTACACTGGAACAACACTGAGGTAATTTTTTTGGTTGTTTTGGGTGCATGTCTATTTTTTTTTATATGTGTAGTTCCATATGCACATTTTTCATGTATAGTTCTGGATATGTAATTCTATATGTAGATCCTTCATGTATAATTCTTGTTGTGCATATACTGTTTTCATTTTTTCATTTTTTTTTTTTAGCAATCTTTTCATGTATATCTGTGTACACATGTATGAAATGTATATGAACAGTATTGAATATTGTATATGCATATGTGATTACCACTGTACATGGAGTGCATAAGCTCGAAATAAACTGAATTAAACTAAATGAAACTAACCTTAACGCCTACAGGATGTGGGATGTGATCTCTGCTGTTTGAAAAAAATCCCGGTTTGCAAATGTGTCTTAATGGTAGATCCTTTGTGACAAATTGCAGCATGGTACAATAGCAACATTTTATCCTGACAACCAGGGTCCATAAAAAAATCTAGATTTGAGTAAGACTACTATTCAGCTTTAATGAAGAAAAAGTTATCATTACAACCCCGCAAGGCCAGAATTAGCATACAAAAGGGGCTTGAAAAAAATGAAAATGTTGGCCTTATCAAAAAATAGACTCCTTTAAACGGGTCTTCAGGATGGGTTGATTCTATAACATCTCCGTGTTAAAAGCAGGAGGATAAGAGACAAAAGACTGACCTATCAGTGTGCTCAAGTGTCTGTCTACAAAATGAGGTCTTGCCACACTATTCTCAGGTACTGGCAGCCATCGATTTCTGTCTGTCTTGTGGTAAAACATTCAGTTATCTTTGGCTTAGACATTGGACATGGGCAGGGCTGAAATGTACATCAAGGAACTTAAAAAAAACAAACAAATTGCTTTTATATCTGGAAATTGATTGATGAATGATGTTGGCTTTTCCTCCTCAACTCCATGTGCTTTCAAGCGCTGCTGTGTTATTACACCTGATACCTGCATTACATAAACAGTTAGTTTTCTGTCTGAACACACAGCGGGATGATATTCATGCCCTGTCCTCTGGAGCTGTGCAAGAGCACGCGGGTTGAAATCCCGGAGCAGTTGAAGGAAAAGGAGGAAGAATCTGACATTAGGACAATTAGTGTCAAAAACTGCCAGAACCAAGTGAGTTGTGAGTCGCAAGTATCAGTGTTTTTCCTATTTCACCCTTTGAAGGGTTGTTTGCTTGTTTGTTATGAAAGTATTTTCCTGCCCATAAAACCTTGCTAAATGGTTAAAAAAAAGCAGACGGGCTTTCAGTATGAGAGCAGCAGCTGTGATTTATTGACAGTGAGTTTAATAAAGTTCTATGTATATAAATGATGTAAGTAAAATATAAACTGTGTCAAGGTGAGCATGAGGCTTTTTGAGGTAATGTAACACTTTTTAGGTTATTAAGGAAAGTTAGTAACTTACAGCAACAACTCAGTCTTCAATAATGTAAGGTTACAGCTATATGAACGCTCTGGAACAACCTCCCTGTGGAGCTGAGGCAAACCCAGAGCATGGACTCTTTTAAAATCCAACTAAATACATATTTATTTAAGAAGGCTTACAATTGTTGAAGTTGTTGCTTTAGGATTTGTTTTTTTTTCCCTCTACTGTTACCACTTTGGGATTCTCTGAATGTCGAGTGTGTTACAAATAAAATGTATTATTATTATTCCTTTTATTATTATTATTATTATTATTTTCATTATTATTATGAGAGATATTTTTCTTTTTCAACTGAATTATGCCGTTTAAAACATTTCCCTGTGGTCTATATTGTGAATTTCCCCATTGTGGGATCAATAAAGGAATATCTTATCTTATCTTATCTTATCTTATCTTATCTTATCTTATCTTATCTTATATAAACTGTAAAGGTCGTTTTGAGTGCTGTCCCTTTTTAACCCATAAAGACCCAGTACGACTTTTGGTGTCAGTTCCCAAAGGAATTTTTCTCTATATTGAACCTTTTTTAACCTATAAAAACCCAAACAACCACCATCTACCAAAATCATGTACTCATATAAACTGTTTAATCCGTGTTGATCTATTAATCCATGTAAATAATTGGTGGAAAGTGCAGTTTGTCATCTTTTCATGGTCATCGGACATGACCCATTTAGATGTTCAGGGGCTCTGCAGTTACTGTGGAAACACTGTCATCTACAATACTGATTCACCGGTAAAACCCATGGAGTTGGATTAATGACAGTGGTTTATGTTCAGTTAATGATAGATTTTGCTGAAAAAGTCACTTTTTCTTCAGCTGTTTCTGTTTTTGATAATAATAACCCTCAACTTTACTCTAAACTTTATGACAATCTGCATGATTAGTAAATTAGATGTTGGAAAATACCTGATTTTCACAGAAAAAAACACAAAATAAAGAACATAATATTACAATAAATGGCAATAAACCACTTAAGAATTATTAAATGTGGAGAAAAATTAATTTGGGAACTGCCATGAATGTCACACTGGGTCATTATGGGTTAAATGCAGATGAGCCACTTCCACCCCAGGTTGTACAACTAACAACTGAACATATTTTAGGTAATTGGCTTGAAGTTTGGACATATTTTTAGTATAGACTACAACCGCTGCCGCTGACAAACAATTATGTCATACTCGGAGAAATGTTCATCAGAAGTGTAGCCCTTATATGTGCAAATTTTGTAACGCAACTAATTATAGACATAATTAAGAAGGAATTAAAATGGGTTGTAGACCAACTGATTTTTGCCCAAGTGAATATAAAGACAGCTCTGCAGCACCTGGGGGGTTCACGCTCAAATTTTATGGTAAATAGTCAGTATTTATATAATGCTTTTCTACACTTTCATGGTACCCAAAGTGCTTTACAGAACCTCACATTCACTCATTCACACATACGCTCATACACCAATGAACTGAATTTATGAACTATTAAGGTCCCCAAATACACAAATAAATGTACCAAAGACTAATAAAAGTGAAAAAAAAATGAAAATACGACCCCTTTAACCCTGGATTTATGCACAAGTATATTTTAAAATAAAGTTGCGCTTTTTCTTTCAAACAGATGCTAAAATAAGTGGACCAATTGCAACCGAGTGATTGCTCCGTCTGCAGTGTGAACATGACCACAGTCATACAATTAGACGACAGTTTTTTTGACCACTCTGAGTGGGCCAGTTCTAGGTGGTCATATATAAGGTGGTAATCAGGAATGTGAAAGGTGCACATGCACATTATATGGGGGTTGTGTTCCATACTGTATGTACCTCACAATGTAAATAATATACGACACTTTACTAATTCCTCTAAGTCTCCCGCTGTTGTGCAGCTCATTTTCTTTTTTCCCTACCTTTGAAAACTTTATTTTGAGGGCCAGGGCATTTGTTTAAGGGGGCATTGCCTACAACCGGGCGTGACTCTGAGTATGATATGGTACGTCGTCGCAAACATTACCATCTATCTATCTATCTATCTATCTATCTATCTATCTATCTATCTATCTATCTATCTATCTATCTATCTATCTAT
>JAPTGZ010000007.1:20949672-20960181 GCA_029814645.1 Fowleria isostigma | reverse complement strand
AATGGTCGTTCATGAATCTCGTTATCTTGCCGATGCTGCGACATGTTTCTCAATCCAGTCTTGATTCGAATGCAAGCTGAGCTTTGTTGTGGTGTGTGATGTAAGACATGACTGGCGCGATGTTATGACGCATCACGTAATGCTCTATGTCGTTATGTAAACTAGCGGGTTGACCTGCCTCTGGTGTTCCCATTGCATGCTGATTGGAGCCGAGCCGATTGAAGGTGATTTTAACCCGCGTCGCTTGCTGAGTCGTTTGACGCAGTGTGCCTTGTCTACTGCCACCCAAAGCCGATTGTTAGTGGGTTTAAACAGGTTTTTTGGCCAGTGGAAAAGATTGAGTTCTTAATCCTCTGTATTGGCCCCGCCCCTTTAACATCAGTGACAGCTTCAAGTCTTTTGTGGTCGTTGTGGATAAGGCACTTTATTTTCTCAGATGGTAAAACTGCCCATTGTTCTTTGCTAAACATCTTCAGTTCTTTTAAGATTTTGGGTTTTCTTACATGAACTGCATGTTTGAGAGGTCAGGAGACTGAGATAGACACTCCAGAACAGATTTAAAAAAAAAAGTCTAATGGAAATGTTTAGAAATATGTTTGACATATTAGGAGAACATATTCAATTATTTTGCATGCACAGACTCATGTGATGACCTAATGCCTAAATGTTTGGGGGGTGGGCAATTCAACAGAAATCATGATAATACATTTTGATCAACATGACACAGCAGAGGAAACAGCAGAGAACTGAACATAATCATTTACATGGGTGACAAAAACATTTGCAGAACGGGTTGACAGAAATGAGAAACTGCTTTTCTGATGTGACCAAGTGACACAATGATGTAAAAATTGAACAAGTAGTTTTGAGGATTTCGATTCTGAGCTGAGAAATGTACCAAATGAGTGAGAAAGTACACGCTTAGTCTATATCAATTCAATTTTATGCTGCACTTCTGAGTAGGCTATGATTGTTTGATTTGTTATTTTTCCTCTCATTTCCATTCTACGTCTATATTGAAAATCACATCCATAAGTATTTGTACAGTGACATAAATTGTGCAATATTGCTTTTGTTCACGACCACAGTGGATGTGAAATGAAGTAATTAGGATATGACTGAAGTGCGGACCTGAACAAAAAATATAGCATTACCCGTTTAGGGGTTACAACCATTTGGAACCCCTCCATTTCCAGAGGATCAAAAGGAATTGGACAACTAACTTTATTTTGTTTGCAACAGTAAAATAAAAAAGAAAAAAAAATCTTTTCTGTTGTATTCTCGAGGTAAAATATGTAAGATTAATCTGATAACGCTTCTTAATCATCACTTACGATCTACTAGAGGAGTGTGATGATGTATTTATCTGCAGATTCACTTTTCTGCCTGTATTTTTATAGCTGTCCCTCTATTACGGGACATTTCTGGGCATCTACGTTTAAACAGGTGCTATGCACTCGTATCCAACAGCACTGCCTGTAGAGCTGTATGAAAATGATACTTCTCCGTCTATGAGAGGGCATGTGAAACCTTCCTGCAGAGAACGAAGAGTGGACAGATATATTTTGTGCTTTAAAACATAACTGCTGTGAAATAATTGCAGTTATCCATGAGTCTGTTTCACAGCTTTATTTTCCTCCTCTTTTTCTTTTATGTCACACCTTTAGTTCATTCTGAGTTGCTATTTCAGGCAGTGCCACCTTTGAATTACATGGTTATAAATAAAAATCTTACCCATCTTATGTATTGAGTTGTTAAAAATTTAAAAGTTGTGTTGTTTTAAAACTAAAGAAGACAAGTAATCAAGTCTGAGTAAGTACCATTTGTCATTAGTATGTACTTGAAAATACAACAATAATTGGACATAGGATTTATTTATTGAAAAAGTTGACATTATACTATTTCATGATATGCACAGTTATCTGTATATACTATCTGCATATACGTAAAAGGTTCAACAGATAGATTGATGTAGATTATGTATATTCATTACATTTTAGAAATAATAAATGAATGGACAACAAATTATCATGAGGAACTGAAAGAAATATGAATCGCCTCCATTCCAGGAGTAGATAACGGAAGTGGGAAATGTAGCGGCATATGAAAGAATGCCATATACACTACAGGAAGAGACAGGAAACTATCTTTTGAAATGAAGCAAACACCTGGAAATTTTAGATTTCAAGAGGATACACACCGAAAAGACAATGATCAGACAATGATGCCTTATGTATATATGTGTGTGTATATTGTGATTAGACACTTCTTTGCATATATTTATGATGTATGTATATATTATATACACAGACACTCAAAGTTGATGTGTGTGGGATAAAAAGCCAATATACTATATTGATATAAAGACCTCTTCTCGTTATGGGTGGTTGGATAATTAACCAGTGCTCTAATGTTAATATTTGATGTGTGATGATGTGATATGTTTGGAAAAAATAAATAAAAAAGGCAAGTTATAAAAAAAAAAAAAAAAAAGAACAGGTCAAGCTCCAAAAATCTTGTATGATTTGTTTTCCATAATTCAACAGCATCCTTCATTAGCTGACATCATTTACCACAACCCCACTGTCATAAGCATCAATTTTTCATATGTTGAGATGTTCCTTTGAGATCCACAGAGGACATGATTCGGCTGTTTTTACAGGCCCAGTACTCTTCATGATGAGAGACTTTCATGTGTAAAAACAGCAGAGCCCGCCTTTATGTCTTTTTCATCCCATTTTGCTAAAACTGCAAAAAGTTGCATTTCTACACACCTGGCGGAGGTTGCGTGTCACTCGAACATCATGCCAGACATTATCGTTGAACTTGCCGCTGGCGGGCTCCACCAGGGCTTCGAATGCACCGGAGCCCAGGTTGATGACCAGCCACAGAGCCCCGTTCCTCAGGGAGAGGTTGACATAGTCGCTTGACTTCCCCGTGTGAAGCAGGAGGCCGTTCCTCTGGAGGGTACGGAAGGACAGCGTGATCTCATCCAAACTGCTCTGGATGGGCGTCTGAGACAGATTGTAGCTGAAGAACTCATTGCCTTTAAAGGTGGCCACAGACTCCTCCTGCCCTGAAATGGGTAGAGAAACATCTTAGATATTTATATATTAATTAATTTATAGTTGCATATTCAGATTAGAAGGAATGAAAAGACTAAATAAAATAAAAAAACAATACACTTTCATTCAACAAATACAACACTATCACCACAGTCCTGTCGAACAGACCATGTATTGATAGAGCTCATAGATCTTACATTCGGATGGAAAAAATAGTGGACTGTTTTTTCCATGTATAGGACAGTGCACATAAATAAAAAGTGACATTCAAACACATCAACATAAATGTGTCGACTGGAGAGGGATCCAACCTCATGACTGATATATCTACGGCAGATAGATACAGATAGACAGATAGGTAGACTGTAGAAACAGATAGAAATGCACTCTGACACCCACTCTCAACTAATATTATAATACTCAAAAAATAAACAAATAAATCCATACATCCAGGATTTTAATGTTTGACTTTAAATAATGACTGTTCTGCACCGAACCACAAAAATAATGACTGTTATTGTATAACACAAGTCATGAACTTATGAGTGGGCAGTTTCTAACCACTAGAGTCTTCCTTTGCTTGTTTGTGAGATGCAGACTGTGCTACTGAGCAAGCAGTTTCACGCTAAAAGAATAAGCTGTCCCTGAAGCCCGTGTTTGTGTGTAGAGTAAATGTCGGCTTCTGAACTCTACTGGCCAATTTAAGCCAGAAGGATCAGTGGTCCCATTAGTCTTTATTGTTTGAGCAATGCCGTTATTCAACTACTGAGCAGAGAATGACTTGTTAAGCTATTGTTGTGGAGTCGAAACGTAAAGTTGGGCTTTTGACTGATCTCGTAAATGTACGTCTAAGTGCAGCCTCAAAGTCAATACAGAGAAAGTACAGTTTAAAGAGCTGAGGAAAAAATCACTGAGACTATAAATGCATTCTGGAGGTGCTACCAGCCTAATTTAGCAAAGCATAACTACTGTGGTGTCCTTCTCATACTCCCTGGAAGCAGAAATACTTTATTTTACACTAAATCTGAGAGATTTACTTAGAATCAGTTAAGTAGGCAAGATTTGCATCCTGAGCACATCCTGAGCAATCACCGCCAATGTTTTTCTGTCACTTCCAGCTTTCGAAGATGTCAAGAGACGACCCTAAAACCTTCGTGAAGGTCTACGGAGGATCAATCAAACTGTCTGGGTGTCCAGTAAGACACAAAGGCCATATCTCTGTTATCCTGCCTCACCTTGAAAATGCACTTGTCAGCCCATTGTTTGCTATAAGAATGCTTACCAACTTCTAGACGGTTAAACAACAGCTGTCACTGCCTCTCCATTCACATTTAAAGCTGCATTTTGTAAAGGTATGGCCCAGAGACATACTGCACATTATAGCTGCTAAATGTCCCAGCATGATGCTCATCCAACACAGCAGACAAAGAGGGTTTTACTCTGAAAAAAGAACCACTGTTAATAGCGCCTATTAGGCCTCCTCTTCTCGTCTCCGTTACAATTACTTTACGCTGCAGTGGTTGGATGACATGAAAAATGCCAACATGTGGATTGCTCATTAATATTAAGCTTTACAGTTGATTAATTTCAAAGCGTTCCATAAGCCCGGGGCACAGATGGCACTCGCTGACTTCGACTCATGCTCAGGGGCCAAAGACTAAGTTGTCGGTTGGATGCTTTTTAACTTAAGTCAGACTGTGTGAGAACGCAGATGGCGGGGAGGAGGTTGACCGTTGGTCTGGAGGAAGGGAAAGCAATCATCACACCTGTACTTAAAAAAAATCTCACTATTCAAAGTATATCTGTGTGTCTTTGCAAATGCAGAAGCACATAAACACATACGCCACTCCTGGATGTCTTAAATGCTGCAAAAAGCTACTAATTATTATATACCTTGGACTCTTCAGTTTTCTCTTTTTTTTTTTTTTCTTCCTAAGAAGAGAAAACTGGGGTCCATTTATTTGATAAGAAATTATTTGTGTCCAAATATACACAGATAAAATCAGAAACCCCTCGGGCTAAAGCTGGAATAATGAGAAAAGTTAATAACTAACACTTGTCAGATAATAAAACTGCTGAATAAAACTGTTATGTGTCATGTATATCATATCAAATCAGATGTACCGTACTTTAGTCACTGTAGCTGTGCTATGCCTGAGTATTACTTGAAGGGTTCTTTCTCTGAATCTGCATTCCACAATCAATTACCAACTTCTACTTCTTATTTACTGATGCATGAAATGGAGCAATTATATCCAGACTTCATTTCTTGACAAATCAAATTGTGGCAGGCCTTTAGGACACAGTTACTGTATGAATATTTGACATAGTAGCATTCTTCATCATTTTACAGTAGAGGCAAATCAATTTGCTTTGTCAGTGCCATTTAATTAAAAGAGGAGTCTTTTTGGTCTAGTCACTTCTTCACAACATGAAAAAAGGGAGTAGCCAATGAAATAAAAACCTAAACCATGTCATATCCATGCTATGCCTCAAGCTGCATCATTTATAGGGAGGAAAAACTGTGAGGTATTTCATCAGCTGTGATTAACCTTCATGTAAATGAGAAAACCAAAAAATGCACATTAGCATCCATTGTACCATCACACCCTCACTGATTTATGTTGAATCAGAATAGGAAAAAGAATATTCAGACATGAGGAAAAAGTGTTATTTAATTAGACTTCATAGTTTACATCCGCAGAGCATTTACTATGATGTCTTCTAGCTATAACATACAAAACCTATCATGCCCAATGATGCTGTCAAATATTAAGACAGAATCATCTAATGCAGAATGAATGTATCCACTATCAACTCATTTAAACAGCCAGAACTAATAAAATATGGACAGTTGTCACATATGTAATTTGTAATGCACAGTAAAATATTTGTGTTGTTATGATATGACTAAGACATTACTTTTTCTCCATAAAATCATCTTTGCCGATGAGAAAAAATGAGGACTGGCGCATTGTATTATTATCAGAATGGGTCATAAAAGCCACGTCTCTATGTTTAGAGAGAACACTGATCACCATGGAGACAGAATGATGACTTCCCTCAGTATCTCACTACACTAATTGCTGACATTAAAGGGTGAAATAATCACACGGCAGACAACACAAAGCATAAATACTGCAGGTCTAGTGTAGGTCAGTGCAAACTATTTAGTCATGTTCCTGTAATATATCTGATTCGTTGCATCTAAAATGAGCGGTTTTATACCCCAGTAAAGAAGCACCACTAACAGATGTGTTTCTATGTCAGAGGAAAAACATTGATGCAATGATTTTAAATGAATTTTGGCTGAACATGAACAGACCATTAGGGTTTTTTATTTGTCATTTTCTTTTATGAAAAAAACAAAACACTTGAAATAAAAAATCTTTTTCTAAATGTATGAATATTCAACACCTCACCGAAATTACTGCTGCAATGCAGAAACCATTTTAATATCATTTGAAACTTGATCAATGATCAGAAGCAAAACAAGGGTCATGTATATCAGTACCTTTTCTTTTCTTTTTTAGATAAATATTTAAAATAAGTTGATTGTTTCCAAACCTGAGAAAAATCTTCGGCATGAAATACCTTATTGTTCCTTTTGAAAACACCATGAAACCAAGCTGAAGAGATGCTATGAGCATAGATTCATTACCTTGGCGAAAAACTGCAGAGGTCAAAGGTGATGTTCCAGTAGCTCAGTCAGTGGTCAGGACAAGGGTTTGACGGACAAAAATTGAGTGAGTAGTGAGCATAACATGACAGGAAGCAAAAAGAATAGGCAAGTATATGAAAAAAGAGGAGAGGAAATATTAGTGCAGCACAGTTAACTAAAATGATTTCAGGGAAGGGAAATGTTGTGGTCGGGTGGCTGGGAAGGAAAAGCAAACCAACAGACCCCATACCTTGGCGATTTAACATCAGGTGCGCCAGACCTTGAGGGAAAGAACAGAAAAAAGGATACGAAAACAGGAAGTTCATAAAGAGGTTTGGGAAAACAAAAGCATTGTCACAATGTTGGACTGCAGTTTGTGACAGACATCCTGGGGTAGGTACGGATGTCAAAGTTCAAACTAAAATAGAAAGGGGGAGTCAAACTAAAAACACACAAACATCTCAAGGGAGGAAAGGGAAGGCAAGGTAAGAAAAAAAACATCTTGATCGGTGCAACTCTTACAGGTAGTTGCTCACACAGATGCTTTTTTCCAAATGGAACACATACTGTATGTTTACTTGATGTAGACAGCGTTTGAAATGTACCAGATATGCTTAAAATCTGATCTACGTTGCAGACTCGTACAAAAAGTTGGAAATTTCACATGATAATGTTTGAAGATCACTATAATCTCGAACTGGGCTGTAGGCTTAACCACTTATTATCTCCACTTTTCCATGCACAGCAATTGCATACAAGTGCTCTGCCATTCAAGATGAAACCCATTCAAGCTTAATATATATGGTATGTAGCATTTATTAAAGGGCAGCAGAGACACCACTTCTTACCACACCATTTCACAGAGGATTCATCCATCTAACTGAGGTCAACAGGTTCAGGGGGCGGCACCTGATGACTCTGCACCCCCTATAATGTATACATTATAACATGATAACAACCATCATGTGCACCTTTTATTTGAACTTGACCATTTCCTGGTCAGATATTTCAATTCTAATGCCTTTGTTTGTTAGATTGAATCACAATAGTAGTGGAAATATAAAATAAATTACAACTTCTTTGTTATTTTTTATGTCATTTCATAGACACTGTATACTCCGGCTTTTTTTCTGTGGCTACGTTGCTATTGTAGCATAATGCATTCTATCCAAATGGTGCTGCTAACAGTGACTGACCTGGCTAAAACTAGTACTGCTGTGTCTCACTGCTCCCACCTCTTAAGTGGAGCATAGCGAGAGAGAAAGAGAGAGAGAGAGAGAGAGAGAGAGAGAGAGAGAGAAAGAGACAGGGAGAGAGACCTAACCTTTCCTTAAAAAAACTTTACAAGTTCGCTGTGACTAGACGCTGCACTGAGCTGAAGCCTCTATGACTGTAAACCATCCCAAAGCAGGTCACCCAAGACAAAGATGCCACATCTACTCTGACAAGTAGAGGGAGGGGGGGGAGTGGGACCAATGCAGTGGTGAGCTGGACACACATGCTCGCTGCAAAGGCCTACACATAAAAGATTTAATAATGTTACACATCTGGAAAGACAGCAGCTGCACCTTAGACTGAGTTTTAGAACAATTATGATTAAATGCAACCATGGATCTATTTAATTGTCCACTGATCTACAAGTCATAATATTTCAAAGAGCAGTTGCAGATGACTGTATACTGAGACCGGGCTACGTCCAGTCTCATCCTCCCTCCAGTGTAACGCACTAAGCTCAGACAGGAGGAAACACACATAAATATCTTAATAGGTTAGCCAGAAATTACATGGCGCGACTCAGCCGCTCCTCTTTCCAAAAAGGAGACGGGGCTGACACAAAGTAACACTTCTGCCCTGCACATGAGCCACACAGTGTCAGCCAACACAAACAGCCCTCCTCGGTACATCAGCACTCTGAGACTCATACAAACAAATTAGTCACTCATAGCCTGTCCTGTCGCAGGTCACTCATTAGGTGTAGCTTTCCTTATGAGAGGGCAGGTGGCTGGAGCACGAATCCACACATTCCTCTAAACAAGAAAGTGGATGTTACAGCTCTGCTTGTAGATTACCCCTGGGATGATCCCTGTCTGCCAAAACACAGGCTTTAGACACAGCATGTCACTGAAAAGTCTCTGCTCAGACAGAATTTACCCACAGCTCTGTCCACTTCACAGACACAGAGCTGCTGTGAGCAACCCTATTGTGGTCACATGACAAGCCAACTTATGCACAAGGCATAAGCAATACCGTCTCTCCTTTCCCTCATCACACCAAACATTGTTTTTTTTTTGTTTTTTTTTTTCTTCTTCTTTTTTTCCTGTCAACTGTGATGCTACGATCTGACCAGACTGGAGCTCAAGCTTCATCTCCTTCAGGCGTCGCTGTCTTCTCCCCCTGCTGTAAAAAAACAGTGCATCACTCAGCAGGTTCATTCATCATTAACACTGACACACCCAGCAGTGCCAGTTAGCGAGCAACCACAGACTGAGAGGCAAAGAGGAATATCTGGGTAAGACCTCAGCTGCAATCTGTGCACAGCATCCCAGCTCCCAAAAGGTCACATCATGGCTCACATTCAAGTCCACATCACAAGATGGTCCATCCAAACTCCATCACAGTGTGTTGGCTTGGGAGATAAGGACAACTGTGAATTGGGGTTTCAAAGGTTCAAGATGTAACATTTGCATGTGCTGGGGTTCACAGATGAAGTCTGGATTGGACTACAGTCACAGAAAAAATCATAATTCCACCCTATGTTTTCTGCGATTTCTTGTTCATTTTAAGGCCTGGTCCAACTAAAGGTCCATTTGTTTGGTCAAATATAATGATAACAAGAAAAAAATAGCTCATAAGAGTTTAATTTAAGAGCTGATATCTTTCCATTTATTTTTTTTTTAATAATAACCAAAATCACATCAGTTCTTACATCAATATCTATGTCATTGTACTGATAAAAACAGTACTTTTAGACATTCCATGTTTTCTTTCCTGTCTGTTTTAGTCACATGATACACACCGGAGTTAGTACTTAATTGTATAACCATTGTTTTTAATGACTTTTGATGGGCTAATAATTTTTTTCAGCAACTGTATGTATTGCACTTTGAGCTTGCTGTTCGTTGATTTAAGTTAACTCCATATCCTCTGCAAGTCAGAAACCAGTGCAGAGGTTGTTATCATAGACGTAGGTGTAAAAGGTCAAGGAAGGTGCTTAGTTTTATGCTACATTAAGAGTTTAACACACTAAATAAAAATGAGGTTCATCAATTTAGGTACATATCTTCACTTCAAACATTGACCTTTTGGAGGCAAAAGTCACAGTTTAGGTCTATGTTGACTAAATTCTATGCTTTATATAAGATGACAACTCCTCACAGTTACAGAATGAGTCATCCTGTTTTTCCTGAGCATGCTTAATGCACCCCATCAACATGAAGAGCTACATTAAAGCCAATATGATGCATCGGAAGTTTGTTCGAGTGGAGCATCTTTTTTCTGGTAATCATATTTAGGTTTAATGCCAGTTCTAAAAAAGCAACAAACCTAGAAGTAATGCGATTCCCTTTATCTTAACAAGGAATTGCTGTCTATACAAAAACAGAATTTGTGCTAAAGAGACCATAACTTTTCTGTTTTTTGTTTTGATGCAGCTCATATTACTAAAGTTATATATGTGTTTTTAAAGTGCAAACTCTGAACAGACCATTGCACATAATGCATATTTTATGAAGAGGTCATATTTCCACTTGAAATAGCATTGATTAAAGCAACAACTCTATATAC
>JAPTGZ010000007.1:20811897-20821960 GCA_029814645.1 Fowleria isostigma | reverse complement strand
GGGGGGGGTAGGGGGTGGGGAGGGTCAGCAGGAGTCCACAGAGGTAATCCACTGACAACTGTGTCTCTGTTCTCAGCTGCTCATATCAAGTGAACATACTTTTGAAAGGATTGGGCATGTACAACCGCAGCGGCTCAGTCTGTAAGCATCGTGGGCCGAAGTATCCATCCGGACATCTGGGAAGAAGTAGACAAGTGTTATGAGAAGGAAAACACAGGAAGTGAGGTGCACTGTAAATATTATGGATCCCAACCGCTTTCACGCACATTGTTAAAGGTCACAGAAAGCAACTGTTAAAAAGAAGAAGAAGAAAAAAAAAAAAAAAAAGAGTTAAACACAGATAACTTGGCGTGTTAATTTGTGAAAATGCAACCAGGTTGACTGATGTGTTCATTAACTCAGCGGTGTGGATATGTTGGCTGATGTTTGTCTGTGTGTAAAGGCTTTGGACACTGTTTAGGTATAAACACAGATGATTACAAGCAAGTGTATTTACTAAATATTACTACTACTTATTACTAGATACAGATGGAGAAAAAAATTATTAGACCACACTATGTTTTCTTCAATTTCTTGTTCATTTTAGTTTAGTTTATTAGTTTATTTCGTGCTTATGCACTCTATGTACAGTAGAGGTGTGAAAAAATATCGATACAGCAATATATCACAATACTTTGACCTTTAATATAATATCGATATTTCAACCCTTAATATCTATTTTTTAAAAAAACAATAATTTCTTTGCAACATTGATTTCACAGTAGTGTAAGTGACAAACAATGCATTTTATGTTTTAATCCCCTTTATGTTAAGTGTATGTATTGTATGTAACACTGAATTTGACTCATTATTTCAAAAACAATCAAATGGAAAAGTTGTTTTCAATCAAATAGTTTTGGCTTAATTTGTTCTTTCAATTTTGGAAAGTATTGTGTGATTTACATTTACGTCTTTATTTTTTCTTAGTTAACTGTGTAGAATATTGCAATATATCACAATATCGTGATGTCATGACATATCGTGATACTATCTTATTGTGATCCAAGTATCATGATGCATATCGTATTGCGAGTTTCTTGCCAATACTCACCCCTAATGTACAGTGCTAATTACATATACATGTACAATATTCAATACTGTTTTCTACTCGTCTACATCAGTCTCTCTATATAAGAACAGACTCAAACATAAACTGATGCACAACTCTGACTCACTGATCATAAAGTGATCTGGTTAATGATGTCAGATAACTGAACGTTTTGTTGAGTGTAAAAAATTATTTTAATTATTCTTAGTTCATTCTTTAGATTATAAGGATGTGGTGTTTTATCAGCCTTCTTGGCTTCTACCTCTCCCATGCACATGTTGTTTAATGTTATTATTCACATGTTATTAGTCATTTTTTTTGGTCTCTGTATGTATTTTGGTAGTTTTTCCTTATTTTACTTTTTTTGTTTTTTTGTATTTTAACTCAATGTTGTATTAAACCGTTATGTACTAAACAATAAAACAATAAAAATAATAAACAAACAATACTGTTCTTATACAAATAATGCCAGTGTCAATTTTAATACCTGGTACAACTAAAGGTACATTTTTTTGGACAAATATAATGATAACAACAAAAATAGCTCATAGTTGTTTAATTTCAGAGCTGATATTTGTCCATTTTTCATGGTTTTATAGATACTAACCAAAATCACATCAGTTCAAACATCAATATTTATGACATTGCTCTGACAAAAACAGTGCTTTTATTCATTCCATGTTTTATTTTCTGTCTGTTTTAGTCAGATGATACTTGCAATAGTTACTCCTTGATTGCATAACCATTGTTTTTGATGACTTTTGATGGTCTAATGATTTTATCTGCGACTGTATCAAGTGTGCCAATAAGCAGGTTTACACAAACAGAAACTATGATACAGAAAAGTTACGGAGGTATTAGTGACTGGAGGTTTTGGAGAAAAATAGATGCGTATGTGTGAAGTGCACTAAGGCCTACATCAAAATCACTATAAATACATAAATTAATTAAATTCAATAAGTTAAAGAAGCCTGTAAATGAAAGCTGAAAATGACTGAATGTTGCTTCTTGTCCTTGGAGCTTTAACGCCGTGTTCACAGCCTGAAAATTTGACAGTTATGACAGATATTGAACAACAGAGAGGTACAGAGTGGAAGTCAAATGAAGCAGAAATACGGCATGACTTCTGTTTTAGACTTTATGTAAAAGACTCATTTGACTATGGCTTTTTTGCAGCTTTTTCCACCAGAGCCGTGACTGTACAACTCTGAACTTGGGCTTTGGAACATCAGTCACAGTAAAATCAACATTTCTTTACATTTTCACAAGCAAAGACAGACCGTCATCGCCATCAGGTCTGTTGGGCTAAACCATATTTCCCTATTATAAGCCCATTAGGACGAGCTGTTGGTCTTTTAGGGGGGAACCAACATTCCTCTCACAGTCACAACTAGACCACCACTCCAACAAAGGTCATTGCTCATGATTTACTGGTTACACACAATGTCTCCCAGGAGCACCATAACATTCAGCGTTAAATTACTCATCCTGAGTGATGCTAGTTAACTGGGGAATAGCACCACCTAGACCAAGGAAACCCGGCTGAAAGATGAAAGAAAATATACTGTCACTCCATAATTTAAAAATCATATGAGCTTGCAGAAGTTGAGTTTGACACAGCTGCAAATTCTATTATCTTTTATCTTCGGTCAAGGAGGTAGTTTCATCAATCTAACGATAATACACATGTAGCATTAACAAAAAAATTTAAAATAATAAGAAAAATCCAAGTTTAAGGAAAAGCAGCAGCTTGTTTTGAAATCATAGACAAAATTTTGCTAAAATCCACTAACTTTACATTTTTTACTTTTTAAACTAACACTACCTTTGTTACACAAAGTTGTGTGTAAACTTAGTTTAGTTTTATTTCATTTCGAGCTCATGCACTCCATGTGTGGCAATTTCATATACATGCACAATAATCAAAACTGTTCATATACATCTCATACATGTGTACACAGACATACCTGAAGGATTGGGTACACGTACAAAAGAACAAGTAGACCTTTAGAATCTAAATGTCAAACTATACATATTGAATTATACAAGAAAATTGTTCATGTAGAAATACAGAGACTGTACATGTAGAAAATACATACGTGTACATAGATGTGGCAATTATATTGACAAACATTGTGTGTACACAGTATGTATAACATATCATTCTACAACACGAGTCCCCACTAGTATACAACACTGGTATATAACACTAGTAGACAACACTAGTATATAACACGAGTATATAACACTAGTAGACAACACTAGTATATAACACGAGTATATAACACTAGTATATATCACTGGTATATAACACTAGTATACAACAGTAGTATATAACACTGGTATATATACCACCCCTGAAGAACAAAAGCCCAAAAAGGAGTGGGCAGAAGCACTCCCACCCCCAGGTTCCCCACTTAAGTGTGGTTGATATTTGGTTACAAACTTTCTGTGAAGATACAATAGTTCACCTATAATAATAAAAAGACAAGAATAAAAAAATAAAAAAATAAACAGTTATGAAATAAAATAAATCAAGTTAGTTAGTTGTAAGTAGTAATATTATGATAATAGTGACAGTCAAAATAATAATAATGATTAAAGCAGAGTAGTAAAGGTTAAGACTATGTAAGTGAATTTTACAAGCAATATATAATGCGCAGTGAAAATACAATTAATACTCCAAAAATATATACTTTTATGCACACTTGAAGTTTGGTCAAATTCAACATCTGCAAAATCAAATGTAAAATCACTGGAAAAAGTAGTTGAACAAACAATATTGTCGTACACAGTGACAGCAGAAGTGAGACAAAATACACATAACTGCAGTTGAAGCTGAATCCTCCTTTTTCGAATGTGTAATAAATCCCCAGAATAATATGTTTAGCTTAATTTGTTAACATTGCCTTCCCAAAACAAAGTTTATACCTCAAAGTGAACAAAGCGCAGCAGCTAGGCATAAAAGTAGGGCTAGCTGTCTGCAGGACTTGTTTAGCCTGTGAGTAATACCCACTGAAGCCTGGCCTATATTGAATGAGATGGCTGTGGGGCAACAAATCCCTGCAGGCCTTCACTGCATTATCCAACTTTTCTGGACCCATGCCCCAGCCGTGAGTGAATTAGCTGCAGCAATTGAGTTATTGCTGCCTCCAATTTGTACACAGCGTATTGAACGGCTGTTGCAGCCATGTCCTCGCTGCTTGTCGAGCATTCTTCCTTGGGCCAACTGGGCACAGAAAGCCACGCCAATATTTCTGCTCTGTATCAAACCATCCAAACGACTTGTGCTATGTTGACATATGGTCGAACAGAACACGCAACACAATATTTGACAGCCATGGCAAAAGATAATCTGCATATTTTGAGTTATAGATTACAGGCTTTAGTGGTCTGTTGCTCATAATAAATATAATCTGTTTCTGTTTGTGGTGGAAGAAGTACTCGGACCCTTTTACTAGAAAAAAAAAAACATCAATATGGTGAAGTAAAAGGTAAAACAGTTGAGGTATTTCATTAAGTAAAAGAACTTTGATCCTTCTTAGTGTCATGTTAAGCATTAGTCGTTTAATATTAAAGCATCTGTGTAAAATCAGGGTCTTGTTTTTGACGTTATCCAGTTTTTTAATAAAGACATCAGACAAATGTGAGGAGTCGTGAGATGATGGATGAGAGAAAAAAGAAGAAAAAAAATTAGTTCTGATGCATATGTTTCCAGTTGTTTTTTTTTTTTTTTAACTTTTCCTATAATCTTTGATTTTTGGTTGCATAATAGATGATTTCATGTATTGAACCGAATCCATGTGAGAAGTTTTGAGGGGGAAAAAACTCATTAAATCATTATTTGGTGGAGCTGTTAATAAGTCAGACATCTGAAATGTGAGCCAGGATTGCATGCTGCTTTTTGAGATGATAAAAAGTTTGGAAGCCACTGGTTTAATCTTTAACACTGTGCTGCATTTGAAGAGTTGCTTATATTATCCATTGATAAACATTCATGTTAAAAGATATTAACAGCTTTTATGTGGATTTACAGCTGTAAAACAGTCTTAAGAGTTATGGTTTAATGCAGAGATTAACTCTATTAAATGTTGGCTTTTAACTCGTTCCCCCTTGGACACCTATGAGGAACAAACCACTATGTTACTATGGAACTTTTTTTTTCCCCCGGTGTATTTTTTTCTTTTTCTGGTGGCTACAATTGTCACTACTTCAGCAAACTTCCAGAAAAGCCAGTGAAAATGTATTATATTATATATATTTTTTTTGAAAATAAAAAAATAAAACAAAATTAAAAATAATAAAAAAAACCATTAATCTATTTATTAATTAAAATATAAAAAAAGAAATAAAGAACATTTTTTCAAAAAATTTAATAAAAAATAAAGAAAATTTAAAAATAAAGGAAAAATAAAGAAAATACAACAAAAATTTTATATTTAATCCTATTAGTCGACCTGGTATGGGTGGTGTTCACCTCCACCTGTCACAGCATCTGTTATATTTGAAAAACAGAACCTGTTCTAATGGTCGTCAAATCAGATCTTTAGTGAAATAACAGAAGTATCAAAACTCATCATTAAGGGTACAAGTGGGGGGTTGTCGAATGTTGTCTTTATGGGGTAAAGAGTTAAATTTACAACACATGGCTACTTTAGAGTACTCACCAGCCAGACTTAACCAAGTAAACTGTAGCTAAATGATCCAGTTTTGTGGTAGATGTTTATAGAAATGTTGAAAAAACAGTAAAGTATTTTTCCCTTTGGTTTTTATATACATTTATTTTATTTATTATTATTACTTTAATTATTATCAGAGGGGGAAAAGTACTGAAAAATTGTAATGTCAAAGTATGTAATTGTACTCAAGTATAAGTATCCATCAAAAAATCTACTTGAGTGAAAGTAAAAAAGTACTTAATTTAAAATTTACTTTGAGAAAAAGTTCCTTAGTTACTTTCAATAGGCGCACACAATAAGACCATACAAAGTGAGAGTGAAACTTAAGACACTTTACTAATTCCTTAAGGTCTCCTAGTATTGTGCACCTCGTTTTCCTTTTCCTTCTCTTGATAATCTTTTATTTGAGGGGGCAGGATGTTTGTTAAAGGGTGGGAATTCTGCGCACCCGTCTGTACAATTTCCTTTCAGTTCAGTCAAATTGTTTTTCTCGCATTTAATTTTTTACTCATTAGCAGGGGGTTATCTAATGTGGTAAAGTTAAATACTTGGATCAAAATGTACTTGAGTAAAAGTAAAATTACCATTTTCAAAAACTATTTAGAAAATTACAAATGACTCACAAAAACTACTCAATTACAATAATGTGAGTAAATAAAATTAGTTACTTTCCACCTATGATTATTATGTCATTGTAACCCTCCTAACTTTTTCCTATCATCTGTTAAATGTGGCTAAACGTGCCTACTTTCATTGGTTTTGACTTTAGTTCTTAATACGGTGACTGTGTTCTTTGTGTTTTTGTTGTGCTAGTGTTGTAAAAACTCCTCAATTAAAAGTAAATCACAAAAAAAAAAAACACTTTAGAAGCTAAAGCTGACAGGTAATAATGTAAAACCTATCATATTTTCCTCCGAAATGCAATGAAATAGAGGTATAAAGTTGCATAAAATAAAAATATCTTAACATTACAGCAAAATGCATCACTTGGGTGAATAGTTTCTTGTTATCAGTGCTTTAAAATAGAACTTGCTGTAACATGTTGTGTGAAACAACAACATACGCCGACTTTAAAGGTCAAAATTCAAATGTCAATGGAAAAAAAAAAAATTGTTACTGTGATAATGTCAACCTGTTTCCTCCTTGACAAGCTGAGATACATGGTTTCTGCTGGATACTTTAGACATGGGTCCTAATCCCCTTTGCCAAGGACCTTAAATGTAAGCAATGATGCTATTTACCTCATTGGGGGCCTCTAACAGGCATAAATATTTGCTCCCTACTAAACCAGTGACTCATGACATTTTGAAAAGGCTTTTAATGTGCAGCCCTCCTGTACACTAAACATGGCTTAAAAGGATGAGTACACCGCCGCCTCACTCCATTATTACTGTTAAAATACACAAAAATGAGTACAACAGGTGGGTTGTTAAGCAGACTGGCAGCATTTTCCTGTGATGTGTAGCTGCTGCTGCTGCTGAAGAGAAGAAGAACTGAAACACTGTTATGGAAATAAACAGCAGGAGAAAAACATACGGTTAGGATCCTGGAGAGAATTGCTAGAGATAAAATATCTGGGAATACCTTTTCATTTAGGCTGCTTTAACCCTTTCATACATAGTGATCACTACAGTGGACATATTCATATATTATTCATGGATTTTGTAGTTTTAGTTCCGTATCAGCCAACACAGTGGACACTAAGCATTATCCCATACACTGACATTCATACCATTACATTAACTTTGCTATTTTCAATAAACCTGATCTGTAGTTACATGTTTTAGTATGAATTACTTGTTAATTACTCGGTAAATATGGGAAGCAGTAGAGACTCAGAACCAGAACCAGACTCAGACTAAGACACAGAACCAGAACCAGATCCGGAACCCACTGCCCCGAGCCCTCTCACAATTTCTAGAATTCAAAATTATCTAGTAATTATCTAATTAGCAGGTTTTCTTCCTATAAACAAAAAGGTGTTTTTTTGAGGTTTTTTTTTTTGCATATTATCTCCATGAAGTGAGTAATAATAGTATTAGAATATGTTACAATGTGAGAAAACATCAGATTAGCAGAATTTAAAATGGATTTATTTCATTGTTTTCATATCATTTTCTGAAATTGCGTTTTAAATACATGTTTATGTGCTTTAAGAATTAAATGAATGGTGTAGCTGAGAGGACATTTTTGTAACTATGAAAAAAAACTTGATTGCATTGTTTTTTTATTTCATGCCTAAGGAGGAATAAAAACACTAAAAAAAAAATCTTGACCAAGGTTCTTATAATTCATGCATGAAAGGGTTAAAGAGGCTTTTTTTTTTAAATAAACAAGAGATAAATATGCAAGGCTTATAACAAATTCGAACCAAAATTCGTTTCTAAATGACATCCTAAAACCAGATGAGAATACTCACTTGCAGGAGAGCTGATTTATACCATGTATGAAGTAACAGTCGCCGCCATTCACACAGTAGGTCTTCTCTGTGTCGTTGCATCGTCTGGCATGGCCTGAGCCTGGAGATAGCGTTGTGGTTACTGAAAATACAAACAAAAATAACAATTAAAAAGACTATTAATATTTTGGGATTTTTTTGGTCATGTGTCAACTGCTTTATGTTGAAGGGTCAATGACGTGACGCTTAAATATTCTGTCCCGCGGTATTTTTTTTTAAGTTAAAAACATTTAAATGCACAAAAATATACAATCTATATGTAGTATATCTCCTATATACGTAGTCACTTCACCTTTTCAAAAATGAGGAGTTATTTGTAATTTTTCTGTCGTTTAAAGTGTCCAAATATCATGCGGTGCGACCGTCCAGCCATGACTGCTGTTTTTAAATGACTCTAAATCTATTAACATTTAGTTTCTACCCAATTTGTCATGATTTAAAAAGTGTTTTGTATTCTTGTGCAAAAGTGACAAAGCTTTTGCAGTTATATTTCTCTCATAATATACAAACAAACAAACTTTGTCCGATGATGTCCATTTCATCAAATATCATGTGGTGCGACCATTATATGTCATCAACCCTGAAGCAGCCTAAAGGTTAAATCAACCACAAATTAAAGACACAAAATA
The DNA here is from genome assembly GCA_029814645.1 of Fowleria isostigma. Lineage (NCBI taxonomy): Eukaryota > Metazoa > Chordata > Actinopteri > Kurtiformes > Apogonidae > Fowleria > Fowleria isostigma. The sequence continues at coordinate 20,813,107 of JAPTGZ010000007.1, read as the reverse complement.
AAGAGGAATCTTAATACATCATCATGAAAGCGATGATCTGACACTTGTGTTTTTATCTGTCTAATGGTCTTGCATCTCTACAAGTATTCTTAACTTTACTCGCATTATACACTTGTATTTCCACGAGGACTCTTAGTTTTCCATCCACAAATGTAATTGTGTTTCTAAGCAGTGTTGACACTATCTCAAGAAGTTCTATGAGCAAAGATAAATATTTCCCTCACACAGCGTAGGAGTTGTTTATGCATTGACTCAGGTCCTTGGAATGGCCTAAAATGTCATGTATCTGCGCTTAATCCACCACACTGAATAGATATAATATGTTTGGGATGAAGTCTGCTTATCAGGTGGAAAACAGGGCCGGCTGAATTAAGGGGTGCACTGAGAGAGGTGCACGGCGGCAGGACCGGGCTTGACGAGGGCGGAGTTTGCATTGCATGTCAGATGTTGTACCTGGTGTCAGATGCTTATTAGCGACTTAACAGAATGTGACAGGTTGTTGGTAGGAATACAAGAGATTCCAAGTCAAAGGCCTTCACAATCACGATACGTCTGCTGATAAAAACAGTCTAATATTCATGCCATGCATTGTTGTGACAGGATTTTCGCTCAGCTGGCCCACTGTGTTCTGACATATAGTAGGCTGGTTGCCACAAGGGAAAAGATTTCACAACTCCTGAAGACATCCGCTCAACTCACCTCGTGTGTCAAAGACGTGTGCTTTGTGTCGCTCAGAAGCACATATCTGGTTAAGCTACAACCACAGACGTTAACTCGGGTGTTAATTTGCACGAGGCAAAACATGACGTCAGTTTAAGCTTCACTTGATGACATGACCCGAAGAGTCAGCACTATGGAAAAGCTAAACTCAATATTTCAAAATAAAATAAAGAAGTACTCTACTCTACTTTGCACATTACATTTCTGTTACTGCACCTTACTCTTTTATTTACATCTTGTTTATTTTACTTATAAGTTATTCTGAACAGTCAAAGTATTGTTTTTCAATCTTGCATTAAACTATTGAACTTTCTGTCTTGCTGCTGTTACAACCCAATTTCCCAATAAAGTACTTGTGTTGTAGGGGGTGAGTATTGGTAAGAACCTCACGATAAGATACGCATCACGATACAATAGTATCACGATATATCATGATATCACAATATTGTGATATATTGCAATATTCTACACAGTTAACTAAGAAAAAATA
>JAPTGZ010000007.1:20784078-20797865 GCA_029814645.1 Fowleria isostigma | reverse complement strand
GGGTTATATACTGATATTCAAAACTCTTACCAGGAGGAATCTGTGAACTGAAGCACATTACAGCTATTAATACCACCAGGAAATCTGCATCATTTACTCAATTAAGTATGAAATTTATGGTTGACACTGCTCAGTTTTATGGTATCATCAAGTTTTCTTCTTTAAAGTAAAACTCATATTTTGTCAGTCAGTCAAACTAACACTGTGTTGCATCAGCTGATAGTTTACATTATAGCTCTGTGAGCGTTAATATGTTTTCAGGTCAAAAACATATTAAACACTGCAGGTTGCTGATGTTTTTGCTTATTTTAATCTATTTTAGGTTATAGTATGTGATTTTTATTTACAATGTCTTGAGGATACACTACTTTTAACCCAGAGGTACATCATTTCATTTCTTTTGTACTTGTACTGAGGAATGACAAAATAAAGAACCTTGAAAACATGCACAGTATAATCCCAAATCACCTCTGTTATCTGTATGGGCTGTGTTGTTAGTAACTCCATTAAGCATATGTTTGGAATGGTTCAAACATGGTCAGAACAGTTTTATCTGAACAGTGAGACTGGAAAATATAATAACAATTATAAAATAACTTTATACCTTCATAACTTCATAATCAATCTCACCCATGTAGAAAAAAATGTGATTTATTTTCATTTTTTTCATTTAGAGATGTGTCTGAAGGTGAAGTTTCCAGCTTTTATCACATTGCCACTTTCTTTGACTCTAAAATTAGTTTCTCAGTGGTTCTCATCCCATTTCATCCCATTCTAGTGCTTTGGTCAAAGGCCTCGTGGTGTTGTCCTCACCATTGGAGACCAGCAGACTGGCTCACCACTCCCTCTAGTGGTCACTTTAATCTGCTGGACCTCTGATATAAATGGATTCAGTTCACACCTCTACAATCCAACACATTAGCACGTTTGGCAGAACTTAAGAGCTCTTTATTCTAAACACTCTAATGATATTTTTTAGGTCATTTTTCTATATTTGAAAGTAGAACTACTACCTATAGTGTGGGAACAAAACGTGTTTTTTTCTCTTAAAATCAAAAACACAATGCTGAAGGACATTAAAACATAAACATTAGAGAACCGAAGGAGGTAACATTAGTATGTGAAGGACAACAGAGAGACTAGCAACTTTCTACCAGTAGTCTAGTCAATGTAATATCACTACAGATGTGACAGAAATACTTCAGGACTATTTTAGGTAAATATCCAAATGTTATGTTACAACAACAATAATAAGATAGATAATGTTATCATTATAAAAGGACAGAATGTGAGTTTTCTACACGTCTTCATCGTCCTTCATCTTTCACAGCTGGCCTTCATTTCTGAGGAAGGGCAGACTTTGCAACCTTGTACCAGATACAGAAGACATATACCACAACTCCATATTTGGGTCTTGTGCACACAGCCAGTGGCCAGCTGCAAGGACTAAAAGTTTTCCCTCTGAAAGCCAGAAAGCGCACGGTCTGCTTGTATGTGTGTGATGCAGGCCTCCTTCTGACAAATACACACACACACACACACACACACACACACACACACACACCACCCACCCACACTCGCTGTAGGTCCTGAAAACAGGCAACGGAGGCCTCTGTAAACGAAGAGATGAGTTCACCCTGAGTGTATCAGTGTTTAAAGGAAGGCCTATTTCATATACACTTCACACCTACACACCAAGATGGAAATGGCTCTTACGCTGCTGATGGTAACCCCATACCCGCTAGTCTGAAGGGATTCTCAGGAAACAACTTAGTCACCCCAACAGACGTGATGTGATGAATACAGCTGCAAAATCAACAACAAAAGGAAGCAGCGTGATGGAGTAATGGGAGGTTTAGGATAAGAGACAGCTGCGGCTTGTGCTTTAAGGGGTGGAATGGTAAGTATACGTTCCTCTTGTCCTCAAAGACATCTTTGAGAAGTGTAAGATCTGTCTGTGTCTTATTCCCCAAAATGCAAAGTAACAGGAGGAGCTGAGGTTTTGTTTGATGTGAGTGAACCACAGTTTACTCACAGGCTAATACTCGGTGTGCTCGACCTCAAAAGGAGCTGTGATTACTGACTCATTACACACAGGCTTTTATGACGCGATTTTAAAGTAATAATTCTTCTTTGGGCAAATTATCAACAATGGCGGAGTTATTTGGCAAGTGAAGACCCGCACAGTCACCCAAAGTTGGGGTCACCATCAGGGAAAGACCACCAAGACAGCTGGGGGAGGGGGCTGAAAGAGAATCTTTTATTATGCTATTAAATGAAGTCTCAAATAAGTTTTGTCCCAGGCCTTGGAAGAGTTAACAAAGCCCTGCACACAGCAAAACCTCGTGTCACCTCCTGCTCACATCACTCAGCTTTTCAAGTGTAACAGCTGCTTCCTTCCTCACACATAGCAATATCCTCACTCATTCACAGTGAGGGCTTAACCGTCCCCCATAACACACTGAGATTATTGGATATCCTAAGATGTGAGATGTGTTTTGATTTTCAATAACTTAGCTGTTTTTGCAAAGATTTTTACGAGTGTCCACTTATCACGTCGGATTGGCAGGATTTAGGGTGAATTATAAAGACAAACAAATCATAATGATGCCTTAAGTAACATTCCTGGATTGTATCATCCTAAATTTGCAATTTTTAATTCAGTTTTTGTCTCTTTTTTTTTTTTTTTTTTGTCAAGTATTAGGACGGTGCTACTCGGCAGCTGCCTCTTCTCTAATACATTAGCCCAAATCTGGCACAGGCAATAACTCCTAGCATGCATAGCTCTTGTCAAAAGCAATGAATTACTGACATATTAGGAACGTGATTTATGCTTTATGTGTCAACCACCTAAATTACTCGTCTTCTGGCAGGTTGAGTTGAGGCTTTTGGAGTTGAGAGGCTGCTCAGTAACCTCAAAATACATCAGAAAAATGTGAAAGCACTTTAAAGCGGTTGCAGAGGTTTTTTGCTAATATAAACATACAGGGAGGGAAAATAAAATTTTGACATACTCAATTAAATTGCACATGCCCAGACTTAAAATTCTAAAACTATGCAGGATGCAACAAGCACACACCAACCAACTACTGGTGTCATATGCTGAAAAATTGAGCTTCAATAAAGTATCCAATGAAAGTGCTTAATATTCTTCTTAAATCATTACTTCACTTTGATGTATTATTCTGTTGGATGAGAGTCAAAGTGCCGGAATCATCCTATTCTCACTCCTGTTTTGTAGGGATACCTTGAACTGGCTTGAAATGTCACGTTAGGTCCTGGTGGCTCGATGATGCTACGTGAGCACACGATTTGGGCTGTGGGCGTTCATCCGCTCATGACATAAACTCTTCCATTTACTCTGGATCTTCCCACTGTGCTGGATGCTGCCCACTAATGCAGAAAGACCCTTACGCGAAACAAAAACAAATGCAGTGTGGGTGAAGTGACGGCTTTGTGACTACTTCGACAACTAAATAAAACTGTGGGTGAACTTCAAAACAAGATCTAAACTGTTACACCCTCCACCTGTCATGTGCTCAACTGTAATGGCAGGCACAATTCATAACAGCGTCATGAAAAATGCATTTAAATTGAGTTAAAACAGGACTGACGTACATTAAACATACTCTCTTAATACTGTATGATGACTTTTCCCATTTACATAAACACAAATGAGTTGTTTTCTGCCATGTAAAGCAGTCATAAAAATAATCTGGATCTATGTCGCTGCACAGTATGTCTTCAGGATAATATGTTTCTGAAATCTGCCTGGAGGTTGTTATGAATACCTTGTATACCTTAGGAATTTGTGGTCATGAAGGTGACTGCAACATGTCAAGATACTTTCCGGCTTTATTTCCAAGAGGCCAAGATCTGGATCAATTTCTTGCATCACACTTAATCTAACATGGCACACACTCAGCAGCAAAACCCCTGTGTCCTTGCTATCAGCAAATTGTTATGTGCTTTGTGAGTCTCTTACATTACAACATCCGAAGAGCATAACTGGATCCTGATTTTGTGGTGAAAACCCACAAACTGACAAGACCTGAAATTCTGGTGCAATCAGACAGCCATCTCAGAGGAATGTCTGTCCAGACCCCAGGACTGAGGATAATTTTGAAAAAGTGGGCATGACTAATAGCACAGCAGTTTGATCCACCAAACCTGACAAGCTGTTCTCCTGTGGCCCGTAAATACAGAACTCTGGGCAGATGTGAGGGCCTGCTGCTCTCAGACATAGCCGCTGCAGCTTACCCACACCAATCAATGAAATTGACTGGCTTAACAGATACCTCACATCCAGCCACGGCCACGGCTAACATCCTCTGGCATCATTCGGGATGAGTTTATCTTGTCGCTTGCGTAGTGGCAGTGACTATGTTTTGTTTTTACTACTCAGGCTGAAGATAGAAATAGATGGAGTGGAGGAAGTTGTTGTTTATGTAGTTCAGAGGCGTACTAACTGATCCACTGACGTAAGACAGATACGACTTACTGGAAGAAAAGAGCGGGAGTTCTGTGCGTCATGTGTTTGTCTGTGTTACACTTGAGAATGTTTTGTAACAGTTAACAGTGTTCAATTATTAAAAGTAAAAAAGTTTAATGCCAGGAGATCTATCACCTTGAACTGGAAGAGCATGGAAGCCCCTTCTATAAAACAATGGATAAAAGAACTATCAGAGTGAATTGACTGGAAAGACTGACGTATATAACCAAAGGAAAAACTAAAGAATTTGTACAATTATAGAAACCGTATATGAACATTATACTATCTGGAAAATAGGACATGACATTCAAAACATTACTGTTTTATTTTTATTATTATGACTGTATTTTTTTTTTTATTGTGATAAAAAATTTTTCATATATGTATACATGTTTTTGATAATATATACGTGTATGTTATGTATGTATATGTCATTTGGTGCAGATCCACCTGGTGTGAATGGGTGTCTGTGTTGTTCTAATTTATGTTCTTGAAGTATATTATTATATTATGTTTCTATTTTAGTATAAAATTTGAAAACCAATATAACATATTGTGGGGAAAAAAAAGTATCCACAGTCACAAACGTGGTTATTTCTTTTACAATTTTGGACTGAGAATGTACAGGATGTCGCCTCACAAAGAATAAGTCTAACTTTTGACGTATACTGACACCAGGTGCCCATACAACTGAAAAATACACTGGAGAATAGGACAAGAAATAACACTAATCACAGATTTATCAATTATAGGCATAAAAAGACTTACAAAGATCTATGTATTCACTAAAAGTAAGAAAGGATATGAGCCAGCGATCAGTGAACTATGAAACATCTGCCTTGATAATTGAACTTAACTTGAAATGATGTGTCATCTGGAGCTCAATGGCGCAATATGCACAAGAGTTTAAAGTCACTTCCTATATTTAGTTTCATTAGTTTTTATTACTCATTAATCCATTTAGACTTTTTTCAATGAATCACTTCTTTTCCCAGAAAGAGACCAATAGCAACTAAATGTTACTTGTTTCATCTGATTTATGAATAAATGAAACAAAAGCCAACTATTCTTATATATGAAAACATGAAGCCACAGAATATTTGAATTTAAAAGATTTAAACAAGTATTACATTTACCCAAAAGGAAAAGGAAACTGATAACCAGATTCAGTGACATATTCATCATTCATGTCTAAAGTACAAATGCGTAAACTTACAAATACTTTATCATTTCATTCACTTCAGTGGTTTATCTTCTTATGGATTTCCTAACAAATAATCATGTAAAAACATAAATTGGGACTACACATTTGCATTCTTTTTGCTTTAAAGTTAGTTTTTTTTCTTTTTTTTCTTGGGGGAGAGGGTTAATAGTTAGCTTGATATTGTGTAATACTGGAGAGAAAACATGTCCATTAGATATTGAGACGGGTGTCTGCAGTGGCCTAAAGTCTGGTTGAACACATATGGGTAATGATGGAATAGGGCTTCAACAATGACTAGTATACCTCAGGGACACCTTGTAAAGCCTTTATCTCAACAAACTGAGCATGCTAAGGTTAGCCTCGGGTGCTAAGATGTTGTTTTTTTTACACTGGCTTTTAAGAGTTATTAGGTCATTTTTAGTTGGTTAAGCATTAGTTCTCTGACAAGGGTGACTGTGTTTGGCTTCGGGATGGTAGTGAAAACATGTAAAGGTATGTGCGTGTGTGTATGTGTGGGCCTGCGTGCGTGCATGCGCGAAATTGTTGCTGGTGGGCCCCAGCATGACTGCTGAGGTTGGAGCAATCATATGTTCAGCTGTGATTTCCATCAACACATTCCTGGACGCTCACACACTCTCTCAGTGGAGCTGTGCACAGCACCCCCCAAGGATGTGACCTGCAGCCTGTAGACACATGGCTGCCTCACAAGCGCTTATCACAACACAGCAGCCTGTAGGATAATGGGAGGCCTTAATCTGAAGCCACGTGGAGCCAAGCAAACTTTGACTAGTGTTGCTCCATCACACTGGTCTTATAGAAAACAGTCGATGATATACTACACCGTTCTGCAGAAGGCCAGCAGGTCTTACCATGCCAGACTGATTACAGGGTAGAGGTCAGACTGCATGGACAACAAATGGTCCTGGTCCTCTACACTGGGGGTTGGGCATGGGGCTGAAAACACCGCTCTGGAAAAGGCGCAATTGTTACAGAAACTGTTACAAGGACATATGATATTCCAGACCACCAGGACACACTCCCTCACACACATGTTGTGTACTGTTGTGCATTCTGTCATGATGCCAGGATTGGCAAACGCAAACAATAAAACATGGAGGACGGCCTAGCGAATTAAGCAAAGAATGTAAAATTGATCCCATGTTTCAAAACTCCAATCCCCAAAGCAGCCAAAATCTGAGCAGGAGAGAGTATTAAATAAGTCTTAAGGCAAGAAACAGTGATAACAAGCAACTTAAACGTTCAACTCAGCAAAATATCCAACCATCTGTGCTGAATAATTATACAGTAACTGGCACTCAATCAGCTGACAGTGTGCATTTCTTTTCTACTGGTCAAACAAAGTGACATGAGTAAAATCCCCCCACAAATCCAATCATTCAATGTTATTGGCAACCTGCATGGCTGGCATGAAGCCATCGTGTACTCTGCTTTAAAATGCATGAGAGGTTCACTTTGAGTTTAGATTTTGCCCTGAACACGCAGACTGTTTTTGTTTTTTCTACTAAAGGACATTTGCACATTGTGCTGCACATTGTGGGACATAAACATATCACTTGCCTTGCCACACAAGTATTAGTACAACTGGACTGCATAATTAGCAGTCGTTACATCTCATATCAATAAACTGTTATCTATTTTAGTTTTTATTGCAATTTACTTCATTTCTGCATACTCCTTCACAGGGCAAATTCTGACAAAAAACAGTGTGTTCTTTTTATTTAAGGAGTGTTTAGACATCTCCTACAATATGTAATCACACCTCAAGGCCATGTGTCAGGTTTCTCTGGCATGCCATGTATAATTGATACTATGCATATCATCTGAATTTATGTTCAAACTCGTTGATAAAATGCTTTGTTGATTTTGGTCCGCCTGAAATCTCATTTACGAAAAAAAGAGTATCACTGTATCCTTGCAACACGGCACAACAGTGCAAATGCAGAGTTGACACTAATGCAGCTTTTGCATTATTTATGATGAAAAGCAATGCAGAAAAACCTCAGCCTCCTCTGCTCCCACCAGTCACAAATAAAATGCATTTTATTATAGTAAAATAAATCTATAGCCAGCCTGCCCAAATCTGACACAAGCACAATAATCAGTGAAATCAATGACTGGTGCAGAACAGGAGCTGCTGAGCTTGGCTGTGGTGGCCTGTATTCGCCATGTGGTGGAGCTGAGTGATGGTTTCCCGAAGCCTGATTCCACCAGAACAGACAGCAGGCAGGCACAGCCATGTGCTACACTGTACGGGTTAGAAAGATGCTCCTGTGCAGAGCTGCTGTTTGACTCTATTACCAATCATTAGCCTTCTGTTTATCACATGCCACAAAGGCAGTGGATTTTATTATAGACCTCTGCTTCCTCATGTCTCTGTTGTGTTATCATGAACACATGCCTGATAAATTGACACTGACATAAGACAGAAAAAGACCGACCAGCACCTGACTGTCGATAGGCATCAGATACAGTAGCACGGTGCCGTAGACAAAGCTCGTAAGCACTAGCTGCATCTAAAATGGGTGTGAAAGTCTCCTCTGCAACACAGCAGGCTCTCGTCTTCCTCCACTTCATACTTTTCTCACTCTCTCCCTCACTGCTCGTCTCTTTTTCCTCTAGATATTTCCCCTTCTCGCTCTCTACCCTAATGTCTTTGTCTGCTTTCTGTCATGCATTCCCTCATTTAGTATTTTCTCTCCCATTTATCCATGCTCTCTTCTTTTGCTCTCGCTCCGCTCTAAATGAATGATATGTTCTCTGCATAAAAATGAAGTTGATTGCATATTTGTTTTAAACACTTGTTTTTAAATGCAACCTCCGCTGACAGAAAAAGCAAGAAAAAGTCCATTACTGTCACAAAGACTCCCTGCAAATGTGATAAGTCTTGATGACCCAACATTTTAGCATTTCATCAGTCTATGATTATCCCAGCAGCGCACCCTGCTCGATGCCATTTCCTTGTATTGACGTATGTAGTTTGAGTGAAGCCTTCCTATGGCCTAAGCCTATGGACATACCACCCTCGATTCGCCCCGTCTTGCCTATTCCCCCGAAGCATGACGGAACTAGGCGTGCTGTTGTAACACAATGGGAGTTTTTTATTTTTTTTTTATTTAACAGTGAACACATTCGCACATACACAAACAAAAACACACAGAGACAGACATCTAGTGATCATGCTACATGATAGGACTTACAGAGATGCTATTGTGTGAATATCCAGGAGTGATTTCAGGCAATGTCAGCGCTGACAGACACAAAGACAAACAAAGAACATATAGATATACAGCACATATACACACCTAAATGGACAGATGTGTGCGAGTCAAAGCAAGGGGCAGCCATCAGGCACAAATCTGCTTAAATGCTAGCTGTGTCATCGTACAGTGCATTATACCAGATGTAGTCATATCATGTTTTAAGTCCAAACACTCTGGTGTATCATATCATTGTTCAGCTATGTTTTATCCATTTCAGCTACTGTACCTTCAGCCAACTTGTTCACTGCTTTGTAATATTAGATTTTCTTTGATATTGCTGTATTACACCAGTATTTTAGCCTGCTAAGATCATCATATAGAGTTTCATGTTCCACCAGTCACACGTTCATAAGCCTTCATTATTAAACATCAGACAGACAGGTGCAACCACCAGGGGTTCCCCGACCTTTGCAGAATATAAAGCACACACTGACCTATTTCACATAACTGCTATTAACATGATTGTTTCTCAGTGATAACTATTTATCAAATTAATTTTTCATAAATGCGAGCACTGTATGTGCAGAGCTTGGAATCCCGGGGTCACTGATCCTTTAAATATTGCATGCTCAGGGGTGAAAAGAAATATATCATGGTGCTGGAGTAAGGCCAAGTGTCAACACAAGCACATGGTTTTAAGTCACAAGATATGGCTATAAAACTCAAATGGAGCTTTTCAACTGTCATAAAATAAAAGGAGGCAATATGCTGCCCCATTTAAATGTAAGATGGATGACTTCTTTTTGCACAATTGTTTGCAGGATATCAAACCCGCATGTCGGAACCACTGAGGATCTGTGTTTTCCAAATACAAAGGGCTCTTTCTGTAATAATGCTGCTCAGCTTAAGTCTGCAAACTGTAAACAACAGTACTAAAAGGTAGTCTTAACAAATGTAAAGAGAGAAGGGGAGTGAAATTAGTGCTTGAATGTGAACACAAGGACATTGAGTGATGGCTAAACTCCAGTTCTTTCCTGTCCTTCATCAGCTACACCGTGCATAACAGTGTGGGATGTCCACAAAAATCACCCACCCCATAGTCAAGGTCAGCCACGGGAAGGAAAGTATCTCATCATGCTGGGTAAGGAACCTTCAAAAGACTCCTCAATTCAGTGACTCTCCAAAAGTGCATATAGTATACTGATGAGAAAATCAGTTTGTTTCTAAATAAGGTTAGTGTTCTCATTTGCAATAGCACAAAGTGAAATCATGTCATGTTACATATGTGATGTTCAATTAAAAAAAAAAAAAAAACAGCATCCCACACTGCCTCTTTTCCTTCAACATCACAGTATCTGCACAGTATCAAAGTCAGCTGAGACATTATACAGAAGGCTTCAGACAGAGCAGGCAGGTGAACTCAATGTGCCAGCAGGAAGTTGCAGTTCCTCAAGAACATCAAGCAGTTTCTGACTCATGCGTGCCAGACAACCTGCTGTATAGTTCTTTGACAGTCCAACACCAGATAACATCAAGTTCACCTTGAAAAAAAAAGGCATGAATTGCATCGGTTCAGTTAGGTCCTTATATATATTTTTTTTTCTACAGGCTCTATCCACTCACAAGACAACAAGCTACCCACAGCAGCCGCACACTCCCTACCCGCACCGCTTGGAACAAACACAAACTCACCACCCCACCAAATGGAAGCAGCTGTTATCAAAACTCTTTCATCTGCTACAGTACTTTGCAACACTCAGCGATGCACATACACTACTACTGAACAAGCCTGTTAAATTCTATCACACTCTCTGAACATTTAGTCTTTTAAAGTTTTTTTCATAACTTGCCACTTCTATTCTGTGTGTGTGTTCGATACTCTAAAGTCTGTTGCTTTTGTTATGTACTGGTGTTGGTCTGAGGCATTGTGCACTTTTGGGGGATTTCACATTGCCAGCAGGATGTAGTGAAAGAAAAAAAAGTGAGAGATCACACCATACATTGCATTTAAATTCCATTCACCTCCAAGTGCATTGTACTGTTCCACTGATAAATGGCCAAAGCATATGTGTGGACAGTTGTTCTCCATGCGTGTTACCACTGTTACATGCCTGTTTGCGATGGCTCCTTTGGATCTCTCAATTGGCAAAAGAACAGTCATAACAACAACAACAATGCCAGTACATCTGTGCCACCTCACTTGTTTCTTAGAACTCTGAGTACTCACTGCTTTGGACGTTAACAGTGCCAGTGGAGTTGTCCTTTCCCAGCGGGTTCTCCACCACACATGTGTAATTCCCAGAATCCTCCAGTTTTGCTCTGTTGATCTGGACTCTGGAGTTTTTCCTGTGGGAGACAACACTTGCACAGCTGAGTCAGGGGAATCAGGGCAGGGAGGAAATAGCATGGAAACGCAACAAGTGGGAACATGGGGGACAAAGAGGCAGACAACAGGGCAGACGGCAGCATGGCAACAACTGCTTTCAATGGGATACAGAATCACTCATGCAGGCCTAATACAACCCTGAAAAACTAACAGTACATGTAGAGTTTCATGTGCATTTTATAACTTGATTATCCTCTGTGTGTATTGTTACTGTTTGGTATCATGCTCTAATAATGCAAATGTAAAGCAAACCTATGTAAGTTTTACTCAACAGTGACATCTGTGGCGGAAAGAGGTTACTACAAGATAACGTTGCATTACCTGACACGTTCCCAGTTTTGTTTTGTTTTAATCTCTGCACACCCACTCAAATGTTTTTTAATTTCTGTTTGATTAGACTCATTCTGAAGGTTGATGGAAGAACACTTTGAATTATATTACATCATAAAACTCACTGGACCAATGGACTCGCTAAACAGTGAGATGTCCAGTTCTAAAAATATAGAATGGAACAAGAGCATATGCAGGACAGTAAGGGATATGTCAGTTGAAACTTATTTAAAATGCAGGGCACGTTTAATCAGACAGCGGAAACGCCTGTGTAGGTGGATATGGGTGTGTATGTATTGTTGGGTGTTTTACACTTTTCTGTTATTAGACTTGTTTACAGGGAAGCAGTAACATGTTGTGATGGGTCACATCACAGTCAAATAATAAACACACAAAGGTGTGTAGCCTCTTTGTGCTTGGAAGGACTTATTGCATAAGTACTAACATGGCTAAAGAAGCTACCTTCTGCAATCTACAACTGTGCCAAGTGAAGGATAAAGGATTAAGTAATAGTAAGCATGTCAAAAACAGACCGACACGTTTCATTCACAACTGTGGCTATTTGTGCTGGGCCAATTAGACACAACAAAGCATAAAAACCCGCCTCCGGGAGTTTTCAGTGAGGACAGTGTGAGACTGTTTTTGTTTTCCTGGGAGACGTCACAAGATTGTGTCAAGATGCAATATGAGGTTGCATTGGCAGGCATTAAATGGATCAACGTCAAGATGAAAGTCAGCACGGACACCTTCACATGACTGAACTTGTTGCTCTGAACAACAGGAGTGTAGCATGCATATACAAATTTACATTTTGTGATTAAACCAGTGGAATGGTATCAGTTACTGGCGAAACTGTCATCTGTACAGTGGAAAGGCAACCAGATGAGAATTTTTTGGGAAAATTAGTATATAACTTTGAGACAGGACAGATGAATACTTTAATCTGTTTTAGGAAATAATCAACCTAAAGGGTCAGTCTGTAAGCACCGACCCACAGAATATCCATTCTATTATTTATTTTCGTCTTTTTTTTCTGTCTATGTACAAGCATAAGCCATAAACAGTAGTGGAAAAAGTTATAAACCATCAAAAGTCATCAAAAACAATGGTTATGCAATCAAGTACTAACTCTTGTATGTATCATGTGACTAAAACAGACAGAAAAGAAAACATGGAATGAATAAAAGCACTGTTTTTGTCAGCACAATGTCATTGATATTGATGTAAGAACTGATGTGATTTTGGTTATTATCAAGAAAACCATGTAAAATGGATAAATATCGGCTCTGAAATTAAATTCTTCTGAGCTATTTTTATTATCATTATATCTATCCAACAGATGTACCTTTGGTCGTACCAGGAATTAAAATGAACAAGAAATTGAAGAAAACATAGGGTGGTCAAAGAATTTTTGTATTTCTTGAATTAACTAATAACCAAGTGCTAACTGAGATACTATAAAAATGCATCACTAAAACAATAACTAGAATATAATACACAGTAATAATCATATACAGTGGTGGAAAAACAGTTTTCAGACACCCTTAAACTTTTACACAGTCTCCAATATTATCAAGAAATATTTGTGGAAAAATGCACTTTTTTGTTTCAAAAGGTATGGCTGCATTTGATAGAAACAAACAAATGTGTTTTTTTGTTTTTGTTTTTAATTGTTAACAAGAAAAGATAAAGCTAAAATCTGGACAGTTTCAACATGTCATGCCCTGGATGTGTTTTATTATCTCGACACATCCAGTTTTGACCTTGATGGAACAGAGCATGTGCAGAAGAAAGCATATGGGTTTGGAGAATGGACCTACTACTTGGTAGAGTTCAATAAATTAAGAGTGATTTTTAATGTCCCACATGAATGGGGGTGTCCAAAATCTTTTTTCCACCACCGTACAATGTAATTTAATTAATAAATGAACTCAAACAAGGCAACTCATGTCGGCATTTCCAAAGATGGAGAGTATATATTTTCCAGAGATGTTCCTAACAAGGTTTCCTTTTCTCAGAAAGGATGCTCCATGGAAGCTGATTTACTATATACAGTCGTGAAAAAAATTATTAGACCATCATCAGAAACAATGGTTATGCAATCAAGTACTAACTCCTGTGTGTATCATGTGACTAAAACAGACAGAAAAGAAA
>JAPTGZ010000007.1:20753934-20777935 GCA_029814645.1 Fowleria isostigma | reverse complement strand
TTATTTATCTTACTTTAAAAATTTCAAACATGCCACTATTAAGATTATAATAATAATAATAATAATAATAATAATAATAATAATAATAATAATAATAATAATAATAATATATCCTCTAAACATATTGAAGAATCAGCCAAATTTATTTGATCCAAAAGAAGAAAATTACCCAGGTTTTTTATTTTTATTCATGTCCATGTACTTTTGGCTCAAAAATATTCAACTAATACTCAAATGCAGTAGACATAAAATTTGAATTAACTATGTCGACTTAAAATCATAACTGTGCGTACATTTCTTTGCTGAATTATAGGAATTCTCTGCCATCATTTCAAGAGTTAAAAAGGTACGCTTGCCAAAAAAGAACCGCTGTCTGTTGAACTGTTGAACTGTTTGTTGCCAAAACATTAAAGGACACGGAAGTGAAGGTGGAACGTGACGCATTTTTCTCCATTAAGAACCCACTTGTTTAAGCCCCCCACCCCTCATGAAGTAGTCATAACAGTAAGAGCCAACAACGCCACCAGACAGGAACCAAGAGAGGCCAAAGTTTCGATGTCGTTTTTTCTCAATGAACAAGTTGTTCTATGAAAGACAGTGTTGCATGTATTAAAACACATATGAAAATTAGGGGAGGTTTTTTTTGTTTTTACATAAACCTCTCCATTTTCCAGCTGGTTCAGCGTCCCTGGATGCAGAAATCAGTTTACTGCACAAATCTACAAAATATTCTGCATTAGGAAAAATAAGCTTTTACTAACAGTAGTTGAAAATTGCATTTTAGTGTCAAATTGACATTTACACCGTGTGTCTAAAGGATACTGTATAAAATAAGTGATCATTTACACACTTGTGAACATGTTCACTCCCATCCTGCTTGTATACTTAGATCGCACTATGTAGGTGGTCCAACATGGAACGCTAAACTGAATCGCAGACCGAGAAGTGACTCATTTTCACACAACTTCTCTAATCAAGTCTGCTTCAGTATGTTCCGAAAAATCAATACTACTTGTCTAAAAGTAAAATACACACAAAACAAGACCCCCGCACAATCACATACAGCCAAATACGTTATTCCTGCAATAGTTACACATTGTTGTTATCGTTACATTATCAGAATGTAGTAATTTTTCCACATAATTCATTTGGGGAAGAAAACAGTTTGTTACCAATGTCCCTATGAAAAATACCTCTTAGTGATGTTCAAGCAAGTTTTTATAAAAAGTGCTCTGTTAGACACTGTGCCATAAAAAGCCGCATGCAAATAAACTAATGAATGACAGTTTCCTCGACATTCATCAGCTACATGATGCGTAAAACCAAAAATCATCATGACAGGAATACCAGCTGGCAGTGTAGATCAAACAGGTAACAGTTTTGTTCAATCAAGAATAAGGGGACTCCTTTTAATGTGAAAAGGCTGCTCATACCACTGAGAAAACCCTCACAGTCTCTAACACACTTATATACTGTATGTACAGGTGGCCAAAATGGTGGCAAGATGGCATTTGAAAAAACACTGGGGAAGAAATTGGAGCACTTATCAAGCCAAAGAGAACCCACATGTTTCCCAAACCGATGAACAGTGAAACCTGTCTAGTGTATCTACAGACAGGTATTAATACAGATGGGCACTGTGATGGATCTTGAACCATTGTATAATGATTTACTGATACTGTAATACATTTGTATACTGAGCACAATTTAAAAACAAAAAACACAAGAGGTTTACAAAATCAAGCACATTATTGACAAAATGGCCATTTTTTTTGTCTGCAAATAAGAAAAACGTCCATTAATTTTCTGCTATAAAAGTGAAGTAAAGTTTTTAAAAAAGCAAGGAGGGCACTTACACTGTAAATGAGAAAAATAGTAGCAATATGAGCAGCAACAGCACAACAAATGGATGCACATGCCACCCACTTAACTTTACTCTTAAACACACAATGGTTCATTATCTGCACATATGCATTCATCTCTTTGTATCATCAGATGTCTTCTGTTTGGTTTTGATTTGTGCTCTTAAAACCATAACTGATGGAGGATGATAGAGGCTAAGGAGGATTTGTCTATGCATGCACCATCACCTCCTTCGAGTGCTGGTCTCTATAAAGCATTTTGTTGACGAATAATTTGAGAAAAAATATTTCAATTACAAAGGTGTGGTAGATGTTAGAACATGATGAACAGCATCTGGCACCAAATGAAGGAGCCAGCTATTTACTTCCGTAACTAATTATTACCACACTCACTATGCACGCAACCCCACTCATACAGAAATGAACTTGTTGTGTTTTGTCTTGACATAAGGTGGATGGTAGAATTTTATGAATTATAATGTCAACACCATTGAGGGAATGTTTATTTAGGTCAGGCAGGCTGTGCAGGGATGTCTAACTACTTGTTAAAAGCAAGACATGCATCCATGTTGTGTTGCATTGATGACAGATTTGATAAAGTGCCTCTAGCATTTTGCTTTCCCTCTATTTTCTTTATTATGAACAATGAGCAAAAGTCATACAGTTTTCCGTCCCCTGGGTGCCTTTTCTTTCCAGTAAGGAGCATTTTGGCACAAATGCTTTTATTAGAGTTTGCAAAAGTTCACTGTCTTTCTAACCCAGGGCCAGTTTCATTAGAAAAGTCATGCAACATTCTTTAAAGAGTGTCAACTTTCAGCCACAATGCACAAAGCTTAAAAAAAAAAAAAAACCTGAAAGGAAATCATCATATAACACTGCAGCAACACTATGCCCTAAATCAACATTTTGAAATCCTTTCTGGTCCATATTCAAAAGACGTCATAGCCAGTGAAAGGGCAATTATCGCTGAGAAATACCTGCTGTGAAGTAATCTTCTTAAATAAATGGGGAGAGCTATGTTCTCAGGGAAGATGAGAGCACAACACAATACTGCATATTGTCTTGTTTCTGTGATGACAGTGATGGTTGACTGATATACTGTCTGTCTTCCCTGGTAAAACGCTCATGGGCTAGATTACATACAATTATATGTTGACACGCCTAAGACCACAAGTAGGCTCCATGTACCCATACACGCACGAAGACTTCATTAAACACTGCTGCATCAATACAAATATGCAGCCGAGCACAAGACAAAATACATTTTTCCACCGTAAGACTGAGTGATTCAAACCATTAAAAGCACTGGACAATTTACTTCGACAGTCATTCGCATAAAGTGGCCAAAACTCTTTTAAAACAGTGAAATATGACAAATGAGTCCCAGTAGAACCTGACCAGCTGCAATTAAAAATTAGCAGTGAGGGACCATCTGAGTCATGTCTCTGAGAGCTTCAGCCTCAGACCACCTGGAATACTCATACCGAGGCCGGGACATTTTGGTCACTATGGATAAAGTTTCTTTTCTTTTTTTTTTTTTTGTTGTTTGCCACTTCAGTGTTTCCTCTTAAGAAAACTACCTGACTGAGTTATTTATGCGTGCTGCCCAATCCAACCTCTCCCCCTCCAAATAATTTCTCATTTCACATGTGTCTTCATCGTGGTAAACCCTGGTTCACTTTGACATTCATGTGTCAAAATTTAACTCTCGAGGACACCTGTTTATTCAAATTTCTCTATTACTTAACACAATAGTGAATGCTATATCACACAGGCAATTATAGAGCTACTGTTTCAGTTGTTACATAGTTTTGTGACCCGTGTCTCATATTTAGGAAGACAGAAAGTAAACCAGCTTAAAGGTCTAGTTATTATATTGCAAAGTAAGCACGCACAACCAAGCAGGAAACTATCATATTCTGACTGTCTGTATATTTTCCAAGTAAATTTGTGTTTAATGTGTACATAGGCAATGTGTTGTTGCACTTATGACTGTAGAGACTTCTGATTGTGAATTACTAATACATACAAATGCATGTAGTGGATATTTAGCTGTTGGGTGCATTTATGACAAAACCAGACTCAGACTTCAGCAGTGAGTAGGAGATCCATCACTAAAAGCCTTGATGGTTCCAGTCTTTTTATCTTGAATGACCCATTTTGTTCACAGTACACCTGAAGAGGTGTACGGGGTGTCATTAGTGCAGACACAACAAGCATTACCCATGAGCACGTTTTCATTTTGACCTACTTTAACAGCTCCATTTTAGTAAGGGAAGGCCAGAGGGTCACACAGGTTACCCATTTACCCATTTTATGAAACATCAATGACAAATTTCATTTTCACAAATAAAACAATCATTCCGAATCAGATTATGATCTACTGTAAGCATTTCCAAGTCACAGGACATGTTGATTGGCACATGTGTCACAAAACTAGAACAGCAAAAGCGGGGTCAGTTACAAAGTCAAACAGATCTTGGTAAGATAATGAAGACATTTATTTCAGTTTATTTTCATTTGTGTCACCTTTTGACAAGTAGAGGAAATAACCCAGAACATGCACATTACACACAGAGTTCCTCTCAGTATGTACAGCAGCTGTTCTCACTGATTTACAGCAATGCCAAAAAATGTTCAGCAAGCACTCTGTGTCCAGTGTCCTTTGGGGAGCTGTTTATATTACATGTTTATAGATTACCATCAAATTGGAATGAGGACTAGTGATTATTTATGTATTAAAGTTTTCAGTCCTCATAAAACCAAAAATTAACAAGAAATGCTCAAACAACTACAGTAGCAGACGTAATTTGAAAAGTGTTTGGACGCTGACAGGAGTGACAGCGGCAGGTACAAAATGGCTACCAAGATTAAAAGATGCTACGATACTGTATCTGATGAAAGACAACAATGACACACTGTGCACCCACACACTGATAATCCTGGTATTGTCCTTAAAGTGTCACTGAAGTGGGGGCTGGGCTTCCCCATGACCTGAGGTCAAACTACTGTGACATGCTGCAACTTGTAGGAACCAACACTGAGCAAGCACATTGCTCCATTTGTGACTCCGAAAGAAAAGCTGCCATGCTATCCCAAAGTTGAAGTAGCTTCCAGCAAAAACACAGACAGACTTTTCATGTTGGATGACTCACCACAGACTCTGAATTAAGATAAGCAGTAAAAGCACTGTAGCAACTATTAAATTATTAACCCTGACAAAAGTGAGTAATAAAATATTGTATCCCTCTGTACAAACATCACACTGTCAACTATTTTTATGGGTAGAGTCTTAAAAAAGCAGTTGTATTTTAAACTATGATATGTGGCAGAGCATTTATGAAAACACGGTCATGAGAAGCACAAACATAACCTTTAAAACAGCCAGTCATTAGTTTTCCCAAAGCATCTACTACAACAGAACCAGGGCTCAGTTAGGTCCACAGTCTGAAATATTGTACACAAGTCAGAATAACTGACGTCTTTACAATGCCGATGTATTGTCAAAACCAGATGTGCCTCTACATGCTGTCCACATCAGGAGTCCAATCCATGTGACAACCTGGCAGCAAGCTTTGACAAGCCAACGGGATACTTAGTCCCACACTTCCGTAACACTCCAATCCAAACTTTATCTGACTGTTGTTTCTGTCCAAGTTCATCTCTGTTTGTCTCCTCACACACACACACACACACACACACACACACACACACACACTTGTGAATATATTGACAGTATTTACGCAAATGTCTGCACAGAAACAACCTTAATTTACTTTTACCTTGAGTGGGATCACCCTCTTTCTCCTTCTGTCCTTTCTTTCCCCCCTTCTTTCTCCCTTTCCTATCTTTCCTCTTGCTCTCCGTCATGCTGTCAGAAGAAAGTAAATCCTCTCAGGAAAAGACGCGATTAAAAAAAAAATAGGTAGTCCTATTGGGAACGTGTGGCAAGTGGGCCCAACCAGACTCTGAGCCTGTTAGAGCGTCTCTCCTCCTATATAGACTCACTCACACCAATCAAGTACAGCAAGGAACCACCTACTCAAGCAGGACAGAGAGAGAGAGAGAGAGAGAGAGAGAGAGAGAGAGAGAGAGAGAGAGAGGGAGGGAGGGAGTTTGGAGGAAAAATAAGGAGAGAAAGGTAGAGAGGCTCTGTTCAGGAAACTAAAAGGGGAAAAGTGAGAGAATACAGAGGCAGAGAGGGGAGAAGGAGGGAGGGAGGGAGTGAGGGAGGCATTTCCCATTGCTTTAAGGCAATCAACTGTTCCCTTACTGGATCTATCAGATAAGCAGTGGCTCTTCCAGGCCCTGCAGCCACAACTGAGGACTCAGAAAGACCAGCTACAAAAAAAATCCACACAGAAATCTGACAATGGCCAATTTAAGCTCCATCGCCACGCATTTACCCAAGTCTGCTCCCACTACCCTGGAGCATCTTCTGCCTCGTAATGACCCATACAAAAGTGGAGTGAGACCAGTTAAGCTGTCCCCTCTGCACTGCTGACCCCACCCAGATAATGCAGGCGGAGACCTGCCCTCTGCCAGGTTGATGTCGGGGTCTCAAAACACTTCACATCTGGTTCCGATTTGCTGAGCACAGATTCTGCAGATATGTGTAAGAAAGCGGCGTGTGAGGCGCTGAATGTCAGATCTGTATCTTTGACAGTTAGCTCCCTAAAAATTACACACAAATCATCTCTGCCTTTTCTCGCTACTCCCCTTCCTCACCCCTTTCGTCTGTCAGACCCTCCTGAGCATGGTACGCATGTCCCAACATGTTTGGAGTTGCATCTTCTTCTTTCCATGTCACTGTTATCCAGGTGTCACCAATGTCAGCGCAGCAGTACTGTATGCATTTAGATTTTATCTGTAGGAAACTCTACATATGCACATGACATTAGATCCGGGACGTCTGCTATTAAGTCAAATCTGTTTATTTTCTTTTTTTCCACTCTCAAGAGGAGGCCAGCTCACTTAGTTTTATATTTTTTGGTGAGATTGGAGAGATTGAAAGCAAAGAGGAACCTAGAAGAAGATAAAGTTAGACAGGACAGAGCAGGTTTGGGCAGAATAAATCTGAACCAAGATCAGTTCTAATGACCTCATGACTGAGGCTGGTGGGATTTAGCTTTTGGTTCAGTTCAACAGTGAGAGCAATAGAAGTAGAAACATAGGTGACTATAGTGCTGGAAAATATTATCTTTTGCTTTAATTTATGTGAAAAAAATACTTAAAACCTGTGAACATTTAGGGTTGAGTGATTAATATGATGGAATCATTTGTGCAGACTGCACCTGACTCAAAACCCTCTCATCAACCCCCTGTATTGTGTCTCAAAAAATACAACAGCTCCTTATCAGAAGTGATTTGTCCATTCTGTTCTTTATAGTTATATAGGGATATTAACTCTGGTCCACAGAGATACAAAATAAGCGATGGTAATGCACCATAATAATGAATAAAAAAGTGAAATAAACAATTTCAGTCATTCATTAGCAGTGGATTGCTGTATATATTCATCTATTATGTATATTGTGTACACATAATGTTCACAACCAGTGTCTCTATGTATATTTCTCTATGTATAATTCTATATATATGTTTTTCTATGTATGCTTGCTCATGTAAATCTTTCTGTGTATTGTGTTTACAGCTAATTCTCTCTATATATCTGTGTACACATAATGAGATGTATATAATCAGTTTTGTACATTGTACATGTATATATAACTAGTATTGTACATGAAGTGCATAAGCTCAAAATAAACTAATGAATAAAAAATAAATAAAAAAACAAATCAGAGGTCTGTTCTGAGCTGCTGTAAAAACAAAGCACCACAAGATAAAGGACTTTATGAAGGTGTCCTGCTCTATGTGTAGATATAAACAACCATTTTAGGGTAACAAGAAGACAACAATTTTTATTTTCAAGTGACTGAACAATAATTAATACATATTTTTGCACTTAGCTCCTGATAGTTTTACACAAGGAATCTTTAAAGCTCCTCTAGGAAGAAATCAATATTCTTTAAAAATTGACAATTAAAATAAAATTGTATTAAAGCTTGATAATTCACATCTTCCACCTCCCTGTCTTTATATCAGTCGGAACATAAAGATACATTTCCCAGCAGTGACATGACTGACAGTGTTCATTACAGCTGTTAAGACTTTTACACATGGAGGCTGTAATGAACAAACACCGAAGAAGTGAATGAATAAAACCCATCACAACTATTTTGAACCAGCAGTGATGCAGGTTACTGACAGGTGCAAGAGTTGATAACCATAACAGTTAACAGTTGTTCAGTGTCCAAATAAAAAGATGCATAGGCAAACTACTTTTTTCATATGACATTAACACAAAGTCCTGATTATTCTGATGATTTAGTTTTATCTTTCACTACTTTATCTTTGTGTTTAGTAAAAAAAAAAAAAAAAACAGTGTGGCCAGAAATGAGCAGATTTGGGGCTGTCGTTACCTTTGTTACTTGTTGTTAATGCACAATGAATCCATTTTAAATCAAAATCGGATTATTTCATTAGTACAATGCTTAAAAACGGGCAATCGTCAAATCGGATTTCATTTGGGACGCATGCCTCCAAGCCACCGTAGGCTCACAATTGTGAGAGTGGTCTCCACAGTCTTTGGTCTCCACACACCAGCACACAAATGGCGTTTGCTAAAGAGGGTGAGAAGTTTGTGGCTAAAATAACAAGAGTAGGTTGGTTGTGTGGATTTGGTACGGCTTCAGAGTTTTCGATGAAGACTGAACCATTCATCACTGATAACTGCCTGAAGGCGGTCTCAGTCAAAACAACAGCACAACCAACTTATTTTAGCAGCTCAAACATCATCACATGTCAGAGTGGGAGTAGTACGCTACACTGAGGGCTGCACACGAAAAAAACATGCTGACTTCTACTGTCTTTTGTAGTTTTACACAAAAGTTGATATCAAAATCAAAAATTGAGTTTTTTTAGAGGAAAAAAATCTGGATTTTATTTTTGGCCAAAATCATGTAACCCTGGTTGATGCCAAAATAAATACATAAAATAATTATTTTTTGCTGCATAATGTTCACATCCTTTTGAAAGCACTCATGACATCACAGATTACATTTTCTAAAGTCTGAAAACTGATCCAAGAGTCAGTACCATCGTCAGTTTCCTCTCAGACCACTTCAATTACAACATGGTCAGGGAATTATGTTTTTGGTTTTTTTTTCCAGTTGTCTGCTGAAGCTTTAACCCCATTAAACAACAACAAAAATCTTACTAACTTGTTTATATTCATTTGACATTTGACAAAATGTGAGTACATGAGGAACGCAGCATTATTGAAGCCACTTTGGTTTTCTCATTTCATGCTCACCGACTCCTCATGACTGTCCTGCTAAGTGGCAAGAAAAAAAAAATATGTTGAAACAACAGCGGGGTGACTCTCAATGAAACTCGTACGTTGAAAAAAAAAAATTGATGACTCATCTGTGAGGCCCTCCCAGGGTTTGTCTGAATCCAGCCCTCAGAGAATACTTGACGCTGCCTGCGAAGAGGCGGCAGCAGCAGGGATTGGAAGGGGCAGCAGAAGGGTCATGTCTTAACAGGTCAGCATGCTCAATAAAGTAAGCCTCCTCTGTAAGCAAGAAAACTAAAGAGGTCAAACAAAGGCCAAGGTTTGAAATGCCAATCAGGTCCAGTGTGCCGCTATCTCTACTTCAAACACTGTAATTGCTCTCTCGTCTCCCTCTTCTGCTCTCCTCTCTTCCCAGTGGTTGTTCTCGATGAGCTAATCTGTCAGCAGAGATAACTGACGACTGGCAGGGGCTACAGTGTGTCAGAGAGCTGCCCCTGCAGCCCTATCTCCCCCCAATCTCAACACTCACTTCCTCCTCCACTATGCAACAAGATGAGACTTGTTCCCCAGCCTGCGCGTGTTTGTGGGTGGGCATGTGGTTTATGGATGTGTCAGAAAAGTAACTAGTTGTTACGTCAGGGCAAAAGAAATGCGAGTTTCAGGATGATTTGATCGTCTTTGTACGACTCATGACTTTTCTCAGCTTCTTCTTTTGTGATCTTAGTATCATCTTTAAATAAATGCAAGGTGCAAGTTAGTGAAAAGTACCCTTAGCTCACATGAGTTATGAGAGTGTACTTGACATAGGTGTACAGTTGGTGCATTGGGAAAACATTAACCTTGAGGATGATGTGGACTGCAAGATGTGGCCCCTGTCTCAAAGTTTTTGTGAACTTGGTGAACTGCAGCTAAACTACGAACAATTTAGAAAGTTTAATAGTATGTGTGAAAATGGAAGTTTCACTTTACTTTGGTGCAAATAAATTTGTGTGGTGAATTTTAAACCAGCTATAATATGAGAATAGTTGTTTTAAAACCAAAACAGGAGTTTGAAATGAGCTCCGTTTTTCACACCAAGATACAAATATGGTCACGGATATGTGCATCTAAACCTCTTTGTTTTTTTCCAGTCTACTCAAAAGCATCTGCTGTTTTTCAACAGCCGTGGGCTGTCCTTGGATCATAGTATGGAGGTGGAGGGGCACGGTGGGCCAGTGTAGGAGGAGCATGACTTGAACAGCAAGTACAAAAAAAGGAGCCAAGCCCTAAAAGTTCTGACATGGATCCTTTGTATACCCTCCTCATAAATGCTACACAGGCCCCATCTCCACCAGCCTCCTAATCCCTCCTTGCTGCCCCCAGAATAGGGAAGACAGCTTTCCTATATGATGGAGCAGAGCAGCTCCCTCCTCACAACAGCATACCTGCACATCATCACAATGATACTGCTCAACAGCACTCCTGCCCTTTTACAGGCATGAGAGTTTATCTTTTTAGACATAATGGCTTTAAACAGCCATTAGGTTATGTTGTTTAGATCTATCTGCCTTTTTGCCAGAAAAGTGCATATGGGGGGGGGCTCAAAGTCTAGTGCCTGCTTTTAACACATGTCTGTTGTTTTTACTCTGGGAGGTGAGGCAAGGGCAGGGGGGAAGAGACAGGGACAAAACTCTAAGAGAAACAGGAATGAAAGAGGATAAGTGGAAAGGATAGGAGAGAGGAGAAGAAAGGACGCAGAGGAGGTGAGGACAAAGGGTGAAAAGTGCAAAAAAGAGAGAGAGATTTAGGAGAGAAAATAATGTCCTCTTCATGAGATGACAGAAAACAGCCCCACCTGCTGATATTCACCTTATTCACCAACAATGCATCTGCTTCCTCAGCTGACCATGCACTGAGGTGTGTTATTGATACACCAGAGAGGCTGTCTGGCTTCACAAATAAAAACCTGTTCATCCTACTGTAGGGTATGCTGCAAGTCCAGGAAAGGAAAATTGTATAAAATGCAGGTTTGAGCAAAAGCAAAATATGTCTGCCAATCTGGGATTAAATGTAGTCAGTAGTAGAAGGCAATTACAGTGTGTGCATGTATTGTCTGTATGAAAGACAAAAGGAAATGTTAGTATCTCTCATGTCACTGGGCAGGCTGGTGAAGCCCCCTTAAGCAGAGACACGACACAAATCAATGCCAGTGACATCTGGAGGCCTGAGGAAGGGGCTATTTTCTCAAGGTCAGCTGTGCCAAGGTCAACTGAGACTCCAAATCGGAGTGTTACTAATAACTCTGCTCAGCAACAGCTGGGCTCAGGATCACTAAAAGAGAGCAGAAATTACATTCACTGCCTCATTTACTACACAGCAAATACACGGGTGACTGGAAATCACAAATGGCTACTTGGTATTTATACACAGCTCCTAAAAGTCAAAGACAAGACGGGCAAAGAAGAATTGAAGTGTTAAACAAGGAAGTGATCCTGGGTGGATTCAGCTCTTTGACGTTTCCGCAGCACATAGCTGTCGCTATGGCAACCACAGTCTTAAGGGTAGCAACTAGAGTATGTGAGAGAGAGATGTGGAAGGGCGGAGTGAGGATGAGAGAGAGACAAGAAAGGCATCAAGCAAGAAAGCAGGAGATAATGTGTATGAAATACAATGGGAGAAGTAAGGAGAGAGGTGGTAAAAAAAAAACGACAGGTAGGACAGGAGAGGAATGAGGAGTAAAACTAAGAAACAGACAGCGAAACAAAGACACAAAGAGAGAGAGAGAGAAAGAGAGAGAGAGGTATCCACGCAGCAGCTGCAGCCTGGCTACTGTATCGCTCCATAAGAGAGATGTCCATGAGTAAGCCTGTGCCAAGCCTGCTGGGAAGCACTGCAGTAGCATCTCAGAGAGGGGAGATGACAAACATCAGCACTGAGCATGCTCCACTCTCAAGGCCACTGAGAAAATGAGATTTCAGCTCTTTAGCCTCTCAGTTTGTTCAGTTCTCGAGCTCTATTTCAGCCTCCATCTGTCACTATGCGGCTTTCATGCGCACATCACACCAGCAGTGCCTCTTGCCGCCTCAGACGTAGCTCCACACTGGATCAAATCTGACTGATGTGTCTCATAACTGATTGATCTAACGGTAAGAGGCATGTTCCCCACTTATGGCCATGCTGACTCACATTGTGACAGGTTTGATTGGGGCTGAGAGGAACAAGAGATGAGCATAGCAACTCATCAGCCAATGGGGCATGATACTGCAATAACAGGCCAGCACTACAGCAGTCTCACTCACAGACAGCACTGTAATGATCTCTGTGTCTTCCTTATCTGGACGTCTGCCAGAACAACACTATAAAGGACAGCTATACATTTGTGTCAGACCTACAATTAAAGTGAAGTTGATTTATCTTTTTTACTCTTTATACTTGTTCCTAAGGCAGACAGGCACACCCACTCAATGATACAATTGTGCGCTATTTCCTGTTTCATGACTGAACACTGATACCTCGCCTTGGCATCAGTCAAACATTTGGTTACGTGTGTGAGAAAGACAAGTTTATGTGTGCACACAAGTGTAGGGGATGTCAACTGGCACTCAATTTCAACTGTGGCTAAAGACTGTAAAACAAATTTGTGCTTGGAGTGATAAAAACTTGTGTCAAAGTTGACACAATACATATTTAGTTAGATCTCTCTTCACTTTTCACAAAGAGCCTCTCAACTGGACAATAATAGCTTATTGCTGTGATACTGAAATAGCACAAATATTTTTAATGACAGATGCTGTCTGAGCATGACTTTGATGATCCTCTTAAACACAAAAATCCGCTCTATCTTCTTAAGGCTGCCTGATTGAATCTCTCTCTGTATTCCTTCCTCTTTTTAAACGTATTTATTTTTCCATGGGTCTCTGGCTCTGTCTGTCTCTCTGCCTGTCTCCCTCTGTTCTGTCTAAGGGAGAGATAAAGAGGTTTGTGTGACTGTGAGCAGATTGACTTGAAGATAGAGGATGGAAGCAGATCTCGTCCACCTCCTCATTCTGCTCTTTCTCTCCTGCTCTCACCCAGATGAATAGACAAACAGTCTCCCACATGCTCTCACAGTTTATCAAACACACACCCACATAGAACCAGGTCTTCACGCAAACACATATGTGTGCTCTCACCAGAGAGAACAACACACACTCAATTTAAGTGTCCTCAGGCCGACAAAGTATACACTGTCACACTCAAATACAAACATAACCCCTCAAACACGTACATACGCATACGCATACAAACACACAGGTGCATCCACATGTAAATAGATGAAGCACATGGGTCAGTGATGCGCTCAAAATGGACCTGTTTTCCACACTTAATACAAACCAGCCCCCTTATAAAGGCGCACGTCATTTACAAA
Source organism: Fowleria isostigma (assembly GCA_029814645.1). Classification (NCBI taxonomy): domain Eukaryota; kingdom Metazoa; phylum Chordata; class Actinopteri; order Kurtiformes; family Apogonidae; genus Fowleria; species Fowleria isostigma. Next base: position 20,764,329 of record JAPTGZ010000007.1, on the reverse strand, counting down.
ACAGACTTTTAAGACATCACATCTGAATCACAGCATAACATTAGAGTTGTCTGTTTTTCCCATTACGCACATTTATCAATGTGCGTAAAACCTTAATATGACTTAAATGGATGACAAATAGGCAAAAAAAATCCTTTTTCACCCTCACAAAGAAGCATTATCACAAATTGCTAAAACCATTGGCATTTCTGTTGTTTGTTGTCTGTACTTGCACACGATGACGCCATATTTTAACACTATCTCACTGAAGATACAAGATTATTCCTCTAGCCAGGTAAGCCCTATGACTACAGATCTACAGAAACCTTTCGATAGTGGATTGAAATTAAATAACAGTAACACAACAGTGTTAATCTAACTTTGTTTTCACAGATCTTAAGTTATAAAACTGGATAAATATAAGTTTACAAGCGGGAAAACATGGACGGTTGTGGTCTTATCAGCAACCACCCCCCTTCAAAAACATACATGCATCCGCTCTCTGCTTTGCATTCTTCACATCAAATCAAATTCCTTCTGTGCTCTGCACTTGTCCTTTATCTCCAGAATGTGCCTTTAGAGCAGCACAAACATGTCACAATGAGGACACTGTGAGGAGTTTCACACAGAGTGAAACCAGCTTCTTGGTCAAATCATTTGCATTTCTTGCTTTGGCCTCTCAGGGCTGAGCTCAGGCTTATCAAAAGTCTTTCTTATCTCTTTGTTTGTTTTTCACAAATGTAGGCTTTTCCTGGAAAACACGCCACTACGCATGTGTAAGCTTAGATCATGCCTTGGCGGCATAAGCCAAGATCAAGGCGGCCTCAAATTGAGTGAGTTTGATAAGTGGGCAAGAGTGTGGCCCCTTTAGACGGTGCCAGAATGGATTCACACTGGGCTTTGGCACACCAGACATGGGTGACAGGAAGCCAGGACTGTGGAGGGGTCATCTCTGACTGACAAGATGACTGCACAAGCCCAAAAAATCCTCTCCACCCACTACTAGCATATAAATCCATCAGAAAGTGTACCAGTGACAGAGAAGCCAGAGTAAGAAAGGGGTCAAAGCTGGCTAAACCTGTAATGGGTCTAAATAGGCAACCACCGCTAGTATGAGCAGCTTAGCCATGGAGGAGCAGTACCAAAGCTTTAGCCTAAAATCTAATAGTTGAGTTGTAGCCAACAGAGTATTAATTGTTGCCCAAATACCATGTAGTAATAGTACGACACTAAACCATATTTGTGGGGATAGACGGGGGAGCAATCCCAGGTCAATCCCAGCTCGCTGACCACAGAACAAAACCAGAGTAAGTGTTTTTTACTAAAGTCTTAACTAAAAGACATGGTGGTGTTACAGGGTTTTGACAGAATAGAAAGAGAAGCAATCCCTCGAATTAGTTTTCATGGTTCGTTTTGTGTTGTTTTGTAATGCTGGCTTGCCTACAGTGGTTTCCTGGCTCATGGCCATTTGCAGTATGATAACTGCCTGCTACAAGCCTAATGTCATGGAGACAACAAGGGAATGAAAAGAAACATGCCTAGACAATGCATTGCAAAAGTACACATCCCAACAGATGTGATGGAGAAAAAGCGGAAACTGGGCTACAGGGCTCACACTACAGGGACTTTCTGTAACACTGATCTGACTGGCTTTTACAAGTACAACAGACCTCGGTGAGGAATGTTGGTTTCTCATTTAGGGTAAAACACCCCCGGAGTTAAGGGGTATCAATATCACAAGGGAGATATATTCCTCTTTTGTCTGCATTTGCTGCAGTGAGGTGATGGTTAGTGTGCTGGTCTGTGGGCCAGCTGGGACACATCTCAGTTCACCCGTGCACGCACACACACACGCACTTACTGAAGCTCGCTCTATGCTGCTCACTATCTTTCAACAACAAGCTGAGCAGGGACCAGACGGAAAGAGGTCCTATTTGTGCAGGAAGATAAATACACTTCTGCACCCAGTCCTGTCCCCTCCAGATTAGAGCAACACAATAATGAGCAGGAGCACTGGTGGAAAGACAGAAGAAAGCAAGAGTAAAGGATAGAGTAACAGCCCACTTCCAAAACCCCCCCCCCTCCATATACACCAGAGCAATCGCAGACAGACACACTTCCTTTTATCTTTAATTATCAGGACTTATTACTCAGTGATTGTCTCAGTGAGTTAGTATGTCAAGCCTTATATTTTCATTTGGAGAAATACCAGTCAGTATAAGTACCCAGGCGTGTGAGCTGTGAGGTTTTCATGGACGCTGAGAATATGAATGAACTCCTCGAAAGTATTTAGCGCCTTTTCCTGTCTTTCGAATATCTTTCACTATGGATTTAAGAATTGACGTCACAGTTTTGTAAATGACAGACAGCATGAACAGGTCACTGGTGGGTATTGTATCCGAGGTACCAATCATCTAGTAATCTTATAGGAGGGTGATTAATGTCCTGTACATACTGCAAATATTCAGGAATGTGTTCTTCAAGTTGTTTACTCTTCTGTGAGTCAGCAGTGTCATAATCTTTTATCAGCTCCTCCTGTGTTACATTCAGGCCGGTAATACTCTATCACGGACCACAGAATTGAGCAATTCATCTCTTCTCAGCTATGAAGGTGTGTTTTTTCTGAGTCGAAGTAGGAGACCCCTTCACTCTTAAGGGAAACATGATTTTCTCTTGGTCCACTTCCAAACACTACCAACAAGCCATTCCATTCTGTTTAAAGTCTTTTCATGTTAAGACACACATCAATCCACACCTACAACATACCTGAGGAAACAAACCTTCTCTCAGGATATGTACTGTGTGTGTGGGGTGAACATGGCCGGACACGTCCCGTAAAACACACCGGGAGGCGCCCAGCAGGAGTGCCGGCAGCCCCTCTTTTCAACACTTCTGCTGCACACAAACACAGTTGCCCTTCCCATGGTCCTTTTGTTCCCTATCATTTCGTTGAAGTTCCTGTCATGGACACTGCCAGCTTTCTATGGATATTTAGAACTTCCAGTTATATTACAGTTCCATGTATTTATTTTTTAAGGTTAGGATGGCACTAATCATTCTCGAATCACTGCACAAATGTAGACAAGCATCTAAAAGTTGCAAACTGATGCAGCTAACATGCATATGCTTGCCGACACAGAATTATAGTAAAAGCACTTGAGAAAAATTCAGACAATTACCCAAAGAACAACACACCCATGTACTGAAGCATCCACCCAGCTCTGGGAAGAAAATTACAGAAAATGTATAAAAAAAAAAGCAAAAACAAAAAAACATTGAGAACCAGATCCAAGCAAACAAGATAAGTGAGAGGGGAGCTGGATAATAGGTTTAGAAAACTATAAAGGTCCGACTTTAAGAACATATGAATAAAAGTGGTTTTGTGCCCAAATATAAGCAGCACACTAGCTGCTTACCCCCGTTAATGTTCAGCTCCGGTATTTGAAAAAAACCTGAAGCATCAGTCATCTGGGCAAATTCACAGAAACACATATTTACATTCAACTAACAAAGACCTCTGACAGAATGAAGAGTTATGACTCGTGTCTGTCGATACCAAAGTTGGAAACAATAGAGTGTTGTTATCGTGCCAAAAGGTTCATGAATATATGTGGTAGATGGTCGAGTCAGATTTACTGCTACACTTCCAAAAATAAAAAGTTATTGCAATATTTCAGTTATGATAACAATGATCAGTATCACTGCATTTTTATTCTCTTACTCCAAAAATGTAACTAAATTAAATTATACCAAATATCATATAAATCATTGTGTTTTGGTAAGAGGTATAATATCAGATCTCCATACGGACTACTGCAAGCCCAACACAACTAAAAACTGAAGCATAATGAGAGTGAAGCAGCGGCCTGGAGCCTAAAGTAAATGAATGCCAGCGAGTGAGTCTGCAGTGAAAGGTTATCTCCTGCACTGTCCTTCAGTGTCATGCTGTTTCCCGTGAATGTACCTGACACCTTAGTGAGGAGACGCTGCAATGAGAAAGCATCCAGAGCTTTAAGTAAATACCTAATGAGCAGGTTTCACACAGAACCTGCGGTGATAAATTGAGTCTTCACCTGTGTATTTTATGCAGCTCCGACTGCAGAAAAAAATATACACATACCATTTCAACTGTAGACTATTTTACAAAACTATCAACCGAGTGAGTGTTGTACAATGCTTCCCAGCACAACCTTTCTTATGGATAACAATAGTATCAGGAACAAGCTGCACTAATTCTGCATTTTGGCTCCATTTGTTGGCATTTAATATTCACAGGAATCCACACAAGTACATTCCAACAAAATTGTTGTGCACTTTCTGACAACATAGTGAAGTTTCCAAGAAAGGTAATTTAGTGAATCGGACTATCGCTTTTGTTGTTTTGACAGATGCTGTCATCCATATCATTGTACTGACTAAATGCACACATATGATACCTTTACATTTTCTTCTAGGAAAAATTGTTAACCTTTTGCTCATGTTACCACAAGGACATCCTGATGCCAACAATAATGCAATTCACTCTGTTCGTATATTTTTCATTTCTATGGGTGAGGTTGCACTATAAATAACTTAAAGCTGGAGCTGACATTGAAGGCCTTAAGCTATTTATACAAACCTTTGGTACCCTGCAATTGAAAATCCTCGTTGTCAACTATAAACCAGTTTGTGGAATATTATGGAATGTGTCTTCTGTGGCATTATGCCCAAAGCCAGACAGATCTACAAGCAAAACAATGTTGAAATTTGTGCCCGCCAGCTTCACCCTCCCTCCTTGGACTGAGCAATCATAGGATGCTTCTACAACATGACAAGACAATGTTGATCCCAACAGTAATTTGTGTGATCTTGACACTCAGTGACAACAAGCCTGTGTTATAGGCAATTATACTGTTCATAAAAAGTATCCATCAAATATGATGCTAACCCTGTGTCGGTAGAGTATCTTGAGATAACAAGCTCTAGAAATTGATGAAATAAGGTTTATCCATGCCACGATACTGAGTTAAATACTTCAGAAAGCCAAGTAGCTTAATTAGGTTCCAGATCTCTGAAGAATGAGCTTACCTGGGTTATTAATAGTTGTCATTTATTTGCAGCGATCCCAATCTAGATTAGTGGACTAAACAGGGTTAATGGTGGAGTTGTCAATACATATAAAAAAAAAAGAAAGAAAAAAAGTCAATTACTTATGAAATGGAGCCAATAGCCTTGAAACTAATCACTGACCATTTTTTTCCACCCAGTAATTACTAATTTGGTTGGCCACATACTACTATACCTAGAGCACATTAATGACAAACAGCTTAGAGCTATATAATTTTGTAGGCTGTTTTGTAAATTAATAGAAAATCAGAGTGGGTGAATTTTTCTGAAAAGTACTACTTTGCCTTTTTTTGATGAGGAAGCATGTTTTTCCTGCAGATTCTTATATTCACACACAGATGACCTGTGTCTTACTTTAAGAGACCTGATATTATTTGTAGGTTACTTGTAATTTTGTTGACAACCTTTCATGCTTTGTGCAGAAAAAAGAGCCTTTAAATATTTAATTACATGCACTGGCTACAGCCTGTGAAGGACGAGTATTGCAGCCCAAGATAGCTGCAAATTACTGAATGATTCAAAAGGCAGGGTAAACTTAAACTGTCCTCACGAAGCAGTAGAAAAACAGCCGCACAATATGAACATGTAAAAAATAGCACACATTTTATGTCTCAAGACTGAAGTAATCTAGGATATAGTTATGTTTCCCTTTCATATTCTAAGTTAATTTTATTAGTAGTATTTGCTTTACTTGGCTCAAAGTTCCAGTACATTCAGGACATCATATGTGTGAGACCTATGTTGCTATCTACAGCTATTATATTTAATATGGCTTGTCCATTGTATTTAGGAGAAAATCCCCTCATTGTGGCTGTACTGAATGTTTTCCTCCACACAGCTGTCTACTGAAAATCACTAGTGGGCATCTTTTTGACCTTGGTCCAACACTGTACATGAATACTCCTCCCAAAGGCACATCATTAAGGTTAGTTTGGTCAAAATAACACATCCGCTTAAAGCTGACCGCATAAGGTTTACCACCAGAAAGACTGTCTCTCTTTGTAAACAAAGTAAAATCCAATATGGCAGTGACTTTCACAGTTGTTATCCTGTACATAACTCCAGGACTGTGCAGGGACTGTGGGCTTTTGAGTGTTTTTGACACAGCTCCAGCCTCTGGGGCAGGGAGTCCAACAACTGCTGTGACATTCCCAACGGACTCATCCCTTTCAACTTTTCGGTCCTGATCCTGATCATATACTGCCTCATTGTGGTGAAGGCAACATTCTTCAGTGGGCTGAAAAAAAAATCAGAGACTTGACTCTTAGAAAAGCACAGACAGGCAGGCAGGGACAGAATGTGACTACAGATAAAACGCCCTAACACTAATGTTTATGTGACACCGCGGTCATGTTCAGCTGGACTTCATTATAAGACTGCTATGGCTGGAACTGTGTAAACAAATGGTGGATGATAGGAAACAGACTATGTACATGATAAGAAGTCTCCCAGTAAATATGACAAAACTTATTTCATCTCTTTTGTTTGAAATGTGAAGTTCTGATTGTTTTTCCTATAAAATACTTGAGAGATGAGACTCAAGTTTAAGAAACTGTAAGTCCAGTTTACACCTCAAATTATCTATACATCTCTTTTTATTCATTTCTTTAGGAAACTGTACAACTTGTGACATCTGTGAGGGTAAGGTTCATGTTCAAATGGCATCAAATAATAAACAGCTGTCAAACACATTAATAATTAGATGGCAGCATAAAAGGTTTATGTCCTCATCAAGGCTTCTATAAACACATCAAGGTCACCAGTTTATGTCACCGACACCACATTCCTCAGATTATCCTGTTTTCTACTTTAACATAAGATGTAACATCACACACATTAAAATCAGAAGGAGCCAAATCCTAATCACACACGACTTGTACATTTAATAAAATCATATTATTCAAACTAAGAAAAATGCGTGTGCCACGTCACACTGGAAATGGTAATATTCTAAATAGGTCCTCTGATGGAAATGCAGCTGTCATCTTATTTTAGGAATTCTGAGCATAGATTAATAAAGATAACTACTTGTGACATTTAGTAGAAAATGTAAAAATAATCTGCATTCTCACAAGCAGGAGTCTAGTCTCACTCCTCTATCTGAGAGCTGATTTCAGGCAGCGGCAATGTTGTAGTGGTTCTATACTGAATAATATACGTGGAAATAAAGCACTACTGACAAATGCTGGAATGGTTATTGAAAGTAAATATATACTAAATGCATGTTATAGTCATTTTAAAAGGCTTCACTACTGTTCTTAGCTAAATAACCCTGCTGTGAGGAGGTACAATGCTTTAGGTATAACATACAGATTTCGACACTGATGAGGGCGGCGTGGTGGTGAAGTGGTTAGCACCGTCACCAAACAGAAACAAGGCTCTGGGTTGATGTGACCGGTTGAGGCCTTTATGTGGAGTTTGTGGGTTCTCTCCAGGTACTCTGATTTCCACCATCCAAAGACATGATTAGTGTAATTAGTTTAAAACATTTGTGGGTGTGAATGTGAGAGTGAATGATTGTTGGTCTGTATATGTCAGCCCTTTGTACCCCGCCCACTGGTACCCGGGATACAATACAACACCCCCGCGACCCTCTCAAGCACTAAGCAGTCAGGAGACAGGACCATCATGCCATTGATGTGCAGATTTTCTCTCAAGTATTTTAACTGTGATCTTTAAAAAAATTAAATTAAATTAAATTAAATTTAAAAAAAAAACAAACTCTATTTTACCTCCTGTACTCTCAAGCTGCAGTTTTTCTGGGTTGGATGTCGTTTCCCTGACCACACCTCTTTAACCACCAAATAAATCCCATCCTGATCTTTGAAAGGTGACTCACTGGCAGGTTTGCAGTTATATGGAGCATTTGATTAATTTGAGATAAAATTAAAAACCTTAAACTGTACAGCAAGGCAAACTTGTTCTCGTGGTTCTTATCCAGCTGAACCCGGAGTAAGCCTATTATTCTCCATGAGCCCAGACATAATTCTGTATTATAGCATGGAAATTTATAATCATCCAAAGCATTGCTTTGGTGCGTGTGAAATCAAAGGGCATGTTAAACAGGCACTGAAAACTGTGGAAAATATCAAACACAGTTGAGTGGTTAAACAACTCGTGTAGAACTAAACTGGTAGTACTTAAGTTCTGTGGTAGAAAACATTAAAGCAGAATTAAGGAGTGATAACAGCTTTTGTCATGTCCAGAGCTTCGTGTGCATCAGAGCTGCTGCTCGTCAAAAGCAGCGTCGTCTTTCACCAGCAGGGGATCAACTATATACAGCATAACCCAATGTCTATTACACTTTCAAGACAAAACTTTTACATTCTAAGGTTTGGGAGTCTTATAAATTTGAGTGCATGTAATCCTCAAAACCTCAATCCGGTCGGTTCCTGTTCTTATAATTCCTTTACCTTAATGTGAACTCTGATGTAATACATGGCAGAAATAAACTATACTCGGAACATCTGTGAGCAGCAGCGTTACCTCAGGTGACCCCTGTGACCTTATATTGGAGGAAATCAGGTTCTGAACAGATCTGACTCAGGTCTCCAGCTGCAAACTCTGAATCACCCTCTTTAGATGTTTGTCAGCACATTTAATGTAACTAATATTCTTAAAAAACGGCTGCATTTAATTTATGTGTACATGTTCCTTGGCATGGAGCCTGCTGGTTGGTATTTATTAGAATCACTGCACTTAATTTATATAATTTTAATAATGCTTTAATGGTCTGAGTCTCTTTTTTATGTACGTTGTAGTTCCTTTTATTATATTGTCAGTATTTCTATATTTCATTCTCTATATAAATAAACTTGCCTTGTGTTGATGGATCATCAGAATAACATTATGACCAATACCACGTGGGATACAGTGCATTTTTGAAATTCTGATCAGTCTTTATCACACTTCCAAAAGCACAGAGCTATGTTTTTATTTTGATCTACTCTACAGATTTTGATCTAATCTGTGCATTAATGCTGAGAGTAAATTAAAAGGTCTTTCTCCTTAAAGACATGTAACCACTATTTAATATAAACTGTTTAGCAGCAAACAAATAGCACCTTTAGAAATCTCTCTGATGCCCTGGTGTTATTTTGAGGGACATTAAAATACACGGACATAAAGTCTGCAAGAAAACGACATAACACTACTACCACACATGCCCCGAGACAATTTTGGGCTTTGTAATGAGACAAGACACAGACCAAAGATTCCTCTTCCATCATAACAAAAGCTTCTGCGATTCTGTCTTTTCAGGTGTGGAGTTCAAGTCTGAGTGATTGTGAGAAAGTGTCTAATAGGACAAGAAAATGAGCAGCCAATTACAGAAGATGGTCATGCCCTCTTCTCTCGCCATATGTCTTATAAATATACATCAAGCCATGTTGTTAGAGTAGAATAAGTCTCAATGAATGACCTAGTGACCATGGGAAACAATCAGTAAAGTCTCAGTTAAAACGAAACCTGGCGCCTGGTGGGTCGGTTATAAATAAGACACTTCAGTCATTCTTATCTGAACAAAAAAAAAAAAAAAACATCCTGTACATGATCACAAGCACCTATGTTACAACCACCAACCACGGAACGACCCTAAAGTTTACCAACCTGTAGATGCCTGCTAATTGTTACCGCTGTTTGACAAACATGCGGGGTAAGAGCGGAACACAGCCGCCACCAGCAGCTGTCATTCATGTTCTATGTCTAGCTCTTCTAAGGAGCTCTCTAAATTCACAGTGAGATGCATCGCCCAGAGCGAACTTCTGCCTGTCTACCACCTCAATGCAGCAGCTGCGACCAGCATGCAATGGGACCGCACAGTGACAGGTAAGTGACAGAGTGTGCACTGACAATATTGTTATGTTATTTTACTTCATACAAAACAAACTGGCTTTTGTGGGCAAGAAATAATTACTCATACACTGCAAAAAACAGCCATAATAGAAAGAAGGGACAAATTCCTTACAAAAGATATTTTTTGACTTAGACAGAATCAGACATACTCTTATGGATAAACTTACATTTTTTGAAAAAACTTGGTCACCTCTCATTCAATACCTCACTGCTCAATAGAAATTTTTTACTTTTGCTCCAACAAAATAGAAATAGATGGATGGATATAAGTGGGTAGTGGGGGGGTGGGAGGGATGATATATATTTTTTTTTAATATAAGTTTTTCTCATTTGTATTCTGTTCTACTTGTTTATGATTATTTGTTCTTATCTATTATGTTTGATGAAAACAGGAGCACATCATGACCTAATTGCACAAATGTGGATAATGCATAATGTATTTGCAACATATATATA
>JAPTGZ010000007.1:20733805-20753486 GCA_029814645.1 Fowleria isostigma | reverse complement strand
ACAATATGCTCAAATAAAAACATTTGAAAACAAAAACAAAAGATATGTTTTGCTTGTTTGGTTTTTTTTTAATGCTAGAATAAAAGTGCAGTTGCTTAAAGAAACCAAAAAATGCCACAATTTAAGCAAGTTGTAAAACTAAATTGCGGGTAGGTCCTCTCAAGCTTCAAAATCAGGAAAACAATTTGCTCCTCTGTTGGGATAACATTCCAAACATCATTTTTGCTTGTTACTGGTTAAACTGGACGTATTTAGACAATGTTTGATATGTCGCCCTAAAATTAGGTTACTTTTCTAATGAATAGCATACATGATAAGATTACCCATAACTATCGTGTCTTTTTCCACTATGTGCAACACAATGGAAGTTAAATTTCATCATTACTGCACTTGTATATCTTCTTTAAATCGTCATGGTTTTATACATCTCTATAGTTTTTACACATATAATACTTTTAAGGTGACAGGTGTGTATTCTTCTATATATATTCTTAATCCTTTAGTATTCATTAGTGATTTATTTTTTTACTCTTGGCGTGTTTTTCTATCTATATGGGAAACTGTATTGGAACACATTGATTTCAGGTGTGTCGGTGACAGGGGGGCTGCGCTGCAAATGTCATAATACAAATTATATTGAGATAAATATCAAGGAATATTTTTATTTTGTCTTTACAGTTACTTTATCTCACAGGCACCTACATTTCTAAAATGCTTGAGATTTTTTTAACTTAATTTTACTAAATACTGGGTTTTGTTTATCACTATAGTTGTTATAAATGTTCAATCTCTAGATTTCTGAAATATTTGTCATGTTTTAAAAATGAATTATTCTAAAGCACAAACAATGACATGGTCTCTTCAACTCTCACTCTAGAAGTAAAATTAGCCATTGAACTCAAAAGAAATATCGATTTGACATCGTGATAATCATTGACAGCAACATGAACATTTTAATCAGGATGTCAAATCAACAGGAGTTAAGCTGTAGATGTGATGTACCCTGATATTTTTGTCCATATTCACATTAACCCGTAAAGACCCAGTTCTATGTTTATGTCAGTTCCCAAGTGAAATTTTATCTACATCTAAATCTTTCTTAAGTGATTTATCACCATTTATTCCTAAAGTTAGCCTCTCTATTTAGCATTTTATTAGTACAAATCAGTTATTTTCCTATGTTTAATTTACTCATCATGTAGATGTTCATAAAAGCGCAGAATAAAGTTGACTGCTATTAAAGCAAAAACAGAGAAAACTAAAGAAAAAGTGACTTTCTTCAGTAAAATCTATCATCAACAGAACATAAACCAAGCGTGTCCATCCACTGTCATTGACCAAACTCCATGGGTTTTACTGTTCAGTCAATGTTCTACAGAAGACGATGTTTTCCACGGTGACTACAGAACCTCTGAACATCCAAATTGGCCATATCTTATGACAATGTAAAGATGACAAACTGCATTTTATAAATTATTTACATGTATTGATAGGATTAGATGATCAACAGGTATTAAACATTGTAAATCAGTAGGTGGTTTTGGTGTATATCTGGGTCTTTATGGGTTAAATGAGTTAAGTATGAGCCCATTGTAATGTGCTTCCCCTGAACTCAGATGACCTCTCTGTTCATATGGTTCTGTCTGCCTTCTCTCCTCCTGTTACAGTGCATTGCACACAAAATGTACGTCTCCTCCATGGGGTCTACAGTCAAAAAGCCAAATGAGCTGCACAACTATAATAACTGCTGTGCCATGTGGGACAAAACCCCTATTGTCTGACAAAAGAACAAGAGCTCAAGGCAGATGTGAAACCCCTTAAATTACCATGTGAAATATAGCAATGTCACGCTCTATTCCTAATTAAAACATGTCCTCTATTATTAAGGTAGATGTCATTATCTCAACTGTCATCTCAGTTGTCTTCTGCTCATATCCTCAATTGAGAAAAAAAAAAAAGGTACCACAGAGATGATAATACAGCATTTCAGCAAATTACCCTCAAGACTGCCTTAAAATGCTAACTTACAAGAACGTCTTGCTGCTAGCTCCTGTAAAATTATGCATTACTCACATGAAAAATTAAATCTCATTTTCTGAATGAATTAGATTTTACTTGTGACAAGAGGACACTAAAGGTGTATGTAAAGACGCCTATTCCACGTCCAAATAAACTGAAAGGGTATGTTCTATTATAATAGTATCTACTCAGGGTCCACAGTCAGTGACAAATGGAAAAATAAAGTTTTCTGCAGAAATGGAAAAAAAAGCATTATTGTGTGACTTCAGATGCCTTTGTGAATGTCTTTAATGTATATAAAAAAATGGGATTATATCTGAGGGATGTTTAATTTTATGTCTTTAAGTAAAAATTGACATGTGAGGGAAGATAATGGCCAATTTATTTCTGTTTTGTTGTCACTAATGACTCACCATAAAGCAACACTTATTTTGAGTCAACCTCACAGACAGGATGAAACATCACGCTGTCAGCCAGTGTGATGAATGCATTTAGTCGGCATGGTGAGCTTATACATCTGCATATGACTGTTCTAATCATTGTCAGATGAGCTATATTCCTCCTTGTTTTTGTTTTTAAATTCACTGGTAGGGACCTAGAGCTCCCAACAGGCTCAGTCCTGAGGATGGGAAAGGCCCACTCTTAAGTAGCCTGCAATTCAGGCAGCCCCTCACAAAATAAAGACACGGAGGACAACAGCATAGCTTTGAGAGTTCTGTGTGAGTTCAGTCCCATGGTTTTCACACCAGGGAGCTTTGATACCTCTGCACAAGAGGGATTCAAGACTAGATTTAACATGTGTGTTCAGTGAGCCTGGACACCTTCGTTTGTTTTTAGCCAAACCGAGTCTTATGTGCAGTAGAGCAAAGGTCAAGCAAGGCCAAGATACTGACCCACAATATAGAGCACTGACACAATATTATGGAACTTGATGTGAATTTTATCTAGAATATTGCTGATCTAATGCCCCAGATGAATGACTGAGGGAGCTCAAAGGGAAAACAGGATGTCAAGAGACGGGCTGTTTATCTGTTTATATAAAAGGCTATCTCACAAATGACCTGGTTAGGAGGTTCAGAAAGAGATGATGAAGAGATCAAAGACACTGATCCAGAACATCAGTTATGTTCCTGGGCTCATATAACTCTATAAAAGACATGTAGAGACACAGAGGAAGCGGGCGTGGCAACTCTCAGGTAATACAGTTAGAAGTTGGATCAAGTCACAGACGAGCTTTGATAAATAAAAGACGGAATGTGGCTTGAGGTATTTAAGAGGTGATATGGCCCATCTTATGTTGCCTCTCCCAATGGGGTGATAAGTTTAAGAGGCAGAGTGACTGTGACAAAATCAGGAAGAGTAGAGAGCATTTGTGTCTCAAGAGTAAAGACTAAGAGGATTTCAGAAGGAGGCAGACCAGGACACATGCCCTGTTCTAGGTCACAATATTTTAGAAGAAATAAAAGTATGTGTGTCATTTCAGGGGAGGTCTACTGACTATCATTGCAGTATTTATCATATGCTGTCTTTATCTGTGCTGATAGGCTCAACATGTTACAAATCGAACTGTAGGGGAGATGTTTTGCAGGTGTGCATGTAAGTGACAAGCTTGGAAAAGAAATATCTCTGTGAAGTACAGCTCCAATTACAGACACTGACACCGCTTGATAATTAAAGTACAAAGGAATAACGTTACCCTGGTGAAAAGCAACAAACTCACTGGCATGTCAGTTGTTAGACAATGAATTCTGACAATTCAGTGACATGCAGTTTCAGGGAAGTGTATGTCACTAAATAGTTACAATGCTTTGAGACCCTGATGTGCACTACAGTAAAAGCAGCCTGTCCTAAAGACCTCAATGTGCACTACTGTAAAGAACATGCATGTGTGTCTGTGCATCCATGCACACATGCACATGAATGGAGTTAGCCTACTTATGTGCAGGCCACTGCACCAACATCAGTGCAACAATATGCTGCATTGTACTTGATGAGTGTAGGTTCAGTAGCCTAAAGAAAATGCTAAAGCTGACAATAAGCGATTTGTGCGAGAGGGGTGAGTGAGCAATTTCATGGACCACTAATACAGACATGGAAGCAAAGAAATGCATAATGCTTAATAAAATGTGCATTAAGTCATTTTAGTATGACTCCCTTAAGGAGACATCTACTGTCAATGAGATTAGAAAAGAGAAAATCCCAAAGCGGGTGGTGAACTTTTCAATATGATATTTTCAGCACCATAAGGTTCCAGGTTAGGAGCACAGCACATACGGTCAGCCTTGGCTGCAAGCCTTTTGGCTGCACTGTACATGCAATGTGCGTATACGGGACTTATTAAACGTATTAAAGCATTTAAGCAGGCCGTAAGCCTAAATATAGCCGAGGAACCAATTTGCTTAGGGCAGCGTGATTTTCCACACGTGATACCGGTGAACCAGGCCGCTGTCCCTGGTGCTGAAACTGTACCGCGTCCGTGGAGCGCATGGGCTGATGTTCCTAGAGGAAAACCCTGGTTTAGAACAGCACAAATGTGTATGTACGGGCTGGCAGGCACTGGACGCACAGCCCGAGACGTTTAAACTGTAATGCGGGTTTGCAGGATGCAGATAGTTCGATACACACAAAACTGCAATTCCTCCCAAGCAACAGTGCGAGGCGCATGTCTGATGCAGTTCACGGGAAAGGGAAGAGGAGAGAGAAAGAGAGTTTGATTGATCATGTGGGCTATGAGAGCCTGCGAGAGTTGTCGAAAATTGCTGCATAGACGCCCCTTAGGCACCTATCTGGTACCCACTGACTCCAAACCATGCCGTGGCCATAATAACCACAATTGAGCCGAGTGCATTGACCCACAGCCCGTGGGCCAGGGGCTATTAACACACCGTTCATTCTTCCGGGTTGGACTTCACCGGTAATCCACAAAACATTAACTTACCGCAGTCCTCACACAAGATCTTCCCTACATCCTTTTTTAAGTTCTTTCCATTGGTGTCCAGGGGCGCGTATGATGCCTTGAAAACCAAGGGTTCGTCAGTGGGGTCCATGAAAAAAATGTACTTGTGATTTTTCTTTACTTTGGTGCACGGAGCCTCAGATCCAAATTCCCCCACGGTGACGAGCTGTTCTCGCTCCAGACCCCCGCTGTTGAGGGGCCAAACATCCAGCACTTTGACATTCACACGGTACGGCTCCGCGGAGACGTTCACAGGCGTAGACTGCACCTTGCCCTCGATCACCACGGCGGATTTGTAAGCCTGGTCCTGCAGGGAATTCAAACTCGGGGAGTAGCAGGCGAATGAGACCCCGATGACCAGCATGGATAAATGCACTGAATCAAGCCTCATGCCGCCTGCTTTGGCTCGGTGGTCGCTGGTCGCGTTGCGGCAGGGCTCTCTCGGCTGCGGGGCGATGGCGATGGAGCTGGGTTAAAAGAAGAGACAGCAAGTAGGCTCCAGTAGCACGGCAGCGCGGCAGACCTTGCATAAGTGTCCATGCCATCGGGATCCGCTGCTTTTCCAGTGATTTTCAATGGGTAAACAGCAGCTTTGAAACGGGGAAACCGCCGGAGAAGGTTGGGTTTCGATTCCACTCACTGCGTTCCGCTAATAATAAGGCATCGTAGATAGGCTGAGCAAAGAATTGGCGGATTCTCCCCTCCAGAAGAAGATGCCCCCTATGCTGCCATAGTAGCCTTAACTGCAAGACGACGCCACTCTTATCTTTGCCCAAAAATTGCAGTGGTGGGGTACCGCTATGATGGTTTTCTGTATCATCTGCAGCGGAGGCAAAGACGCAAAATGCTGCAGTGAACCCCAAGTTTGGTAGTCCGGTCGCAAAACATAAGCCACGTTTCATTCCAAAAAACAAAACAATATATGTGGTCG
The DNA here is from genome assembly GCA_029814645.1 of Fowleria isostigma. NCBI lineage: Eukaryota > Metazoa > Chordata > Actinopteri > Kurtiformes > Apogonidae > Fowleria > Fowleria isostigma. Next base: position 20,747,580 of record JAPTGZ010000007.1, on the reverse strand, counting down.
GCAGCTCTAACGCTAATACGCCGCCTTCCACCGCGGCTCTCTCCCCGCCTCCCCCACTAGCCACAGACGGAGAGAAAAGAATGCCGATTGCCAAGGGGCTCCGTCAACAAAAACGCAGGATTGGAGCACTGAGATACAGGCAACCGATAGACCAAAGGGTCGATCTCCTCACTCCTAAACCCAATTACTGTATGTCACTCACTCCATGGTGTTTTATCAGCGGCGATCTCACGTTAAAAACGAAATAAACCAAACCCTAAAAATCCATGAGTCTCCCTCCTCAAAATCGCATCTTACTGTAGCCAAGGCATTACTCCAAAAAAAGAGGAAAAAAAAAGAAAAAAGAAAAAAAAAAGGAAAAAAAAATGTTCACACTGAAAAATGCAGCCGCATACAGTCCAGTGCGCCTGGAGAAATCATATGGCTGCGATGACTAAGGCTGCGAAAGCGTTTCAGATTCTTCAAGAGACTGTTTTGAATGAGTTTTGCGTCTCATCCCATTAAGTCATGCCCTGCATTCAGGTCACATTCGCTCCTCTGCCTCTGGAAAAAAAAAAAAAAAAAAAAAAAAAAACTGATGTTGAGGCACCGCATTAAATCCATACAGCTAAAACAGCTGCAATATTAGGATAAAAAAAAAACAACTACAATATATTGACCTGAAGTTGAGAATCTGGTATTATTAAACTGACTCTTCTATTATAATAATGTATAGTCTTCATGTAGGAGTTGCATATGACAGATAACTACATGTATGTGGAAATAGTTCAGTACAATTACACTGGCATGGGAGGTTATTATTATTATGATCAGTGGTAGTAAGTTAAGATTTTATTGCCAGTGGTTGGGTTTATTTAGCCTTAATGCCAAATAGAATGCGGATACAGGTTATACTGCCAGCATTTACAAAGAGCGACATCTGCTGACCACAATGTATTCTAAGTTGACACATGGATGCTGGAATTGTGCTGTATAACAAACAGCAGTGGTTTTAATGTAGAATATAATGACGTCAAAACGTGATGAAACATGTGGAACCAGTAAAATATGCAGAAAATAGACCAGACTTCACTGTAACTCACCTGAGTGATGTATAGTTTTTTTTTTAAAAAGCCCAAAAAGGTAACAATTCAGCTCTACAAATAGGCCCTGTAACTTGACTTTAAGAGAAATATCTATTTTCTACAAATAAACCTAGCCTTGTTTCTACCCGTGCTAACCTCAGTGTAGACCTGAGCCAAACCGGGCTGCTCTCCGTGGTGCTGAAATGGTGGAAATTAGTCCTGCGAGGCTGAAGTTATATGTCCTGAAATATAATAACATGAGAAAGGAAGTAAAAACTGTTACTGTCTTTCACATGAGTTATCTACGCGCTCTTTACGCACGTTATTATTATTATGCATAATATCACACTGAATCAATAAAAGGTTCTCTCTTTAACAACTTAAACCGATCACAATTAAACAAGGCTCGACACTGTGTCACTCATGACGCAATGTTCACTTACCGTTTTAACCCCAGTTGCCCAAAATGTTGCCCTTCTACCTGTTACAAGACGCCACTGTTGTAATTCCATAACTTCACCAAAGGGGGGCGCTAGTCACCCGGGTTTCCACAGTGCGTGTTGACATCAGAGGTGAGGCGTGCGCCGTTCGACTTGAGCGTGTGTTTCTGTCGGTGCCACGACTCGCAGCTCCTTGTCCATCTTGTGAAGCAACCGGAGGCAACCGGCCGCGGTGTGTCCAAGGCCCCGGAGCGGATTCTCATGCGTCTTTGGCCGTGTCCGGTCTTCCGCGGTCCGCCGTCGAGGCTGTGAGGCGCCGCGTCTGCGGACGGAGCAGGGGAAGGTAGGTGCAGGGATGCCGCTGGGTGAGAGGAATGACGTTCTATTTACATATCACTTTGCTTGTTACTGTCCTGCAGCATTTAATAAGCAGCCGAGTGAGAGTTGACAGAAGCACAGCAAAAAAATGAGCCCTACCGGTCGGATCTAAAATAATACCGGAGCTGCGTTTTGGAGAGGCGCCACCGCATTCCTGTGTTGGGATGTAGGGCAAAACTTTGGAAGGTGAGCGGCTGTTGTTTTTTGTTTTTTTTGGTTTGTTTTTTACAAACTGCGACATCCCCACCTGATTCCTTCGTGGGACGTGGCTTTGGCACTGGAATCCACTCCTTCACGTTCACTTTTAAAAAATAATTTAAAAAAATACATAAACAAAGCAGTGATTAATGGACAAGCTTAAAATAATATTTCATCCGTTGGATCAGCTGATTAACGATCTACAGAGGTGGGGTAGGCCACATCCTGGTTTTAGGTAAGTAATTTGGGCAGAATTTTATTGCATCCTACGCAGAGGTTTATGATTAGAAACCAGATGTAAATTCTAATCGTATATTTCGTTTTTCTTACGATCAGTTGAGACAAATATACACCGTGGGAGCCATGTTTTACAGTATATCTTATATCTTGTTATCCGACAATAAAAACAGCAAGGCCTCATTTCATTACATTATAGTACATTATTAGAATACATTTTTTAAAATAATTTTCATTCACATAGAAACCTGTTTGGAACAGATATTCAGATGTGTAGGCTCCTGCAGGCCTACATACTTGTCATGGAGGGATGTTGAAATAGGACTTGAAACATAATGACATTAGGATCAGCTTTAACCATACAGAAAGTATACACAAAATAGACGTGATTTTGGATCTATACAAGCAAAATTAGTCCAGACTGGCGCTAAAAACTGTTTAATTTCAAATACTGCGCGCAAAATTCAGCAATAAATCCACAGAAAATGTTGGTTGAATTATGTTCAACAGGCCTTTTATTATAATTTTCATAATATAATTAACACAGTCAAGTTATATAGAATAACTCATTTTCTTTTTTTTCCAAACTTAACCATTCGTTTTTATTTATTTTTTTTCACGGCATATTAGTTTATTTGTCCTACTATGACAAGTCGTAATTTTGACCTACTTATAGTTTTCACAAAACGTGCAGTTTGTAAAGTGCATCTGAGGAGCCCGTTCAACCCTGACACTGTAACGTGCGTTAATATAATGATTTTATTAGGACAAAGTTGAATAAATTTTAAATAAGCGAATATCTGTCAAGCTGTGAGGCAGTCATGCTCACTTTTACCGTTCATAACCATATTCTAAATATTATTTCCGTCTTTTGAGTAAAGTTTACAGTGCAGGTTTTAGGTTCATGAAGGGCTCAAACATTTAGTCACAGTGAATGTAACGACACAAAAATGAAGCGAGAATTATACTACAGTGATGTGAAATATTATTAAAATATTTCCTTTTTTTTTTTTTTTTTACTTTTAATAAAATGTAAAACACTATTTTTCCTTTACCCTTACTCACCATTCTTAATCCCCATAATGTCAAAACAGCAGGCCTACACATTTTAATATACGAATATAAAATAACCTCCTTTAAACTTACCTGTAGGCCTCCATACTGATATAGGCTTTAAGGTACAAGTTTAGGCTCAAGGATATTTTAACTCAAGGCTCCTTATTTTTGACAGGTTTGTCTGTGACAGATGCTCCTAAATTTGTATTTGTTTCATTTTCGTTTTCTAAATAGTCATTTAGAATTACATAATGTTAAAGAAAAACACAATCACAACCTGAAGTTCATTTTTACAGTAAATTATCTTCAAGCTTTTTTTTTTTTTTGTTTACAGATCTATGCATATAGTGAGTGAGCATTTCATTAAAACGAGTAGAAGCTGCTGAACTTATAATAATAATAATAATAATAATAATAATAATTATTATTATTATTATTATTATTATTATTATTAATGAAAATGGAGAGTTCAGAACAAAACGACACCGAGTGCTCATTTAAACACACAATTATTCCCCATTTCGACATTAAATCGAGTTATTCTGTAAGGAAAAATAAGATGTAAGAATAAAATAATAATTCAGCTGAGGTATGGCCTTAAACGTCGCAGGTATCCCGAAACAGAAAAAAACACGTTACAGTTACTTTACCGTTTGAAAAATTATAATAATCATTCTTCTTATTATTGTATAGGGCCTACATATATGTGTATTATTTTTAATAAATATCCGATGTGGTGAATAAAGGCCTGGTGAAAAAAAGTCAACTAACATCTGCTTTTAATGTAGTAATTTTTTTTCTTACATTCAAATAAATCAGTTGAATTATTTATTATACTACTTTAAATTATTTGTCATTTGAAAATGTATCAATTGTATTTTTTATTATTTTCTCAATAAATATATAAGCCAAATGAATGTCCCATGAGGAGGGAAGCTGTCTGAATAATATATAATAAGTATAAAATTGCATTATATAGAATAATTACATGTGACAACTGCGACATCCATAGACATCAAAAATAATCACCAAATGAACCAGAGTTAAACGGTAGAACCATCAGAATTTAACATGTCGACACATGGACACACCTGCGTTGAACTTCCGCAAACAGGCCTGTGTGACCTACGTAAAACAAGAGCATCATGGGTAAACTGTCAGCCGTGGAAGTGGCCTCATCAGACTGACAAAGTGGACCCGTTACTCACTTGCGTGAAAGAGGAGCAGGCCAGTCCAGGCCTTTGGAAACCCACTGAGCAGCAGCAGCATATCTGTGAGGGTGACAGGGTGTAGGTACCAGCAGGACTGGGACTGGGACTGGACCCCCGGAGGAGGAGGAGGAGGACCGGAAAAACACGGTAACAAAACTCACCACTCAAAACACGTGGGGAAGACGTGTTTCCTGTTTGTTGTCCTCTCTTTGTGTCATTTGTCTTGATTTGTTTGATAGAAATAAAACCAGTGACTCAGTCTGACTCCAAATGACTTGACGTGTACCATGTTTAATATGAACTAACGCATCTTTTAGTCTGTGTTTTTTTTTTCAATTGCGTCCTGCGTGTCACAGTGTCAAGTACTTATGTAATTTGTATTTATTTTTAATCGTACTAAGCGTAATGACTACCCCCAAAAATGTGGTCTAATAATTTCATCAGGCTCATTTATCATACCATATGTATGAAACCTAACAGACCTAAGTGAAGAAGACCTGATTTTACCAGTCAAATGGTCCAGGAGTGATTTTTTTTATTTTTATTTTATTTTTTTTACTTTTTGTTTTCTATGTTTACACTTTTTACAAGGTGTAAGTGAACATTCCCTGAGACAAAATCAGTAACATATGAATGGTGAATAAATATTCAATGTATTTATCACCCAACATACATTAATATTGCTCCTTAAATTAAACAGGTGAAATAACTGCCCTTTTCCAGACATATTTTTCAAGTTGAATACAGTAAAGTGACCTTGGATATGTATTTTATTCTTTTATTTTAAATACAACTGTAAAACGCAATGCAAAGTTGCACACAAAGCTACGTAACTGCGTTGAAAAAAATTAACTATAAAAAGCGTCAACTTCTTATTTGTGACTTAATAACTTAAAAGTTACTTTAAAAAATAAATCAGATATCATCCTATTGACTGGCTGTAATGGTAACTGACAGCTGACTTACTTTCTTCTGGTACTTATTTTATGTGTTTTATTTAATTTAATTTTATTTTTTTCTTTCTAAGAACTTCCACGCATTGTACTGCTATTTACACTTTACATTTATGTATTAAGCCCTGCTTGACAAAAAAAAATAGCATTGTATGATTGTCATGTACCAAGTTAAAAACTCAAATAAAAACTTTAATTAAAAAAAAAAAAACTAAATAAATTTAAATGAAAATTCGGATGTTCTGTGGGTTTATATGGATCATGTGCCATCCGGAGCCTGCAGGGTTGACTTGATTAATAATGTTATTGTTTTAAAAAATAATTTCATTTATTTCTAATCACTTTTTCAAAGCATTAAAATGGTGTTAAAATATGTATTTTAACGAAAAGTGTTTAACTGCTGGATTGTGACTTTGGGTTTGGGCATAATTCCCTGATCTATAGGATTTATCTAGGTTTTGCTGCAGAACGACTTTGGCCCACAACTTCTATTATCATCTGTCAGTTTGGGGTCAAAATCAAAAGTAGGTAAAAAGTTAATAACAATGTGTAGAAAAATATACTGTTTAATCTAGGTATGTTTATGTTCACACAGACAATTGAAAATGTTTGGAAAGGACATGACTGTCTTACTTTACAGGAGAGGGTAAGGAGGGGTCTTCCCTGGCTGTAAAAGCGCCTTCCCTTTAAGAACCTGTGGCGACAAATGAAAACGTAGACACGTAAATAAAGATTCGTTTTCCATCCTTCCAGAGGCCAGTTTCGTTTCCTGATAAATGACAGGACATAACTCATGACGATGCCATATCGAGGAAAACACGCCATTCTCGCTCTGCATTAACGCTCCCCTTTGCTTCTTATGCCTCTGTGCAGTTCTCGCGAGAGCTCCCGCGTTGGCTGAGGCTGGCCGTGGCTTTGCAGCAGACAGAGGGAGAAGGCAGGCAGGCAGCATCATGGCGGACAGAGACAGTGGAAGTGAGCAGGGAGGAGCAGCCACGGGCCCAGGCTTCGGTTCCATGCACCTAGCGACGGGAGGGGCGGGCTCGGCTTCCGGGCTCCAGCACGAGACTCAAGAGCTGGCGTCGAAGCGGGTTGACATCCAAAACAAACGCTTCTATTTGGACGTAAAGCAGAACGCGAAAGGCCGCTTCTTAAAGATAGCAGAAGTCGGGGCCGGTGGAAACAAGAGCCGCCTCACTCTGTCCATGTCCGTGGCGGTCGAGTTCCGAGACTACTTGGGGGACTTCATCGAACATTATGCCCAGCTGGGTCCGAGCAATCCGGGGTTGGTACAAGACGAGCCCCGGCGAGCACTCAAAAGCGAGTTCCTGGTCCGAGAGAATCGGAAATACTACATGGATCTGAAAGAGAACCAGAGGGGACGGTTTCTGAGGATCCGACAGACCGTTAACCGGGGGCCCGGTTTGGGATCCACGCAAGGCCAGACGATTGCCTTGCCTGCCCAGGGACTTATTGAGTTTCGTGACGCTTTGGCTAAACTTATTGACGATTACGGTGTAGAGGACGAACCTGCAGAATTGCCCGAAGGGTCATCATTGACTGTGGACAACAAACGGTTTTTCTTCGACGTCGGATCCAATAAGTATGGAGTGTTCATGAGGGTAAGCGAGGTGAAGCCAACGTACCGCAACTCAATTACGGTGCCCTTCAAAGTGTGGTCCAAATTTGGGAATACTTTCAGTAAATATGCCGAGGAGATGAAGAAGATCCAGGAGAAACAGCGGGAGAAAAGGGCATGTGAGCTGCAGCAACAAGAGGAGATGCAGGCGGACGATGGGGACGAGGATTGATATAGACAGCATAAACATGCAAGAGTAATGAAAATAACAAGAGAAATATAATTAAAAACTCTACTGTATAACGAAAGAAATCTAAAGATTTAACTGTAACGGTTTAACTCCAAGGGAGCATCACCCACAATATAAGAAACCACAACCTGACAGTTATGACATGTTGTCACTCATCGCTGGATGTTACCCCACTTATCCACCATTAATACAGTAACAGGCTGCTAAACAAAGTAATAACATTATATTTGAACATTGTTTCCTACTTGACAAACAACATTGAACTGAGTGTTTATTTCCCTTATTAACAGAAAACTTTTGTACCAGTTAAAGCTATTGTAAAAAAGTGTTTGCAATGTTCAAATGGAATTATTGCCGAGTTCTGAGGAAAAAAGTTTCCTTTTCATGTGAGCTAATGACTTCAGCACAAATCAGATATTTTAATTTTTAAACCAAAATTCTCAAAACTTTGTAAAAGGTTATCACATGTACTTGCCATTCTATTTACCTTTACCTGTGAGTAGAGATGTGTTTACACATGAATCATATGAGGGCTAGGCCTGCTTTGGAAACTGGTTAGATGTCATGCAGTATAAAAAGGAACATATAGGCATTTTCATGAAATGAAATAAGTGCTCTATTTGTTGTGCAATATGCACTGCATAAAAATCAAATATATTGAACTGTTGAATGGATCTTGACGTGATGACATTTTCCAGAGGCATTCAAAGAAATATTAATATTGTAATTTTTGTTTCAGTTGAAATTGTTGCCATGCAGATGGATATATTATAGACTACCTTTGTGTCTCGTTGTTAATGCAATGTGTTCATTTTAAAGGTACTCAACTTGTATTCGATAGAGAAATGCAGTGACAACATGTAGCAAATGGCCTGAATTAAGATAACTTAACAAGATAAACACCCTACACATACTGTGTTGATGGGCTTTATGGTCGAGAAAAAGAGGCAGAGCATTGGTTAGTACTTCTTAAACAGAATCATTTTGTAAACTTGTTGAGTCATAAAAGTCTAAATGGTGCCAAGGAGTGCTGTTGCTGCATGTTAATCTGCACTAAGATAGATTTCGTTGGTCTCCCAAAATATTGGCTCAAGGACCCTCCTATATGTATCTTTATCTGCCGATATTGTATGAATCTCAAGTTTGAGTAGTGAGTGAGCTCCATCCAAAGGCTTGGTGTAGTTCTAGTGGAAGTTAAGCAACTTTGCTAAATCTGGAGAATAACGCCATGGCACTACGGGGAGGGCTGCCCAGGAGCACACCTGGGGAAGTGGAGGAGGAGAGGGTTGAGATGGTGGTAAAACTCAAGGTGTGTGTCTGGATGTGCCCGTCTGTCCTAGTTGAAGATCACATGGTGTGATGTCTAGAGGGTCTGCTTTGGATATATACTCATAGCTCTATCTTAGATTTGTAAGCCCAAATATCAAGCAGGGGGTGATGAGATTCAGTTTTGGTCTAATTGTAAATATTTGGGCTGCCACACGGAAAACAACTGGTGCTAATCCAGTTCAGTCGCATCTCATAGATGTGTGATAGCAGTTTTATAAACTCTGTCAGTAAACTCCAGAGAAACTGGCAACAATCAGATAATGTCAGATTTACCTCAGCATTGAATTAAATAATTGCTCCCATGTTTAGATTGACTGGAAACCAGCAAACTAGACTGTCCTTGACCACCTATTTTTGGAGCCTCTGGTATAGCCTAAATGACACCTGTTCGGGAGCATCCTCTTCAGCATATATACAACCTGGTGCCTTACACACTCCGCATGCTTACACGCTGGCCTGGTGCTTTGGATTGCAGTTTGGCTTCTTTCATTTTTGCTTTCTCTTCTTTTTTCCATTTTTGTGTCTCAGCCCCCTTGTGTGCTAGCGCACAACTCGTGGTGCTAAAAGGGTTTGTTCCAAACTCTTAAGAAAAACAGGAGCAGAATTCTTAACTTTTTCTGCTTCCTTCCTTCCTACCTTCCTTCCTCCCTCCCTTCCTTCCCTAACCTCATTGCCATCCCCATTCCACAGCCATCCAGGTATCGGCCTACATGTAAACATGGAAGGGGGTGGTCACCTAGATGCAAGATGATGCAGAAGAGTTGGCTCTAAACTAGCCAAGCGCATTCACAAGGAGAGAAGGGGCTGACTGGGAACATCGGTCATGGCTTGAAATGGTATAACTGGTTGTTGGCGAGCCCCCCCCTTAAAATGCCCGTTCTTTGGCTTGGGTAGTTATGTGTAAGTTGTAAGTCGCTCAATTAATGGGGAGTAGCAAGCATGTCTTGTTTTTGTTTATGTTTTACGTAGTTTTACCTTTTCAGCGTTATTCCACATTATTTGTAATTTTGGAATGTTTTCGCCCACAAAAAATATATCTATTTTTTCTGTGCAACATTTCATCACTGTGTGCAATATCGTATGTGCCAATGGTGGCAATATATGTATATCAATTAAATATATGATTACTATTTGAAAGCATGTGGCTGAATTCCATGTTTATTTCTCATGAAGGAGTTGTATGCCTTTATTTGCACTTAAAGCTCCATTTTGGAGAAAAATAAGTATATAGTAAACCAAGGTCTTAGCAGCCTGTTGGGTCAAGCAGTTCACATTAATAACTTTAACTTGAAATAGAACAATGTCACTGCAAGTATGTCTCTTTGTAAGGAAAACTCGGCTTAAGAGTTGTTGAAGGAAGACAAAAAAGAACCATAGTGGAGTTTTTATGAAATGGAAACTCGTTGACAAACCATGAAATCTTCATTTTAGCTTTAAGCTAAGAAAAGGTGCTTCAGTCCAATCCTCATTAAGGTGTATGGTGAACTGTCTTCAGTGGTTGTTGTGTGTAGCACTTTGCTTTCCCAGGTTAATAAAATGCCTGACCAATACTTGTTTAAAATGATCTCAACAAAGAATGTCATTCTCTCTTTTGTTGCCTCTTTTTCAAAGAGGGTATTTGATTTGCTCATTTGGTTTTGATGCATTAAATATAATTTATGTACATTTACAAATTTTAAAAATAAATTTAATTTACCCATGAGGGAAAATCTACAGAATAATGTATGTGTTTTTTATGTTCGATTTCTTGTTGGAAAAAGAAAACTTCCCAAATTGTCAATAATTGACTGATAAAGTATATTAAGTTTTGATGTCATGTTGTCTGTTCTGTCTGATTTTACATTTGCAATAATGGTAATTAGAAATGCTTCGTTGAAAATGAATGTTCTTTTTTTTTTCTTTACTGTGATAATGGTAAATCTTTTTACTATTAATTTCACATTTGACTTTCAGTTTTTGTAATGCTAAGAAGAGATGGCAGCTTCTCAGTAACTCGGGTTATTTATAACATTTATTTGAAGTAATTTATTTGAATAATTACTGTATATATTCATCACTGGTCACATAATGCTAATGCTAAGATCATCAGCAGTATTAGTTCTGCCAGCTGACAAATGAAAAGCCATCAAATGTTGATACTTTATACTTTAACCTTAAGCTTTATATTCTTAACAGCCTTGTGTCTGCTAGTTGACCGCTGATCCAAATGATCTGTAGTAAAAAAAAAAAAAAAAAAAAAAAAAAGGAGACTGGGACCAGAGAAGGATGACGTCAAGATCTTCCATCTCATTCACACAGTCTCTGGGGAGGTCAAAGGTCAGGGTCTGTACATGCTCAAGGAGAAAGCTAAGGGAATTGGAATGTTTGGACTTATGTGTAAGTTGTGAAGATGTCTTATCCATGCTGCTTGGATGGATGATGGGTGGAAATACGCAGATAAACACACGCTCAGTGTAGGCGACTGGTCCAGATGTTGACCCAGACACTGACTTTTTACTCTTTGTGTCACATTTTTGTTTATACACAGACGAGTTGGAATTTAATGTGTTTTTTATGATTAAAATATGTATGAATAAATTGTTAATTTCCAGTATGACATGGTGGTGCAGTGGGTCGCCCTGTTTCCTCACAGCAAGAAGGTCCTGGGTTTGATTCCATTCAAGGACGTGCCTGCATGTGTTTGTGTCGGTTTTCTCCAAGTACTCCAGCTTCCTCCCGACATGCACGAATAGGTTAATTGATCAACCTAAAACTGCCTGTAGCTGTGATTGTGAGAGTGATTGGTTGTTTGTCTCTATATATAGGTCCTGTAATTAACTGGTTACTCATCTGTGTACCCTGCCCTCGCTCTATCCCATAGCTGGGATAGGCTCCAACACCCCCCCCCACGACCCTAGTGAGGATAAAGCGGACTCGGAAGATTCTCCAGCATCATGGGTTATAATGGTACTAAGTGACCCCGAGATAGTAATTGCAAGCATGGAGTTAAACTGATCATGTGTTCTGCTGTGAGTACTACTACTACCTCAGTACTGTGTAGAACCACCCCACTGGTACTTTATTATCTCAGAGCCCTGACATGCTCCGTGCCCTGCCTGTTTTTGTGTTTATCTGAACCAGTGTGTTGGGGTGTAGCGCTGCTGAGCTCTACAGATCCATGAGGTGGCAGCATATGAAAGGGAACGCTTTTATTTGCTGTAATGTTGCTTCCATTTTTATTCAGCCGTGCAGTTTTGTTGTATACTCTGAAGCAGCCAAGCGAGGACTTAGTGGTGACGTAAGGCATGGCAGGGTTTTCTGGTCTTCTAGAGTCCACTAGAGGATGCTCTTTACCTAAAAATCCAGCACATGGTCTGTTGTACTGAGCTTACTGAGATCCTCCATTCATAGGATCTGTAAAGTTGAACATTTCTTTGCATTTTGCTTTTTTTTTTCCTATTAGTGTCGTTACTGTTTTGAGTTACCGTACTTTTCAGAACAAAGTAGAAGTGTGACAGCAGACTTTGCAACTAAACTGCTGTTCATAGGCTTGGTATTAGGTTCATTTAGCTGATTCCTACTCTCTTTATCACTCATAAAAACTTTAAAACTTAAATCAGCATAAAAACATGTCTAAAAATATTGTAACCTTGTTCAATTTTACAGCATTACAGTAGATGCAATAATGATGATAATAATAGAAATATAAATAATGATACTACTGCAAATAATACTAATAATTATAATAATAAATGACATTTGTTTACCAGCTTTTAAAACCAGAGTAGGTGCTTACCAATATAAAAACACATAATATTAGTGTAAAAATTTAAAAACAAGTCAATAATTCCCATTAGTTTAACAGATAAAACAAAGTGATTAAAGATAGTAAAAATTAAACATGATAAAATATTTATGTATATTGTGGTCTGTGCAGGTGTGTCTCAATAAGCCACTATAACATAAAAAAACAAATAAAATATGCTATTGATTAACATATAATAAACAAACATGAATGTAGATGTAGTAAAGATTAGTTAATGAAGTACAAGACTAATTTACTACAATGCTACTACATTCCTTATACAGTGAGTGTAATGCAGAATTCATGACCTGCTTTCTACATTATATGTAGATAAGTAAGTTTGTTTTTTTAATAGAGCAGTTTTCACAGACAGGAGTCACAAAGTGCTTTACAATGTAAAGTCACCCATTCATGCACACACTCATACACCAGTGGGTGGTTGCTACCATGCAAGGCACTACCAGATTGGGAGCAATTTAGGGTTTAGTGTCTTGCCCAAGGACACTATGACACGTGGACAGCTTCAGGTGGGATTCAAACTGCCAGCCCTTTGATTATTGGATGACCCGCTCTACCTTCTGTGCCACAGTCACCCATGAAAATCAAAATTATATCTTGAAAGTTAACCTGCATTAATTCTAATACCAACATTAATAATAATAAAATGCTTGTTTTTATGCCTAACAGTATAAAAAAACACCCAACATAAGTATAAAAAATGCAAAAGTGTCAATAATTCACATGTTTTACAGATAAAATAAAGTGATTTTATTAGACATTATAAAAAGTTTCTTTTTTTTCAGCACGCCACTATAACATAAGGATACACAAATAAAATATGTCATGGATTAAACAATAAATAAACATAGATGTAGATTAAGTTAATAAAGCAGAAGTATTCCAATTATCACCATAAAACATATAAAAAGACTGAAACCTTGTTCAATGCTATAACATTACAGTAGTTGCAATACAGAAGGCATGATGTCCTCACTATATCATGTTCAATTATATTTTGAATGTTGCCTATTAAAAATGCAAAAAAGTCAATAATTCACATTAATTTAACAGATAAAGCAAAGTGATTTAATTAGACATTAGATAATTATGTACAGTGTTCAGCATAAATGAGTACACCTCCTTTGAAAAGTAAGATTTTAATCAATAGTTTTAGAGTTTTAGTACCTTTTCTGTTTAGTTTATTTAGTTTATTCGGAGTTTATGCACTTCATGTACAGTGGCAATTCACATACATGCACAATAATCAATACTGTTCATATATACCTCATACATGTG
>JAPTGZ010000007.1:20634409-20647007 GCA_029814645.1 Fowleria isostigma | reverse complement strand
AGTTTTTAGTTATAATAATTATACATTTTCACTGGTTTTTCCAGAAGTTTGCCAAAGTAATGACAATTATAGCCACTGGCAAAAGAAACAACACTAGAAAACCAAAATATTCCCTAGTAACAGATATATGAGTTGTCCCTTGTAGGTGTCTAAGGTGGAAAAAGTTAAAGACCATTTAAAGTTACTTGAAGCTGTTTCAATACAATAAAAGGACATAATGTGAATCATTTTAATATACTTTAATAACTCATTTGTATCATGATTTCTGCCTGAGTCATATCATATAGATTTTCATTTGCATTGGTGGCAAAAATAACTCCCATCATCCCACTCTCTTTTATAGTAAAAGTCTCCTGTTATTGTTTTGATTTAAGAACTGCAGAAATTAAATAGCGTGCGTTGAACTTCCAAAACAGTCAAAAACATTTACTGTGTGTTCCTGAATGTCTTTTATTCACTTTACAGTATTATCAGAGTTTATTTTATTCTGTTCTACTTCTTCTTTTTTCTGCACATACTGCCAGGCACATCCACTTTATAATGTGTTTTTTAAACCTATTTTGACTTTCAGTGCTAGAGTGAGGAGCTGTTAGTGCTCTGGTAATAAGGGAGCTAAAAGGTGGAACAGAGGATGGGTGGTGGAGACGTGCGGTGATGGGGGGTGGCAGGGCGTGAGGCTACGTCAAAGCTATGATTAGCGCCGACCAAGCTACGGTCTTATTGATTGGCACAGTGGAGACACTGGGCTGCCTTCCACCACACTCTAATGAGAAGCCCTGACCTCTGCTAGTCAGCAAGGTCACCAAAGCCTACTGTAATTGCACTTTCTCTAATGGCGTCAGTCACGCACGCACTCCAACCCCAGTAATGACAATTACCATAATGTCACTGGGCTCCACAGGGGCCTTCCAATCATCCGTCACTTTGGGAGAGGAGATGTTAGTCAACCGCTGTTAGAGATTCAAAGGGTGCAACACCATGTTTGATATACTTCTTCAGATTAAAATCATTTTAGATTCTGATGAATATATAATTTCCATACATTAACAGTAGATACATCGCTACTCTTCAAATAAAGTCCCTCTGTGTGGTCTGGGTGTAGACTGATCTTGTCTTCTTTCGGCTGGTCCAGGGTCATTACAACGACTTTAGTGCTAAAACTAAACCGAATTCAAAGACCTACTGAAAAACTACATAAAAAGCAAATTGAATCAAATAACTTTGTGGCTGGTCGAAGATAAAAAAAAAATCTATTTAACTGGGATTTTTTTTACAATCCAATTCCTCCTTTTCACTTTTTTTCCTTCTTTCTTCAAGGGAAAACACCTTGATTCTTTCTATTTTCTCAAAGGTCTGTACAGTCGACACAGTTTGCAATTTGTCAAAGCTGAAACCGAGCATATTGACAAAGTCAGACCTATAAAGGCTGTTTTCAAACGTGAACACTGCTGCTTTGGATGTGATTGAATGTGATCTTGTGTCTCTACATCAGTGAAGGATTTTGTCATCATCCATTTTCCCACAAGTCTTTCCTCTGTTGCGAGCTCTGCCTCTAGACGATGCCTCATAGTCATCTGCCATCATCAAATCCAATAGTTTCATCATCATTAATATAGACTGATAAGCAGCTCTCAAACTTCACACCAAAGACAAAAAAAAGAAAAAGTTGCGTAGCAGTTATTGGAAGATGTTGATCACAAAACTAATACTTTTAACCAATACACCTGGTTGTTTGACACCTGTACTGTACCGTTTTGATGAGTATAGTTGCTGAATATATAGTGGAGGTCAACTGCAAGAGAGGACTTACAGTAAGTAAGACCGCCTGATAGGTTAATGAGCGATTTTCTTTATTCTATCAGCGTTTATTAGATAGATATAGCACAGAGACACTGTATGAGCTGTTTTTACATGCTGCCAGCTAATTTGCCACATAGTTCATTTATTGCAAAATGTGATTTTTTTTTAAATATGTGTTTCCTTTCTTTTCATGCAGCTATTGTTCTCTCATTTCTAGTTAAATATATATATGTTTCTATAGTATATGGCTATTTTTGTCAGTGTTGTCTTTAAGTGCAAACTATAGTCTTGTAGTATAAGTTGTGATAATTTAAAGGGTGAAGACAGTTTTATTACAATTCGCTTATTTGTTTGTTTATTCCCATTTGATTTTTAGTAAAGAATATTTTGTTTCCAGTGAAACATTGCCAAAAGGCTCTGTGGGTGTTTTTAATGGCCCACTGTTTTTGGCTTGTGTTCACTATTCAGTTAAAGCTGAAAAATTAATGTTTCTTTTCCCTTTTTTTTTTCCCAAGCCTTACCAACTTATCATATCCATTCAATTTTTTAAATGAGAAATGGAAAAAAAAAATAGTTTTTAAAACAAATGTGGCTATTATTATAATAGTTTATGATTTTGGTAAACAACACTACTGTTAAATCTCAATTAAAAAGGGTTTCATGTTTGACTTGATTTGTGATCATTCTGTTTCTTTTGGTGCAAAGCCTGTGACTAACAAAAAGTGGAACCCTAATAATGGAATAACAACAGATGTCACATTGTCATTACTCCCTAACAATTCATGTCTAATAACAGCTGCAGAATAAGTGATAATGACTTCTTTAAAAAAAAAAAAAAATCAGTGGCATTTGGTTTAAAATAACGTGACCAAAGTATTAAGACTAGATATTAGCAGGCAAGTCCAGTCAGCTCTCCTCCACTGGAAATACACACTGTTTTAAAGTTTGTACTATAACAATCAATTTCTCACATTTAATACTGACACAAGACATACTTCAATAGCAATATATTTTTGTGTAATATCGAGTACATAGCCAGACTACTCTTGAACTGATAATATATTAATTTGTGATTTTTATGGTTTCAAACATACATATGTACATATATATATATAAAATATTTATTATTTTTTAGCACATAATGGTTTAATACAATGTTGATTTAAATTATAAAAAGAACAAAAAAGAAAAACTACTAAAATACATGTAAAGATGAAAGAATAATAACAATATGTGAATAATAACATGAGGAGAGGTAGAAGCCGAAAAGGCCTATAAAACTACATGCCCATATGAACTAACGAATGAACGACAAATAAAATAAAAGAATTTTATAGTCAACAAAATATAACAGATTAATCAAGCTGACATTATTTACCAGTTCACTTTGGGGTGAGTGAGTCAAAGCAAATATTCTGCATCAATTTATGTTTGAGTCTGTTTTTATATACATGCTGATGTAGACGTACAGACGACATCTGGATGAGTGTTCCGTAATTTAGCCCCATGAAATCTAATTGAAGACTGATTACGAGATGTGTTATATAAAGGTAAATGCAGATTTGCAGCCTGCCTGGTAGGATAGCCATGAATCTGGGAGTTGTGAAGAAAATCATATTTAATATATGAAGGCCAGTCAGAATCATACAGCGCTTTAAAAAAATATATACAGGTCAGAAGAGTTTTAACATCAAAAATGATTAAAAGGTTTAATTTGTAAATCAAAGGTGCACTTGGAGCATCTTGTTTGGAAAACATATAGTATGACTGGGGATTTCTTTGTTTTGAAAGACCATAATAAACCAAATTAAATCTGTATCTATTAATAAATAGATGTTCAGAAATATTAAGTGACTAATAAGAGTCTGTGCCAGTGGTGAAGTGGTGCAGGGTAGCGGCCGTGTGAATGTTCTTTAGCAACGAGTGTGAACCACTTCAACTTAAACAGACCGACTTATTGTCAGTTACATTATAACTTTCACGCTTATAGGTCACCTGATATCATGCATGACTGAGTGTCCTGTCTGAACTTGTGAAAACTCTATTATGTTATAGTCTGAGCTTCATGGAGCCACGTCCACAGAATCACTTCAATATGGAGTGAGAACAACAAAATATCATTTTAAAAAAATGTTTATTACTGGAACAGCATTCATAACTGTTTGCATGTTTACCAGTGTTGTGGAAGTTACCCTTGAAATATATTATGGATACTACCGACAATTATTTTGATCACTTCATGAAATTAACCCAGAAAGACCCAAACATATACCGCCAACCAAAATCTTTTACTGATATAAAATGTTAAATAAGTGTTCATCTATTAATTCTGTCAATACATGTAAATAATTTATTTAAAATACAGTTTGTCATATTTTCATGGCCATCAAATATGACCCTTTTGAAATACCATCATCCTCTACAACATTGATTCAACAGTAAAAGATCAATGACAGTGGATGAAAACACTTGGTTTATGTTCAGTTAATGATATCTTTTACTGAAAAAGGTCATTTTTTTCCTCAGTATTCTCTGTTTTTAATATAATAACCCTCAACTTCAATCTGAGTTTTTATGAACATCTACATTACCAGTACAATAAATATAAGAAAATACCTAATTTTCACTTAAAAATGCTAATTACATATCATAATATTACAAGACATGGTGACAAATCTCTTAAGAAAGGTTAAAAGTGGAGACACATACATTTACACTGTCACAAAGTAGCATTGTGTTGTGTCTTTATGGGTTAAGGTGGCCTGGGACGTTTCATGACCCCGCCCCCTAAAGGGGAGGGTAAGGGGTATTGTTTTTGGTTCAGTTTGTTTGTGTGTTTCTTTGTTTGTTAACACTTTATCAGCAAAACTATTGGTTCAATTCACACCAAACTGAGATGATAGATTGCCAATGACCCAGAATAGATGTCATTAGATTTTGGGAAACGTAGGTCAAAGTTCAAATTTTTATGATGGATGAAATACATGTGAGGGGGCGGGGTTTGTTGTGCCTGGCACCTATTACTTTTTTAATACATTTAAAACAAATAAGACTAAAGCAAAAATCAAAAGCAGAACTTACATTTTGGTTGCATGCTGTCAAATGAATCAGTACTTTTCCGATCCCCATCGTGTGTACATTTTAATGTATATATCTACGTCTATGTATTACTATATTTCTCTTTTCTAATGTTTGCACATGCTTTCTTTGCACTGTGTGGGATTATACTCTGTTTTATCGGACCTTGTGTATAATGACAATAAAGATTCTGATTCTGATCCTGAATCAGCCAAATAACGATATCTCTGCCCAGTGGAAAGATCCAAAGGAACAGAATGAATGTTTTATTCTAAAGAGGATCTATCCAGAAAGGACCCTTTTTAATCACCTACATTTTTATTAGTAGCTGTCATTTATCTATTTTTTTCTGAGTACTTGTATCTGATCACAATTCCATTTTTGATTTATCTCGACTTTCTGCGTTGAATCAATAATCCAGATTTCATCATATGCAGCCAACCCATGTTGCATAGCTCTCAGGAAGCTAAAGTTTACACTGTTTGGCTGAAAACGTGTGCACTGTCACTCAGATTTACAACTGTGTCTCTAATTTCAGCAGGGTCACGTATTTAAGTGAGAGCTAGGGTCATAAAAAAACAGGGAGTGAGAAAGAAAAGTAGAAAAAAAGATGGCCTGGGTAGGTGGTAGCTAAATCAGTGAGAGCACAAAGAGGCAGGCGTCTGAGAGGTATTGACCCTCCATTGATCGTCAGAAGCTGCGTGGTGGTATTGACCAGATAGAGGAGAGACCCGGGGAGGCAGCACACAGCTCCACCACTGAGAGAGAGAAAAAACAGAGAAAAACAACCATATACGCTGCCCACTCTGACCTTGTGGGCCGTCGCTGTCCTAGAGCCCACACCACTCTACCCCCACTGTGCGTACACACACGCATACACACACATATAGGTGCATTTATGTGTGTGTGTGTGTGTGTGTAAGAGACAGAGACCCCTGCAGAGAACCATGCAGAAAGCTCAGCCTTATCTTGCTGAGGCCATTTCCTATCGTGCCTCTCACGAAGCTTCACTGTAGCTCCGGTAAACACTGCAGCAGTTAACCATCCACAGGGCCTTCTGCTGACTGGAATCTCTGCTGCACACACACACACAAACACACACAACACACGCACACATACACACACACACACACACACACACACACACACACACACACACACACACACAAACCACAAGGTCTCAGACACCGCCATATGTGCTGGACCACTAATATCACAAGATAGGCCAATGGATTTCTTGCCTGCCCTGTCTTTGTCAGATTTATCCCGTATAAACATGCATTTTTGCATAGTAAACAAAAGAACGTGGGGTTTTTTTGCCAGTAATTTACGCAGAGACTCCTGCACACTGTCTAACTTGCATCTGAATATTTATAGCCACCTTTCAGTACTAGACCTTCATCGGACAAAATCTGAATGCCTACCGATACCAGCGATACTTTTTGATCCTCTTGTCCCTCTCCTACGCACATGGCTTTATGAATAATAAAACCATTATTCCTGTAAATTCTATTGTTATTTACAGCATATTTTTATGCTGCCTGACAACAGGTGAATGTGCCATTTTCCCCGGGATAATGTAGTGCTCATTCCCTAATTAACAGAAAAACATGGATTTGTGGTTGAGAGTTAGATTGTTGACGGCAGCAATGGTAGATGGTGAAAGTAGAGGGTGGGGTTTTTGTTTGGAGACAAAGAGGAAGCGAGGAAAAGACGATAGAAAGCCAAAGACAGATACGAACGATGTTTTGTCATTAATAGTCTTTATGCCACTCAACAACCAAGCATTAATTATTTTTATACATGCGTAAATAAGATGTGGATCAGCACCGTGGAACCACAGGAAACTTGCAGCTTACAGCTCCAAACCCAGGAAAGTCATGGGGTAAAAAGCAGGGGGAGAGGAGGGGGGTCATTAAAGTGAAAACCAGGAGCCACATGGGAGGCAGAATTTTAAATGACTCCCCTTGTAGCAAGACCAGCCCAACAGAAGGACTAAACCTCTCTCCCTCTCTCTATCCATCTCCCTCTCTCCCTCGCAGAGATGCAATTAATTCGGATAGAGCGTGCCAAGTGTGCAGAGATAGAGCAAGCGGGATGCGCCCTCGCACATGCCGGAGGGAGGACAGTTTCGCATTCCCCAGAACAAATACAGATTTGGGCTTTCAGTCCAGCACGTCGTGACCAAACTTCATCTCATCATTTCCACCTTGTCTCTCGGAGTTTTTCAGCGAGGGCTCAATCCTTCAACAGCCCTGACAGAAAAAAAAAAAAACCCTGCCTTCTTCCTTGCACTGCTGCAGTAACCACCCAAACTTTTAACACCACACTCAGTAGGCAATCGGTAACGAATTCTGCACTAGTCCAGACATTAAACTGAAAACATGGAGGCTTGTGTTTGCGAATGCTGGTTTATTTCCCTCCTCCAAAACTACCCAGCTGTTGATATTTCTCAAGGCCAGGATGGAGGGGACTGCAGGTGGGGGAGCCGGGCGTTGGGGAAGGTGTGGTGGAGCGTGAGCGTGTCATGGTACACAAAGCACGTACCATGCAAAGTGCAGGAGGGAGTGTAGCTCAGGGCCAGGGAGGCCATCGATACCAGGGAAATTGATCGTAATCAACCAAGTTACAGAGACTGAGCAGGGATTGGCCGTCGACCATCTTCCCCTCTTCTCCTCCTACTCCCTCCTCCTCCTCCTTTTCCCTCATCTTCTTCCTCCATCTTAAACCATGTTTCCTGATGCAGTTTTCATTCAGGATGAGGCAAAATTCAGTAAGCAATCAAAAACTGGCCTTGTGGGAAGTAAACACTTGAAAACATGTTGTCACAGTTGTGCACGAAATGCTCATCGTTCAGTTACACAAACAATCCCTCACAGGTTCATGTCATTAAACTTTAATACTTCGTTATGCTCAAACAAATATTTGTTCAATCGCTAACCTAGTGTGAGAAATTTTCCGGACATCTACATTTTGTCAAATCCACTCTGTATGAGTTTGATCAAACCAATCATTAAGACACCACACGGGCAGAGAACAGTTCTGGGAAATCGGTAGCATCTCCTCTTGCTCTGGCTTCACTATAATTTCTCATTTGAAGACAGTGGCATACCTGGCAGTGCAGCTGCACCATTAAAAACCCTGGCCCAATTATAGCATAACACCTAGCCTTATGGTTTCCATGGCTGCACGATGCATTTTCCCGCGGGACGTACCGTGGAGAAACGAGCGTCTTATCAACCATCACCCTGGTAATAACACTCCCTCGAGCCTTTGCCGCATGTGTCAGACCTTAACGAGAACCCAGGGTGAAATCTCTCTCCCAGTCCAGCCACAGCCATTGATTTGGACTTAATCTGTTCCTACGTGTCCTCGTGAGCGTATGTGTGTGTGTTTGTATGTGTGGGGGAAAGCGCATATGCATGTCTTTGTGTCGTACAGGAAGTGGATGTGTCGATGTTTATATATGATCTGAGTGAATCTTGCCTCTTTACAGATGTTTGTTATGTTATTTGCTTGTGTACACAGTAAAAATGCTAGTGTTAATTTAACACCCACAGAGTCTATATGAGCCTTCACTCAAATAGAGTAGGCTCATATAGACTCTGTGGGTGCTAAATTAACACTGGTATTTTTTACTGTGTAGCTTTGGCTATTTCACATGAATATCATATGCAATCTATGCATGACTTAAACAACATCTGTAAATATATAATTTTATGGGTAAAGAGGTCAAATACAATAATCTTTGAGTATTATGTATGCAGTATCACAGTTGGTATTTAGATCTCATAAATTCTGGTCTGTTATAGTTCAATAAGTCCAATATGTAATGTTAAAAAAACTGTTTAGTTACTGTATAAAATGGGGAATATGGATGAGTGAACGAGTCAGACAACAGGACAAATGTTCATTAATTTGAAATGAAGAAAGAAAGAACTGTAACCCCTGATCACTTTTATTTTCCATCATAAAGCCCTGTTGAGATGGTTGTTTCTTCAGCATATTTCATTGTTAGTGACTTGCTTATTAAGCTGACACTTGTTTAAATCACATCACTCATTTAGATAAATTTGAGACATGGGTAAAAGGCTCAGAATGACTTTAAGGTCCCCTGGAGCAAGGTGATCTGTAAATTGTATTATCCTTTTTTTGATGAGGATGCCCAGAACCTCCCTTAAGCGTTATCATTGCATTATATTAAATATTAAAAACTAAAATATAACTTTTCACTTCATATATTAATTTTTATCAAACATGATTGGATGACCTATGAGCCAACTACTTCACTACTTTATTTTACTTGATATACTACAAAGGTGCAACATTCAAGTTTTTCGTGTTCATCTGTAGGGTCACATTTGAAAGATCACATAAACCTGATCGTAAAATTAGCTTTTAAGATCTCAAGGTTGCAGGTTTTATATTATCTGTTCTGCGTATTTATTGAGTATATTCCATTATTAGCGATAAGGGTACAAGTGTAGATGAGGAGTTAAAGCTGTATTGGTCATGAAAACAGCTTGACAAAAACATGGTTTAAGCAGCCGTGCCGTCATGAAGAAATCCATGTTGCGGTCAAAAGCTTTGGAAAAACAAATTATAGTGGGTAGAGTGTAGAAGTTTTAGATGCTTGGATTTTTTTTTTTTCAAGCAGCACTCAGAATCTATGTATTTTTGTAGTATGTTGCTGGAATAAGAGGCAGTATTATGCCTTTGTGATCTGTTCCTCATAGCTTTATCATCATTATTCTCAGTGGAACTGGTGACATTAAGAATGAAAGTTGAACATTTAACACTTACCACCCAAAACATCCACCACAAATTGACTCTGGTGTATTTGAGTTGGCTTTTCTTCAAACACACTAAAATAAGACCTTTAATGTGAGAGCCTCAAATGAATTGACTCAATTGTGATTAACCCATAAAGACCCAAACGGCCATAAGTGACCACGATCATTGACTGGTATAAAATGTGTAATAACTTCTAAACCACTAATCCTATCAATCCATGTAAGTAATTGGTGTAAAATACAGTTTATAATCTATTCGTGGTCATCAGATATGACTCATTTGGACTTTCAGAGGCTCCGTAGTTACCATGGAAACACCATCACCGTCTACAACATGGACTTATCAGTAAAACCCATGGAGGTGGATCAATGACAGTGGATGGAGACATCTGCTTTATGTTCAGTTTTTGATATATTTGCTGAAAAAGTCACTTTTTCTTCAGTTTTGTCTGTTTCTGATATAATAACCCTCTGAGCTTTTATAAATATCTACATGATCAGTGAATGAAATAGAGGAATATACATGATTTTCACTGAAACAAAAAATACAGAGGATAATATTATAACAAATGGTGATAAATCACTTAAGAAAGGTTAAATTTAGCTAAATATTTATTTGGGAACTATCACAAAGGTAGCACGGGGTCTCTATGGGTTAAAATTATTACTCATAACTTTGTATGGGACGTTAGTGGCACCTTAGATAACACATTCCAACTAAATATATTGCATGAGTGTAAACTACGTGAGCTGCTGTGAGTTACTGAATGATGGACACAGTTGGTTTATGCTTGTTGTGTGTCTACTACAAATGAAGAGGAGGAATACAGTTGTAGCAATAAGCTACAGCTGAATAATTTTTGTCCCAACCAAAATGTGTGGAGGGATGTGTGGGAGGGAGTGCTGGTGGTTGGGAGAGTAAACATTTATTCATTCATACACAGAGTGAGATTTCTCTGCTTACTTCAATATGCAGGTTGATGTCACAAGAAAATCCACATTAATTCTTATGAAAATACATGTCACTCTTGTTTCTTTGTCAGACATGCACATTTTAAGATTCTGGAAGATTTACATGAGCTCTTCGTCTGGCAAATGTGGTGTGTACTAAACACTGCAACCAGCTTATTTATGCATTGAGCTGGAGCCGTAATTAGTCGAGCTGTAACAGTTACAGTGATTACAACATAAAGATGGACCGACGATGTGATCACAATTCATGACTAAAAGGATGTATCATCATGATCTTGCTGCTTTTGTGACATCGCCCTGTCCATAAACATTTTGCAATAACTATTTTGTCTATACCATGTGAATTTGCTGTTTTTATTCTCACTTATCAAGCCGATTGATTTCAGAATACACCACACAGATCAATCACAAAAGTGGGTATTGACGACATTGATTTCTGTGGTTCAATGTTTGAGCTTGTGAGATGTTCACACAGTCAAGCATTCTGGGAAAATTCCTCTTTCTGTCAACAAATTACTCATTTGTATTGCAGAAAGGCATAAAAGTGTATGTTTTGAGAGTTTAAATATTTTAGCTAATGAGCTAATATTTTATGGAAAATGTTTTCTATTTGTAATAAGTGGATTTGCTTGACTCTAACACTATTCATCAAGCAACATGTGTCAACAGACTCCAATACTGCAAGTAGTAGCAAAAAAGATGTGTGAATATAAAATATTAACAATTGTATGAATAAAAACAACCTGTAAAAATAAAATGTTTTGATTGATACAATTTGATGTACAATTCATAATATTATTACACTGTATATTATGGGTTTTAAACAGTAGTTGTTACCAACTAGTTGTTGGCATAGCAACCAGCACCTCTACCCCCTCTGGAGTATGTCTTAACCAATCAGATTGCTTATATTGACTAATGCTGAACTTTATTTTTTGCAACTAAGCCAGTTTTCACAGAGGTGACGCACACCGCTGAATTAAATTTAACATACAAAAGATGTTAACACAGACACATACTTAAAAATGGCTTTAGCTTTTGCAATTGTTGTCTTGATAACTCAAAGGTAAAAGATTTGACTGAAATGGCGAGGCTCGTCTCAGCAGATTCCATCGAGAGTTGTTTCAGTAATGTTCTTTCAATCTTCCTGCAGAAGATCCGAATCTGCTGCAAAAAGTGTCCACATGACCTGTTCCACATTTACCGGTCAGACATCCATACAGGGGTCACTGCCGATTCTTCACTCCGGCCGGTCCACTCACTTGCAAGGCCTGTGCTATTCTTCCCTTTAGTCACATTTTACAAGCAGCATTCCTCCCTCCGTAACAATTGGACTGCATCAGTTCCTGCTATCTCCCCCGTTGGAAGAAGGTGGTGAGCGAGCTGAGAAGGGGCCAGCCTGTGCAGGGGCATTTGGATGGGGGAAGGGCATGTCTGCTGGCAACGAGGGTGAGTAGATCAGTGCGGCTCAGTGTCTGTGAGGCGGTGATAAGATTCCAGGATTTTCCCAGTGTGACAGGCCTGCTCACCAAGCCGTATACCCCTATGCATGGAGAAAACCGCCGCCACCTGACCCCCCAAAAGCCCTGGGCTGCTACACCTCAGCGGGCAGGAGTCACTGTCACCTGAAACCACACCCAGGACTCATCACTCACACTCAACTACCTCGTCTGGGGTGTATTCTCTAATTTTGCTCCTTTAGTTTTTCATGTCGGAGTAAAAATTCAAGTAGATTTCCACTTTACACGCGTATGCTACAAAACTCTGTGCAGTCGTGCTGTCTCTTTCTCTTTCTCTCTGGCTCACTTCTCTTTCTTTATCTCTGCCTCCTCAGTCCCCCTCCCCGTTCCCTCTCCCTTGGATGGCAGGTCAGGCAGTGAGCTGTGCGGGCTCAGAGGAGGTAAGGACGCCGCGGTGCACATTAATAATGAAAGGCCTCAGCCCCCCCCCCCTCT
>JAPTGZ010000007.1:20608719-20619195 GCA_029814645.1 Fowleria isostigma | reverse complement strand
AATTCTATTGGTTGGCCTAAAATGGGTGGTGTTCACCTCCACCTATCACAACATCTGTTACATTTGAAAAACAGAACTTGTTCTAATGGTTCAAATCACGTCTTAATGATATAACAGAGGTGTCACAACTCATCATTAAGGGTACGAGGGGTCGTCAAATGTCGTCTTTATAAGGGAAAGAGTTAAGGAACATAGAAGATGAGCTCCAGGGGAACATTCGCTTCCAGAAGGATTTGAAGGACTGTTGTGTCATGGCTTTCACCGAGACCTGGCTCACAAACAGGACCATGACTCTGATCTCACCCCGACTGGACCAAAGTAAGGGGTGAAACACAGGGAGGAGGGGTCTGTACAATACTGCAGCTCTTTTATGATCAGAGAACAAATCTGGACACCAGACATTGAACCTTTGTCGATGTCGTTGCGCCCATTTTACCTGCCCTCGGAGTGCCCTCCGGGGCTGGAAAAACAAACGTCCTGCCCCCTCAAATTAAAGTTTGCAAAGTTTCAGGAGGTAGGGAAAAGGTAAATGAGCTTCACAACATCAGGAGACTCAGAGGAATTACTAACTCGTTTAAGGTTTCACTTCGCAAAGGGAAATGGCGGTCCTGCCTCCTGCGCTGTATTTGATGTTGTACAGATTGCACACTCTCTCACCGGAGGCTCCCAACTTCATATTGGGTGATTTTAATCATTTCTCACTGAGGAAGACCCGAGCAAATTTCTATCAGTATGTCTCCTGTCTTGCCTCAGGAAGTTTACTGGCATCAATGGCTTGCCAACAAATGTATTAGAGTATTAGCGAGGTAGAGATTTTACGGCAGTTGTTACTGAAAATACCGCTTCTTGACTTTAGGGGGACCCTGCGAGCATGCGATTTATGATTTATGATCATAGCCATTACTTTTGTTTACTGCGTTTCTTCTGTCTCTTATGTTTCTATGTCTCTTCTGTGTCTCATTCAGCAATCACATAAAGTAAATCTAATTAACCACTTATGTTAACTCTAATCGGCCTCCAACACTTCATGCCAAAGTTCTATCCTATTGACTGTCGTTTAGCTTTATCCTTTACCACGCTGTTTTAGTACCCTTAATTATTTCATTATTACTATAACTCACAACAATCACTATGAAACTAAGCTATTTTATAGTTATTACAGTGTACTGATTCACTTAATAAGAATAATAATGATAATTAAAAAAAAAAAAAAAAAATTCAAACAAACAAAAGTTCCATGATGTTGCTTTAAATGTAGAGGATTATAACAGGGATTACGTTGACTTTTGTTTCTCGTCTTAGATCGTCAGTTGGCTGAGGTAATGGTTATTTTAAAGTGTGTGAGTAGATACTAGAGCAGCAGCTGTGTACATGACATTTATGGAATTAATTTTTTTTTTTTTAATTTTAACACCAAAACACTGTTAGGAATTAGGTACTATCAAATGATGCCTCTGCTCCACAGGTCGATTTATCTCTGATGGTATGACATAATTTCTTGTCATCTGTGGCACAATTAAATCTCTCCCACCCTGCTGACATCCATTTTGTTTGATGCATTAACAACCTTTCATCTGAGTGGTCTTTTCTATCACTTTAAAACTGAATACAGTGAAGCTTTCATAAGACCATGTCTCCTAGAAATACAATCTGAGTAAACCAGCAAGCATAAGGAATGACAGAAGAATAAGAGTTAAAATAATTGATGACTTAAGAAAACATAAATAAAACACATAAAGTGTGAACTGATTAAAACTTTAACTTTAACCTACAGCAGCGAAACACTCAAGTCTACAGTTAAAAATACAATATAATGTGGCTCAAAAGTGAGAAATAAACATAACATTGAAAACTTATATGGAAGCCTCTCGGTGAAACTAAATCTCCAGAAGATACTGATGCGTTGAGCTGAAGTTCCTCAGGCAGGTTGTTCCACAGCTGAGGAGCCCAAACAGCGATCATTCAATCCCCTTTATTCGTTCGGTGCGAGGTGGAAAAGTCGGGTCAGCAGATTCCTGCCTGAGGATCTCAGGCAGCACAACGATCGGTAAAAAGGACATCAGCTCTCATGTTCTGGGACAAGACCTTAAAAATCCTTTAAAAATAACAGGTAAAATCCTAAAATAAATGGTCAGTCAGAGTAAGGTCATTATAACTGGACTAATATATTCTTTTTTTTTTTTTTTTTGGTTTATGCTTGATGTCAAAGAGGCACAATTTTTGAGCCTCTTTATTAAGTTCTGAACATCCTCTTTAAAGACTGTTAGTTGTCCAACCATTAGGAAATAAAAGCCATCATCACATAATGTGTCATTATAAAACATTATGAAACTTAGCTTTGATTGGTTCCTAGGAATATTCTTCAGATGTTAAAGTGGTTCTCAAAGGGGTTAAATGTCAAATTTACATAAGATACTTAATATTAGGATGCAGTTTCATTTCAGAACATTTGCTGACATCCATTATTCAATGTTAGATCATTTATAACCTTTACTGGTGGATATACGTGTGTCATCAGTGTAGCAATGGGGGGAAATTTTATGTGTCAAAATATGTATATAGTCAAAATAAAAAGTGGTTTGAATATTGACACCACGATGTACAGGACAGTAAGGAGTACAAATGAAAGATTTCTATTTGTTGAATAAGAACAAACCCACTCCAGGTTCAGAGCCATCTCAGATGTAACCACCTGCCGCAGCCTCACAGCCAAAGTTTTTTGATCAAATATATCAAAAACCGTACTTAATCCTCGCAGTATTAAAAGGTACAGCATCATTACTTTCAAGTTTTCCTTAATTTTTTTTCTTTTTTTTTTTCTGTCAAACTTAACAGTGAGATTTCTATAATAAAAGGTAATTCTGCAAATTGGCTCATATTTGTTACATTCTAATGGATCCAGGACAGATTTTTTTTTTTTAATGAGTGGTTGCACACCAGTTGTCTTCAATCGCAGTCAGTGGATAAAGAATAATTAATTATTGAGAGGAACCTAGGGGCAGGCACATCTATTACTTAAAGTGTACCTGTACTGGTCATGCTTACAACATTTATTGTGCTTTGTGTATTGCTTATAAGCGAGAGGCGCAAATTCAGTAAAAAAAAATTTTTTTAAAAATGCCATAAATACCACCACACTGGACATATTTGTTAAAAGAATTATGGACGGGGCAGAACCTATGGGGAGCAAAAATTAATGGCTGTAAGTTACATATTGTTATTATTTAAAAGTAAAGTAAGTAAAGTAAAAGAGTGGCAGTCAGTGAGCAAGATTGAGTGGAAAGCACGAGTTCACACTTGTTGTTTCTGCAGGCATGAGTTTTGCAGTTCGCCATTGTCCTCGAAACTTAATACTCGTGCATACTTGACAATGGGCTATGATGAAAGTTACCCAATGGCTAGAATTATTTGTGATCTTTTGAAATTGCTAGCAATGAAAATTCACTGCAGGTACCCTTTAACAGAGAACTTTAGAAGGCATTTTATCTAGGAGTGTATTAGTGCACATCATAAGCAAGATCCTTTATAAAAGTGACACAAAACTTGATAAAATCATACAATTGTAGAAAGGAGTCAAGCAACAGGACCAAGACAAGACATTTTAATATTACAATTATAGCTGCTACTCCACGTAGAAATTAAATTTTCTTCACTGAAATAATGTACAATCAGGTAAAACAAACACATTTTCAGCAGATAAAGTTCCTGTTTTATACATATAAATGTCAACAATGTTATGATGTCTTCTTAAAGGGGTTAAATTTTTTAAACCCACTTTTACTAGTTTTTGGTTCATTTATTTGTGTATTTGGATCCTAATACTTCATAATGTTTGAATATGAACAAACCCTCCAGGTGCTGCAGAACTAACTTTATTTATTTTTATCTTTATTTATTAATCTTTATTAATTTTGGAAAAAAAATCAAGTGGATTTCCAACATGTTTTAATTCCCTAATTTGTTACGTCTATAATAGTTACACCATGACATTTGCACATATAAGGTCAAGACTTCTGATGAACATTTTTCCAAGTACGCCACAATTGTTCAGCAGCAGCAGCGGTTGTAGCCGATACTGAAAATATGTCCAAACTTTAAACTAAAATGTTCAGTTATTGGTTGTATTAACAGACACAAGTCACTACACCAACCTCCAGCACAGTCAACAACCTGGAAGGAGTGGGGTGTAAAGTGGCTCATTTGCATTTAAAGGGCCACCTTTCCCATGTCATTACTCAGAAATAAGGTTGAAGATGGACCTGTGGAGTTGAATTAATGAAGAATTCAGACCCAAGCATAGCATTTACAGTTTATGTAGACCACAGGGGAATGTTTTAAAATACATAATTCCATTTTAAAAAGCAAAATATCACTCCTTTAACATTTAATAATACATTGTATGTCACATTACTTGCTGTTCATGGTATGAAAAAAGAAAGCTGATATTATTTGGAGATGTTATGAATTTGTGCAAGGTAATTACAGAATTTCCAGTTATTTAGAACAATGATATGACTGCTATAATAAGTTATTCAAGAAAAAGGAGATTTGGCAGGTCTATGGAAGCCTGCTGTTCTGCTCTTAAGAGGTGGCCACTGGCAAAATCAGCAGTCTTTGACGTTAAAAGCAGCATGATGACCTACATCAATATCAACAATCATGAATATTCAAACCCCCCCGCTTGAGTTTGGCATCACTGGTGTGAACAACTGGTATCGGGCTAACTGCCATGACAACATCAATTGCAAATCATAAATTAAAATTGAATTATTTCTGTTACAGACGTTGAGACTTGCCACCTACATAGCAGAATGACACATTTCACCGTTGTGGTGAATCATCACCAAAGACAAATGAAACCTCTCATCAAATTTGCAGCTGAACAATACGACACTAAAAAAACAGCACAGTGATTTTCAGACACATCAATCTCATTCTCAACATGTGA
Organism: Fowleria isostigma; assembly: GCA_029814645.1. Classification (NCBI taxonomy): domain Eukaryota; kingdom Metazoa; phylum Chordata; class Actinopteri; order Kurtiformes; family Apogonidae; genus Fowleria; species Fowleria isostigma. The sequence goes on along the minus strand of JAPTGZ010000007.1, from coordinate 20,614,247 downwards.
GAAATCCAGGCTTTTTCATGAATGTTTTAATATCCCACCATTAAAGCACAATGCTACTCTTTTTGAATGATCAAGAAATTGTTTTTACTTTTTATTATTTAATAGTAAACCACTGATCTCTATTTATTGTTATACTGTATGAAGATTATTGCAAAAACATTATTTGCTTTGTATTTGCTCATAATTACTATATTAGTATGTTATTAACTGTCAGATAAAACCCAAGATGACAATATTCTAAAGAAAATTACATATTTATCATATGATAGGCAGATGTTATTTAGATGTTATTTCTATAGCATATTAGAAGTGTGTGTATGCATGCAATGTATGAATATTAATGTTGGCAGCATGTAAATATTCATACATGTAAAAGATTATGTATACTGTTGCCCCTTAAGTTGGAATAATTTTAGTTACAGACACATTCCTCTCTTTATCCCTATTTATCCACATTAGTAATAATTACACACTGAGTCCAAGTTATACTGTATCTATCAAAAATAAATCACCTTGTCACAATCAATTTATGAAAAGAGATCAAATATTTGATTCCAACTTCATGGTCAACAGTGTAAATGTAAATCTCTGTTCAGATCCTATTATCCATTAACACTGCTATATACTGTCTGCTTTCAAAATTAGAACTTGAGTCATGATTTCAGAGATATAAAAAGGCTTCCCTAAGTTATTATCACTCTGCGTCAAAAGGAAATAAGTCTTGAAGTCCCCCTATCCCTTTGAGCCGCATTTCACTGCGGTCTGCCAAAGTCAGCACATGGGGTTTGAACAACCAACCTTTCAGCCTCCAAACAAGAGGCCAAGCTGTCATCCTCAATCAACATCAGAAAGAGAAAGAAATGAAGCCATTAGCAGTTTGAAGCACAGATCCAGTTTATACACACAGTGTCAATTAGACCAGAGGCCTCTCAGATGGTTCGTGTTCACACTGTGTTACATATCAATTTATTATGTAACGCCAAAATGACACTATTATCCATTGATCACAAAAGTTTATTTCCTTTGAGATGGAACATCTGCTGAAATTGATTTCATGATTGGTCATTCTGTCACCACAGACAGGGTTAGTTAAGCAGCTGAGTGTTCAGTCAGGAAGTTCAGAGGGCAATTTAGGCAGCAGGAGTGTCACTGGAGAGAAGGACGGCATCAGCAAAGGGGGGCGCATGTGCCACACTGACACCTGGTGCTCCAGATGACAGCTCTGTGGCCAGATGGACGCCGTTACACGTACACACACACGCAAACATACACATGTATGTACACTTAGGTACAAATACATACTGTACACATATTCACTGGAACAGAGCCTCCGTGTGCAACAATCTTCAAGTAAAGCCGAACGCCCATATGTACAAACACAAAATGCTCCGGTGAACTGTGTTACTATGCGATGAAAAAAAATCTTTTCACTATTAAATGAGCAACAACTGTAACTGAGCAATGTGGGCAGGGTGGAGGACAGATTAAAGAAACCCCATAGCGGATGCCTACCCTGCACATAACCTCAACACTCCTCACCACCTGTCATTTCTGTGCTAGTGGAGCTTTACTCCACCAAAAACCCCCCTGTACCACTCCCCTTAAAGGAGACTCACATTCAGGTATCAACCAGGCAATGGCAGAATTCTGTACAAAAAGAGATCTTTATTATGCTCTCTGGACTGGAGCTGATTGAAAATGTCAAATTAAAGCCATTAACATATGTGAGGACATTTGTATGTATCAATTAGTTTATGTACAATGTGTGAACAGATTGTACCTTAAAAAAATTAGCATCTCCCTAGACTGTCTCTGTTTCCTGCATCCATGATAACAGCCTCAGTACACACTATGTAGAGGACACTATCATCAACAAACACACACTTAATAGAGTTAATGAACACTCCATACATGTTAATAAGTGAGCTTTAGTGATGCTGATGAGCACCGTCATTAACTAGAGACACATTCACTGCTTCTGTGTTTTCAGTCTTGCTGGCTCCGACTTCATAGTCTGGCATGACACTTATTGATTTTCCCATAACTCAAAATGCTGAACTTTTCCTTTTAATACGATTTCTCCGTTTGCTGTTTTTTGTGGTAAAACTGAGGCATGGAACAGAAACATCACATCATGACTACTATCTTCTTACCTCCAGAGCAGCAGAGGGCTTCTTCTTCAGTTCCTCACATTTGCGAAACTTGCAGATCTGGTGGCCTGTTTTGCGATTCCGGCAGCTGCTGCACTGCTCGCAGTTAATCCGCCGTCGGCAAGGTGGGCACATGCCGCAACGTTTTCGCTTCTTTTTACCGGAGTTGATAGCAGAGGCCAACTCGCTCTGTGCCGGGTACTCAGCCAGGCCAGCCATGTGTAGTGCGCTGTCCGCCAGAAACACTCCAGCCGGCGTCATTATGAAAAGCCCCGGGTTGAAGGGGAAGCCACCCCCTACTCCATATGGGAAGTCAACAGGACCACCTACGGCGTCCGTGACAGACGTACCCTCCAAGTCGCTAGCCCCCGAGCTTGCATCACCACCGCCAACTCCCACTCCCATGCCCCCAGGCAGGAGCATGTGCTCCATACCGGCCCGCTTTAAGAGTGCCGCTGCCTGGGCAAAGTGCAGCAGGCCGTTCTGTCCCTCCAGAACCTGCTCTAGGGTCCGGTCCAACTTGGCTGCTGTCAGTGCAGAAACAGTGGGCTGGGGTTGAGGGGGTGGCTGGGGTTTGGCCTTAGTCTCACTATTGTCCTTGTGTCCATTGGTGGTAGCGGAGGAGACGGCTGTGTACTGGGAGAGGGTGCGGGAGTTCTTAAGGCTCTTACTGAGGGGCTCGCTGATGATGCCACTGCGGTTCCTGCGCTCCACGATGGGAGAGTCCTGTCTGCAGCTACTCCGCTCCAGGTCCTCTATCCGGCCCCCCTCCGACAGCCCGCTAGACATGGTCCAGAGCGTACGTGCCCGGGTTGGGGGTGAGGGTGGAAAGGGGACAGGGGTGAGCTAGGAGGGGGAGCGAAGACCTTTCCTCCGTGTTCTCCGTCCGTTCTGCGTACCGGTGAGTGTAAGACCTCACCCTGACGGACTGGTCTACCAGGCAGGCTCCGGAGCCCACTGCCCGCACTACAGCTCAGCCCTCATCCACGCTCTTCCATGGGCAATCTGGAAACTTTACACAGGAAAGAGGAGAGACATGGGTCAGCTACTGGTCAAACATCTGCAGAACAGTTTGACTTAAGAACCTCAAGAATTAAGTGTAATTTTAACAATATTCTACCTGTTATTAAAGGATTTGTGTTTTTGTAGATAATGGCATAAATTATTAAAATTGCACTTTTTTCTTAATAAATTTCATTTTATTCATGTTTTTCCACATCTTTTATAGGATATTTGGTAGATCTAAAAGCATTTATGTTAAACATACATATTTTGGAATTGACATTATTTATATATTGTTTTGTTATTATTTTAAAGATCCGGCTCACTTCAGCTCATATGTGGCCTGAACTAACATGAGTTTGACACCCCTGCTATAAAGGAAAAAGAATACATCTAGGTGTTATGTTTTTCTGACTGGGTTCTGCTTTGAGATACTGGGAGTTTTATTCTGTGTTTTATATACCTTTTCAGTGTGGATGTATGGAGGAAATTTCTATTTTCTGTAAATTCTGCTGCGGCCAGGACACTCTTGTAAATGATATTGTTAATTTCAATGAGTCCTATTACTTGTATTCCGGAGGGTTTTGTTTGAATGTGGAGCCCAGTGTTATTTTAGATACAGTGATGTCATACAGAGATACAGAGGGGATGAATCTGACGTGGGCTGGACTGTAATAAGTGGTATAAACCCTATCAGATGAGCTAATAAAGAACCTCATGTTGCTTTGTTTTATGTATTTACCTGTATTTAAAATGTTATTTTACATGCGTTAATGTTCATAGATTGTGTGTGAAGAGATAAGACAAAATCCCATAAACATACAGGTTTGGATCTCTCAGTTCACACCATTCAAAGCCTTAAAAAATAACCTTCACCAGGCTATAAAAATATGATCTATAACAAACTCTCAATATTTTCTCTATGCTTCGTCTTTTAACACATCAGTCTACAAATCAGACTTCACAGACTCCTGATCAGTGAAGCAACACCTGCTCCCCTGGAGCTTCTTTGACTGGTTAGCAAGGAGAGACGACTGAAGGATAGAGAATATGAACGAAAGTTTAACAAAACCAAATGTATCATATTTAGGGAAAAATATTGATTTGTCAACCTGCGCTTCTACTTCAAAAAACTGAACTTAAATCCCCTCTTAGGACCATCATCCTTCTGCATAGTTTTATGTCCAGACCTTCATGAAAGTGGACTGTCATATGAATACTTATGCTTTACATAGAAATTGTATTGATCTCACTGCAGCTTATTCATTTAAGAAATATTGAATTTATTGACTAACAATTACACAGTCACTGGTCTGAGCATATACCACTATGATGCACTATATGAGAAAATAAAAACAATGCCCATCCTTTATTAGAACAGCCTTTTCCCCACAATGAAATGTTTCCATTGTATATCTGTGCAAAACTGGAATGTGCATAATCTCAATGTTCCTTTGGCAAAATATGCTTGACTTCATAGATTATAGATATAAATATCCATGTTGTTTTCACCAGTCATGCCATGTGTCAGATGTTAGTTAAACACATAACAATATGATTAGCTTTAAGCACTGATAGCACCTCCCTTTGAATTAATGAGAGATATAAGAACTCAGTTTCACCACGTCAGCAGAGACTAGCTTTGTATTTAGCCATATAGAAGAACAACCGGGATCTTTTCCCAACCCTAACTAAAGCACTGCTCTGTGGTGCCCAAATCCTGGATTTTTTTTTGTGAATGTTATTCATCTCAACCACCTGCTACCTACTGAAGAAGGGCGAAAAAGTAGCAGATGATTCAATGACAACTTCCATTGAGATTATATGTAGTTGCGATTTTCAGAAATGTACATTCATTCATTCACTTATTCCTTTTCTGAACCACTTAGTCCTTGAGAGGGTTGTGGAGGTGCCGGAGCCTGTCCTGGTTAGATAGATAGATAACTTTATTCATCCCACAGTTCGCAATTCCGTAACAGTCTCCCGAACAGTTTGAATGGATCACAGAACAGTATATGAAAAAAAATAAATAAATATCCAACACAGATATTGACATTTCAGACATCATTATATACATATGTACACTGTCAGTGTGAGCAACTTAAGGTGATCATTAATATATACATGTGCAGCTGCATACAACATCTCAAAAAAAATAAATAAAAGGAAGTAACAGTCAGTAAACAGGCACCTACAACTGAACACTTACCAATGGATGAAGGGAGGTCAACAACACACGTTCACTAGTGAAATATACATTAGCAAGTTGTTTTTTCTGGTAACTGGGCTATTAAACATTCATTCATTCATTCATTCATTTTCCTAACCCGCTTAATCCTCATTAGGGTCACGGGGGTCGCATGGAGCCCATCCCAG
>JAPTGZ010000007.1:20434849-20452406 GCA_029814645.1 Fowleria isostigma | reverse complement strand
TTGTATGTAACACTGCATTTGACTCATTATTTTAAAAACAATCAAATAGAAAAGTTGTTTTCAATCAAATAGTTTTGTCCTCATTTGTCCTTTCAATTTTGTGAAATATTGTGTGATTTACATTTACATCGTCTCTATTTTTTCTTAGTTAAATGTGTAGAATATTATCGTATCGTGATACAAGTATCATGATATGTATCGTATAGGGAGGTTCTTACCAATACTGATCCCTAGTCCAGATGCTGCTCAGATAGTATAAACAGTTCTCAGACATTTGGGCTGCCTCAAAATGTCAAATTTCATCAGATGTCACCATACCACAGATGTCACTAATCATGTGGGAATGTGTCAGTGGCTTGCTTGATGCAGGGATGTCCACGAGAGCGGCTGTTGGAATAACATTCCACAGGCCACAGTTTACCAACTTGTCAACTCAATGAGAAGACGATGTGTGCCTGAATGTCAGACACCACTATCGTGTTCTATTGGTTTACTGTAAAGTAATCTGTCCCACACTGATCAACAAAATAAACTGTGTGTGATTTAATATACTGAGCAACACCTAATGCTATTTAAAATGTAAAGTGTCACATGTATGTCACATGTATTTTGTCTTCAACTCAGTGCTGTGAATAACTTATATGAAGTGCATTGGCCATACACAAATACATACGTTGTTGAGAAGAAGACAATTGTCCTTTAAATGTACAGTTTTAAATTATAAAATAAGCTGTAATCGTCCAGTATTTCTTTAATGTAGAAAAAGAAAAAAATATATTTTTAACAGTAGAACAGTAGAATTAAATGTAACCATTAGTAGTTATAGTTAGTAAAGGATATTAAATAAAACTGTCCATAAGCTGTCATTCTGGTGATAAGAGAAACCCAAAAAAGTTTTAATAAGTAGTTTTTATAGTAGTAGCACAGTAGTTTAATGTCATAATACAATACCTATTATATTTGGAATATGTTATTTCATATCATTAATATCAGGTCTTTTTTATTTATGTTCTTTTGGCCACATGAATGAGAAATGCAAATTTAGACCGACCTGAATTTCACTCTACTACTCAGAAGTTATTGCTTATATTCCCAGGTGCTGAAGACCAAAGCCTTAAACATGTTAACAGAGGCTGTCCAAGATGGAGGACAGGCCATGAGAGATCCTGTGGGAGGCAGTGTCGAGTTTCACTTTGTCCCAATCCTGAAACTCATAAGCACCCTTCTCATTATGGGTGTGTTTGATGATGAAGATGTCACTCATATCCTGAAGATGATCGAGCCGACAGTCTTCAGTGGTAAGAAAGCAGAGGAGCCTGTAGAGGAGAATGCCAAGGTGAAGGACGAGAAAGAACAAAAATCATCAACTAAAGTGGAACCTGGGAGGGTTGAACAGCAGGAAACTGCAGAGGAAGAAGAGGAAGAGTATGAAGATGATGGTCTGGGTGAAGAAGAGGAGGAAGAGTATGAGGAAGAGGAAGAATCAGAGGAACCCCAAGCTGTCACTGCAGAAGAAGTGGTGGATGAGACAGAACATGTAAATGGTGAGAAGGGTGCAGATGAAACAGAAAAAGAGACAAAAGCTGGAGAGACTTGTGGTGAGACTAAAGATGAACCTCTGGACCAAGGGCTTTTCCAGATGAAGCTCCCAGAATCTGTCAAATTACAGGTATGAGGGGTCAATAGACAACTTTCATTTTCACATGAGGTATAAGAACACAGTAATAATTCACCTTTTTTGTCTTTTAGATGTGTACACTTCTGCAGTATTTCTGTGACTGTGAGTTGCGCCACAGAGTGGAGGCCATCATTGCCTTTTCAGACCAGTTTGTCAATCAGATACAGTCAAATCAAAGGCAGCGCTACAATGAACTCATGCTGGCCTTCACTATGAGTGCTGCTGAGACTGCCCGCAAGACCCGTGAATTCAGATCACCACCACAGGAGCAGGTAGAGTCATCGAAATATACTGTAAATGACAACCAGTATGATACCAGTATAATACATTTTAATACTTTCTCACCATTCAAGTTTTTTATTTGTTTGAGTTAAAATGTTTCATCCCAGTGTAAAACAGAATGCATTAATTGTGTATTAATGCTAATGTGGCATAGGAAAGGGGGCCCAGGCGACCTTCAAACCCCTCACCCCCAGGTGATAGTCACGCGTGCGAACCAGTTGGCCAAAGGGGTATCCCCTTGGCCAAGTGGTTAGTGCACATGATCAACCAGAGGCATAGTGACTGGACCGCCCACTGTCACAGCTCTCCCCCTCTTTCCACAAGTACGCCCCCGTGCTTCATGCAGGCTGCCACACATTAGGTATCCATTGGACCCACCCTCAGTGCTACATGGATCCTGCTGACAACGCCAGAATGTGGCAAGGCGAAAGAGGGCCCAGACAGGGTTTGAACCCCAGACTCCCGGGTGATAATCATGCGCACTAACCAGTCAGCCAAAGGCATATCCCCTCACCCAGGTAGCCAGGGCACATGGTCAGCCGGAGGCACAGTGACAGGACTGCCCACTGTCACATTAAAATACTGTATCTCAAAAATCAACAGTTCACTCAGAAAAGAGAAACCACAGCATTTACACCTTACATTTACCCCAAAATATCTGAGTGTGCTCATTCTTGTTTAATGAGTTGTACTTATTGCTTGATGCTGTGCAGGTCAACATGCTCATGAACTTCAAGAACTGTGCTGAAGATGAAGAGTGCCCCATTCCAGATGAGGTCCGAGACTCTCTGCTGCTTTTTCACAATGTTCTTCTTGCTCATTGTGGTTAGTTTTAATCTTCCAAGCATATCCTCATCTGTTACTTAATATTTCTGATGTTGATTGCTTAAATCTAAGTTTCTGTGCTCAAAACTTTGATCTTAGGGGTTCATATTGAAGAGGAAGAGCAGGAGGAAGAGGTGGACAATTCTCTTAGAGGTCGACTGTTCCGTTTGCTGGAAAAGGTGAAAAAATTCCGTGAGAAGAAGGTAGAGGTTGAACCTGAGCCACAGGAAGATAAGAAACCAAGTGAGTGTCACATGTATCGCTTACAAGCTGTATGGGAACTGTTATAGATCACCTGAAAAATAGAAAGTGAGATTACTGACTGGGAAAAACATATAGAAGTTCATGATGAACAGCTTTGCAGTCACTTGATATGTTTTGTGTTGTGTACTGTTTTACAACGACCAGCCATAACAATCTGGTCACTGACAGGAGAGGTGCAGTAAATGATTATCTCATCACAATGGTTCCTTTGAGTTGGATATATTAGGCAGCAAGTGGACATGTTGTTATCAAAGCTGATGTGTTTGAAGCAGCAAAATGAGCAGCATAAGAAACTCAATGATTTTGACAAAGTCCATATTGTAATGGTGATGATTGGTTAAGAGCATCTCCACAACTGCAGTGTATTCCTGGTCCAAAACTAGACTAACAAAGGACATCCCGATCTCAGGCCACTTGATCATCTGTGGTAGGTATTGGACAAATAAATCTGATCCATGGAGGTCCTTCTGTCTACGTCCAGGACTTCAGGGATCTCCTGCTGGTCCAGAGGCCACAGCACACCTTCAGAGGTCTAGTGGAGTCTAGGCCTGGGGTTAGAGCTGTTTTTGTTTTGAAAAAGGGAGACTTCCATAATATTAGACAGATGATAATAATGTTTTGCTCCCATAGATGCTCGACTAGTTGAGATCTGGTTGTTGTTCTTTAGACCACATTTGGTAGGTATAACCACTTTACACTGGAAATGAACAACAAGATCTAGAGATGTTCTGACCAGTGATTTGACCATCACAATTTGTCTCTTTGTCAAAGTTGCTTAGATCCTTACTTCTGCCAGTTTTGTTGTGTTAACATGTTAACTTTGAGAGCTAATGGTCCCGATCGGTGTACTGTTGTGCTTTCTTCATCAGGTACTTTACAGGAGCTGATTTCTCATACTACCATACACTGGGCCCAGGAATCATTTATCCAGAATCCAGAGCTTGTGCGAATGATGTTCAGCCTCCTTCACAGGCAGTATGATGGCCTGGGGGAGCTCATGCGTGCCCTGCCTAAGGCCTATACCATCAATGCCGTATCCATTCAGGACACCATGGACCTCCTGGAGTGCTTGGGCCAAATCCGTTCACTGCTTATTGTCCAGATGGGTCCAGAGGAGGAGAGGCTTATGATTCAAAGCATTGGGTCAGTATAGATTTTGCTATGATATTTTAGGCTAAATTTAAGCATTGAGCTATTACTCTGTGACATAAATTATATTTTTGTCATCCTTAGAAACATCATGAGCAACAAAGTTTTCTATCAGCACCCAAACTTGATGCGAGCTTTAGGCATGCATGAGACTGTCATGGAGGTCATGGTTAATGTGTTGGGTGGCGGGGATTCTAAGGTATAGTATGTGTTAATTGCATAAATGTCTATCTATAGCAACAGGACAAACAACAACAGGAAAGAGAAGCCATTACATTACATTGCAACTTTTGTTCTGCCAATAGGAGATCAGATTTCCACGAGTGGTGACAAACTGTTGCCGTTTTCTCTGCTATTTCTGTCGCATCAGTCGTCAAAACCAGAGATCTATGTTTGATCACCTTAGCTACCTTCTGCAGAACAGTGGCATTGGTCTTGGTGAGTGTTGTTGTGTCTAAAGGTTTTTCTCTATTACCTCTTAAAATAGAGTAAACTGTAACAAACCTTATCTGATGTGCCATTCTTTAGGAATGAGGGGGTCAACTCCATTAGATGTGGCTGCTGCTTCTTGTATTGACAACAATGAGCTTGCATTGGCTTTGCAAGAGCAGGACTTAGAAATGGTAAAATACAACTATCATTTGTGAATAGTTTAAGTGCATAGTGGTTTAATACTTGAGCATACTGATATCTTTCTAGGTGGTGAAGTATTTGGCTGGATGTGGACTTCAGAGCTGTCCAATGCTGTTGGCTAAAGGCTATCCAGATATCGGCTGGAATCCTTGTGGTGGAGAGAAATACCTTGATTTCCTCCGTTTTGCTGTTTTCGTCAATGGTCAGATTTTATTATTTACAATATAGATTCTAAAAACTGTAAAATCGTATATTTTTGTTCATGCAAGTTCTCATTTGTCAAAGTCATTGTTTTTCCTGGTTGTTTTCAAAGTTCAACCTGGTTTTTGCTCTTTTTTCTGGTTTTTTGAACTGATGAACTTTTTGGTAAATGGCAAATGTCAGTAGCAATTTCTTGCCCAAAGACACTTTGACATATGGACAGTTGGAGGCGGGATTCAAACCTCCGACCCTTCGATCATTGGACGACCTGCTCTACCAATTGCGCCACAGCCACTCATTAACTGACGGTGTTGAATGAGAGAAAAACCTTTTTTTTAAAGAACAAAAACCAGTCCTGGCTGAACATCAAAAATAACCAGGAATCAAATTTTTTTGTGGTTTTATACAGGACTAGTAACACATCATTTATTTTCTTCCTGTAGGGGAGAGCGTAGAAGAGAATGCCAACGTGGTGGTACGTCTCCTGATTCGGAGGCCTGAATGCTTCGGTCCGGCCCTGAGAGGAGAGGGCGGTAACGGTTTACTGGCTGCAATAGAAGAGGCAATCAAAATATCAGAGGACCCTGCAAGAGATGGCCCATCTGTTAAGAAAGATAGACGCTTCCCCATGTAAGAGTTTTGGTCTTTGGTGCATTTTCTTTTGCAGAATTACTAGAACAGATAATTTAGAGTCAGTGTCTATTCTCATAGGTTTGGAGGAGAGGAACAGCATGAGGAGAACAGGGTGCACCTTGGAAATGCCATCATGTCTTTCTACTCTGCTCTCATTGACTTGCTTGGACGCTGTGCTCCAGAAATGCATGTAAGTTACTTAACACTTTCTATACCTATCAGACATGTTAGGGGAAAAAAGGTAAATATAAGCAAGAAAACTAGATTAATATCTCTTTAAAGAGAAATTTTTTTTTGTTTCCTGCAGTTAATTCAAGCTGGGAAGGGCGAAGCACTAAGAATCCGAGCCATTCTTAGGTCTCTCGTACCCATTGAAGATCTGGTTGGTGTCATTAGCCTGCCTGTTCAGATTCCTGCTTTTGGAAAAGGTAACATCTGAATTTATAAGGTTACAGATATTTAATGTATTTATTTAAATTTACATCTTCTAGTTAGCGCTAATTCAAGGTTTTTATAAAATATATATATATTTTTTTACAGTGGAAGCTTCTTTTGCTACTTTTTCTCTCTTTAAATCTAGTTTGTATTTACTTCTACACATTGTCTTTCATTGTTTTCAGACAACAGCATCATTGAACCCAAGATGTCAGCTAGTTTTGTACCAGATCACAAGGCTCCCATGGTGCTGTTCTTAGACAGAGTGTACGGTATCGACAACCAGGATTTCCTGCTCCATGTTCTGGAAGTGGGTTTTCTGCCTGATATGAGGGCTGCTGCCTCTTTGGACACGGTGAGTCTGAAGATGAGAGAACTGTAAGTTGGAGAACAGTAACCATACTTGTAAAGAGCCATGTTGATTTACTGCTACACTGTTTGTCTCAGGCTGCTTTCAGCACCACAGAGATGGCCCTGGCTTTGAACCGCTACCTGTGTTCTGCTGTGCTGCCTCTCATCACCAAGTGTGCGCCACTGTTTGCTGGTAGTGACCACCGAGCCATAATGATCGACTCCATGTTGCACACAATCTACCGTTTGTCCCGTGGCCGAGCATTCACAAAGGCCCAAAGAGACATCATTGAGGAGTGCCTCATGGCTTTATGCAAGTCAGTTTCACAACACAGTAAACTTTTTTATGCCATTTATTGCTGCTTGATTAAAAGTAGAAAAGGTCTGAGGCTCTGTAAGTATGCTCCCTGTCTTGCTCTTGTCTTTATTTCTCAGACATCTTCGTCCATCAATGCTTCAACACCTGTTGAGGCGCCTAGTGTTTGATGTACCCATTCTTAATGAGTATGCCAAAATGCCACTCAAGGTATGAGGACTATTTAACTGTTTGTCATTAACATTTTGAGTTCTTTTATTAACTTTTGACTCAAATTTCACCATTTTATGTAGCTTTTGACCAATCACTATGAGCGTTGTTGGAAATACTACTGCCTCCCTAATGGCTGGGCAAACTTTGGAGTGGCTTCAGAAGAGGAGTTGCATTTAACCCGCAAGCTTTTCTGGGGAATCTTTGAATCACTAGCTCATAAGGTGAGACTTATTGTTTTTATGTTTTGTCTTGAAGGTTAAAAACAGAAAGATCATATTTAGATCTCTTGCTTTTGTGATTTCAGAAATTTGATGCTGAGATCTTCAAAATTTCTATGCCCTGCATCTGCGCCATAGCTGGAGCCATTCCTCCTGACTACGTTGACGCCAGCTATTCATCCAAAACCGAGAAAAAAGCTTCAGTAGATGCAGAGGGAAACTTTGACCCTAAACCAGTAGAAACCACAAAGTGAGTGGATTTTTGTAACATCTTGTCACCTTTAGCATGATATTATTAAACACAATTAAGGAAAAATTTTATAAATTTTTTCTTCCAATCACAGCACCATCATTCCAGAGAGACTGGACCCCTTTATCAACAAATACGCTGAATACACACATGATAAATGGGCTTTTGAAAAGGTACTTCTTATACTTTACACCAAATATTATTACTCTGAAACCATTATCCATAAAACAGAAATATGAACATATAAATAAAACCTGAAAAAGACTTGCTGCACAGCATAGGAATTGTGCTGTAATACAGTTCATGCACGTGTTTTTCAGATACAGAATAACTGGTCATATGGAGAAGTGCTGGATGAAAATGCAAAAACTCACCCCATGCTCAGACCATATAAAACGTTCTCAGAGAAGGTAGGCTCATTGTTGTGCAATGAATGTTCCTGTTCTTTCAGCAGTTTATCCACTCACTGCTCAGTGATGTTCCCTCTGACAGGACAAAGAGATCTATCGCTGGCCAATTAAAGAGTCAATCAAAGCCATGCTTGCATGGGAGTGGACAATAGATAAAGCTAGAGAAGATGAAGAGTCAGACAAGAAGAAGACAGCAGCAACACGAAAGATCTCTCAGACTGCTCAGGTACAGTGGTTTCATAGTTGTTATGTACCTGGTGTGAGTTATTTAAACACTTAAAAATTAATTATTCATTTTGTTTTAGGCCACCTATGATCCAAGCCACGGCTACAGTCCACAGCCAATTGACATCTCACACATGGCTCTCTCAAGAGATCTGCAGGTATGGTAATAAGTTGTTGATATTTCTATGCTATGGTTGTAGTATCTGTTCTTACGACTATGTGTTGACAGTCTATGGCAGAGCAACTGGCAGAAAACTACCATAACACCTGGGGACGGAAGAAGAAGATGGAGCTGCAGGCAAAAGGTAAGATATTCTGTAGAAGAAACTTCATAAGAAGGATGTTACAAATTGATGGAGTGAATGCCTTGATTGTCCCTGATTTTTGTACTGTAGGAGGTGGAACCCATCCTCTGCTGGTGCCCTATGACACATTAACAGCAAAGGAAAAGGCACGTGATCGAGAAAAGGCCTATGAACTCCTCAAGTTCCTGCAGCTTAATGGATATGCTGTCACAAGGTGATACACCAGGAAATTCAGCCTGAGCATTATGTAGCAATTAGATAAATACAGTTTAACATTTCAGTTGAGCCACCTTAGCTGATAATAGAAGACTGACCCATGCATGGAATGTAAACATGATTAGAGTAAGATTAGAGCAGTTCAAGGTCCATACAAGTTGATTAAGTAAAAAGCAAATATCTGCTAATACATCAGCCATGCCACTCTGCAACTCATTGAAGTAAATTCACATATGCTAAAAATAATGATAACATTAGTGTGTTAATATGCTGATAATAATTGTGGTTTTAAGAATTCAAAGGAAAAAGTAATCACAAACGATCATGACCAACATTTAGACAAAACATGCAAATGTGATTGTTGTTCAAGAGTGAGCACTTTTTTTTTATTTTCTAATATTATTTCACCTTAGGGGCCTGAAAGACATGGAATCAGATATTTCATCCATTGAAAAGAGATTTGCGTACGGTTTCCTGCAGAAGCTGCTGAAGTGGATGGAAATTGCCCAGGAATTCATTGCTCATCTTGGTATTGTTCAGCCTAGAAGGAATTAGATGCTGTAACACTGATTAGAATTGTATTCCTGTATAATGCAGTAAATATATTGTCAATACTGACACTGTGTCTTACAGAGGCTGTGGTAAGCAGTGGACGGGTGGAGAAGTCTCCTCATGAGCAGGAAATCAAATTCTTTGCCAAGGTAAAGTTATTATAAACTGTGCAGACACCATGTTAATTGTATTTCCAGATTAAGCTATAAAGTCACAGAGTGTGTAAACTTGTCTTTCTCAGATCCTGATGCCATTAATCAACCAGTATTTTAAAAATCACTGCCTCTACTTCTTGTCTACACCTGCAAAAGTCTTGGGTAGTGGGGGCCATTCTTCCAATAAAGAAAAGGAAATGATAGCAAGGTATTTTGACTCTTATGTCCTCAAAGCTAGTTTATCAGCTTTTCATTTTTTTTCTAATTTCATCCTTTCATCCTTCCTTTTCCTTTTCTTCTGATCATAGTATCTTCTGTAAAATGTCTGCTCTGGTGCGACACAGAGTTTCTCTCTTTGGTGAGATATCAGCTTTTCACCTGTAATCTGTTTTTCCACCCTTTTCAGCATTTTAGAGTCAGAATATACACAGTTCTCCCTTGTTCTGACATTGTACATGATTCATGGATTGTGAGGTGTTTTCTGTGAATTAAAGCAGATTACATTTACATACCTGTATTTGTATCTACAGGAACGGATGCTTCTGCAATTGTTAACTGTCTCCATATTCTGGCACGATCACTGGATGCAAGGTTCGTTCTTTTCTCATGTCATGATAAAATTGAAATCACATAAGAGGCATCATATTTTCTTTAGTTCTCAGTGTATTTTTAATTTGTTTTTCTAATTTGATTTGTTTAGGACAGTAATGAAGTCTGGGCCAGAAATTGTGAAAGCAGGACTACGGTCGTTCTTTGAAAGTGCAGCTGATGATATAGAAAAAATGGTAGAGAATCTCAAACTGGGCAAAGTGTCTAAAGGCAACCAGGTAATATTAATACAGTGTTACACACAGTGATAAGCTCAAAAAGGACTTTAAATCTCCTGGTTTGACTTTCATGTGCTGCTTTTTTCCATTCAAAGCAAGTAAAAGGTGTGTCTCAGAACATTAACTACACAACCATCGCCCTGCTGCCAGTTCTTACATCCCTGTTTGACCATATTGCTCAGCACCAGTTTGGAGATGATGTTATGTGTAAGTGTTTTTTTCACAGTTTCAAATAAATGTTCTGTTTCAGATTTTTTTTTTGTTTCCTCAACCTGTGTCTTTTCTATTGTTTTCCAGTGGATGATCTACAGATGTCATGCTATCGCATTATGTGTAGCATATATTCCTTAGGGACTGTCAAAAACCCACATGTGGAGAGGTAAACCTGCGTATATTCAGGCGACAACATTACATCAGAAGTAAATGTCTGAATGAGTGCTTTTGCATTTGTCTTGTATATTTACAGGCAGCGGCCAGCTCTGGGGGAGTGTTTGGCTCACCTTGCAGCAGCTATGCCAGTGGCCTACTTAGAGCCACATCTAAATGAGTTCAATGCCTTCTCTGTCTACACGACAAAGACACCCAGAGAGCGAGCCAGTGAGTCATTTACCCTTTGCACAAGTCTTATCTCTGCCTGACGAACTAAGGTGAATTTCCTTTTCTCTTCTCATGAATGCCAAAGTCTTGGGTCTCCCTAATGAGGTCCAGGAATTGTGTCCAGACATCCCAGAGCTGGATATTCTGCTAAAGGAGATAGGGGACTTGGCAGAGTCAGGGGCTCGTTACACTGAGATGCCACATGTGATTGAAATCACGTTGCCTATGCTGTGTAACTACCTGCCTCGCTGGTGGGAGAGAGGACCTGAGAACTTCCCTGAGATGGAGGGAAGAATCTGCACTGACGTGACATCAGAACACCTCAATCAGCTGCTGGGAAGCATCATGAAAATTGTAGTCAACAACCTGGGTATTGATGAGGCCTCCTGGATGAAGAGGTTGGCTGGTAAGCACCGTTAAATTCACTGTGAGGATTTTAAATGTATATATATATATATATATATATGTATAATACTGGATGCTGCTTTTCTACCAAATCCCAAGTGTAATTCCCTGTTTATATCATCTGTTTCAAATCACATAATTGACCCTGATTCAACTTTTTGTTGCCTTAATAATAATAATAATAATAATGATGAATTAGATTTATGTAGTGCTTTTCTATTAAGGCATACTCAAAGCACGTACAATGGATCCATTATTCATTCACTCACACCTTCATACTCTGGTGGTGGTAAACTACATTTGTATCCACAGCTGCTCTGGTGCAGGCTGACAGAAGCGTGGCTGCCAATTCGCACCACATGGCTCCTCCCACCACCACCAAACATTCATACACATTCAAACACCAGTGTGAATAGCCGTACTGGAGGTAAGGTGGGTGAAGTGTCTCGCCCAAGGACACAACAACACATGACGAGGACAGAGCGGGAACCAAACCGCCAACCCTTCGGTTATTGGACGACCTGCTCTAAATCCTGAGCCATGGCTGCCCATAATGTCTGGAATGTATGTATATTTCATTGTCCCTCCCACCCCCAGCATCAAACTGTAGAGGCCTTGAGTAGCTCCTTCAGCACAGTGCACCCCCCCACACACACACATACACACACACACCCATATTACACCGCTGCATGTGCAGATACATTGTAAATATGCAAATAAGTCATGTTCCTTTGTATCCTTGGGCGAGACACTTCATCCACCTTGCCTCCAGTGTCACTGACACTGGTGTTTGAATGTGTATGAATGTTTGGTGGTGGTGGGAGGAGCCATGTGGTGCGAATTGGCAGCCATGCTTCTGTCAGCCTGCACCAGAGCAGCTGTGGATACAAATGTAGTTTACCACCACCAGAGTATAAATGTGAGAGAGAATGAATAATGGATCAATAATGTAAAGTGCTTTGGGTGCCTTGAAATACGCTACAGAAATCTAATCCATTATTATTGTTATTATATATTTGTTTCACAAGTGTGTTTTCTGTCTTTCCTGAACTTTATTCCGGTATTTGCTGTCAACCGAGAAATTTCCCCATAGTGGAATCTATAAAGTCTATCTTTTTGATTGATTGATTGAAGTCTTACTAATAGAGACGTCATTATCTATGTTTTTTTTTATTGCTTTTTCTTTTAGTGTTTTCACAGCCAATTGTGAGCAGGGCAAAACCAGAAATGCTCAAGTCTCACTTTATCCCTACAATGGAGAAGCTGAAGAAGCGCACATCGAAGGTAGTGGCTGAAGAAGACCATCTGCGGATGGAGGGCAAATCAGAGGGTGATGAGGAGGATGGAACTATACGTGATGAATTTGCTGTCCTCTGCAGAGATTTATATGCTCTCTACCCTCTCCTCATCCGCTACGTGGACAACAACAGGTACATTTAAGTTAGAAGCAAGAGCCAGCTGTTGTAAACTCACATAAGGATCTCTGAAATACAATGTTATGCACTTATGTTTATACCGTGTTATTTACCTGAAAATACCTTTAAGGAGTTGGTGAAATTCCTTTTTTTGCTTCAGGGCAAGATGGCTGACCTGTCCAGACCCAGATGCAGAAGAACTCTTCAGAATGGTTGGAGAGGTCTTTATATTCTGGTCCAAATCTCATGTAAGTGTGTTTGTTTAGTTTTTGAATAGACCAGAATGGATCATCTCATCCCTTACTGGATGTTTATTTTCTCTTACCTGCAGAATTTCAAACGGGAAGAGCAAAACTTTGTGGTGATGAATGAGATCAACAACATGTCTTTTCTCACTGCTGACAGCAAGAGCAAAATGAGCAAGGTGAGTCGGTTAAAGCCTGCATCGACGGTAAAGTCTCAGATTTCTTTTTTTGTTGCTGTTTTCATCTGTTATTTATTGAAATTGTGCTTCTTAACTTTACCAATTATTTTCAGCCAATCATCATTAGCTTATTGATAAATACTTTATTATGTAAAGCTATATGAAGATTACTGTATACTGCTGATTTGATACTTCATTGTTTACTGTACTTACAAATACAATTTCAATGAGGAAATGACTTATGTAGCATTTTTACTGGACATACTATTTTAAATGTTATTATTAGCACATGTTATTTCAATTCTTAGATTTTCCATTAATTTATTTTTATATGTATGTAGCTGAAACTAGTAAGATGGGGTAGTTGTTTGTAGGTAAACAAACAACTACCCCATCTGTTAAATGAATTACCGTATTTTTCGGACTATAAGTTGCTCCAGAGTTTAAGTCGCACCAGTCAAAAAATGAATCATGAAGAAGAAAGACATATATAAGTCACACTGGACTATAAGTCGCATTATTTATTTTACAAAATCCGAGACCAAGAACAAACATTTCATCTTGTAAGGTATGTTATAATAATAATAGAATAAAGAATAACAAGCTGAATAGGTGTACGGTATGTTAATGTAACACATTAATGGTCATTCAGCTACATGAAACATAAACAACAAACTGAATAGGTGTTTGGTATGTTAATGAAGCACATTAACAGTTATTCAGATACACTATAGCATAAAGAACAGAATAGGGAGGATGAATAGGGTGAAAAAAAATAGCAAATTGCAAGTCCAAAAAACAAGATACCAGTAGTTGTCACAAGGCTAGAGTGCCCTCTTGTGGCTGTAAGTAATGTTTACTCCTTGGTCATGTCGGTCAGTGTGAAATAACATTTAAGAACATGTGAAATTATGTATTTTAATATATACAAGTCATAGGACCAGCCAAACTATGAAAAAAAAAGTGGGGCTTATAATCTGGAAAATACGGTACCTATAATTTTTTTATATGTACTTTTTCCTCTTAACTGGGCTCGGTAGAGCATAGCTAAGTTCATTACCACCATTTGGAGGTTTAAGTTTTAGATGGATAGCAGTGGTGTTAACATTATTCTCTCTCTGGCTGTCCCTTGTCCTCTTCTGTTGGGTTGCTGCTGGGTTTCCAGGGCGGGGACTCAGAGGTTAGACTTTGTTCCTGCACGACCGCTGTGCTGACCGCATGGCACCTCACTTTGGGGGAGCTTTTCATCAACCTCTCCTGCACACTGGCACATCTGATCCACACAAACACACACCCACACCCACCAAAATACACATAGATATGTTCCACTCAGCGACATGACCCAACACACCTAACTTAGTGCCAGTGTCAAATACTTTTTTTGTACATGCAGCTGTATCTACTTAGGCATGAATGTATTACAGGCTATTATGAGTAGATCAAAGCTGAGTTGAGAATTTGTCATTGCTATAAATATGTAGCTATTTGTATATATTAATAGAATATGAAAATACCAGCCAGAAGTTAGTTCAAAGGAGCAACAGATGCAGTTTGTATCCGCTTACACGGTCATTAGTCTCCTCTGTCCTGTTGTACAAGCTTAAGGACTGACACAAAGTTAGATTGGAACATTTCTTCTCACACTGTTAATACAATACATTTACACACATGCACATAAGTTTACATAATCTACAGCAAAGGTACACGAAAGAGGAGCAAGAACTGTGGACAAGGGAGGGATATTCACACAGGATCACTGGACAATAGGGATGTCCCCCAGTGGGCTGTCCCAGTCCTGCCAGTGTGTGAGGAGGGGAGTCTCGAGGCGTTTGATGAAAGTACTCAGCTGTAAAGTTGGGCTCATGGCACTGGGCTTTACACCTAGTTTGATGTAACAGTGGGAGCACAGTGCCATCATCCTGTCACTGAGTTTGCTCATTTTGTTCATAGATGAGTTGGAGTCTTTAGAATGTCTGTTGTTTCTTTTCATTAAAGGTTGGTTGACATGTAGCTTTTGTAATGCAGCTTTTTGCCACTAGGAGATGATGTTAGTCTTCTCTGTGCTCTTTCTTCTCTCCTCCCTGGAAATGCCATGGCACATCATGGTTAAGTTTCCTTCACATTCCCTGGTATCCACACCCACTAACAATTATCTTTGTCTTTAGTGTTACAGAAGCAGATGGTAACATTTGTCAGGTTCCCACTTCAGTACACAAGTACTGAGTATTACCATAATCTTAACCAATACATTAATTCACACTTATCTGAAATTGTCCTCAAAATGCTTTGCACCCTGTTTCCTCTAAACTATTCTTTCATAACACACTTGCATCTGGCACTAAATTGAAGAAGTGGCTGATGCATATCAGTGTTTATTAATTAACTGGAAATGACTTGTACTCTATATGTTTTGAGAGTGACAACACAACAAACTCCTAAAATGAAACACTAAAAAACAGTAATTGGCCTCATACTTTCTATTTTATTAGAGTGTTATTAGAGTGTTCATGAATCTGACATTATCTGATATTTGACAAAAGATCATTTCAGTTTTTTGCAGGATTTGTTGTAATCATACTATTATAAACAACACTAAATTAGAATTTAAATTTTGTGAAAGTCCATGGACTAAATGAGGTGAACTTATTACTATGTGGCAGTGATATTTATTTTGTCTGTGTGTTCAGCAGTAGTATAAATATCACTCTAAATTTCACTCATCAGTACAGCTGCCAAGTCTCCAGGTGAATTTCTTGAGTAACTGCATCGTGCTTTTCTGTGAGGTGGCTGCCACTGTATCATCCTCTTATCTCCACCTGCACATACATGTGACCTGTGTATAGAGCATGCATTTAATAGACTAAACATAGTGTAAAAGCATTTATATACTGTATGCTCTCACATACATTTACCTATTTTGGAGGACTCCAGAAAGAGCAGAAAACAGAAGGACTGAACTCAGTAGGCGAGCACATGGACATATGCCTTAGACAGTTTGGTTGTGTGCTTTTAACATGTTTCCGCTATTAGATGTAAATATCTACTAATGTTGAATGTTTTATTCTCTAACATCATCTAATTTGTTAACTTTGAACTAGGCTGAAATGTATTTTATGGTCTTGGAATGCCAAATGAGCTATTACTTGAATGACTTTTTTTTTTCTTTTGCATGATTTATCAGTGCAGTTGCACTAATTCACTTTTCTGTCAGACCCATTCCTTTCAACATTACCTTCCCAAAACCAGCTGTACCCCTTTTGTGCCCTCACATTTTCACTATACCCTCTACTTACCAGTCCAAGCTTAGAGAAGTTTTCCTTAATTTTACACACCATGTAGTGACACATGTAAGCAGAAACCCCCAGACAATGATCTTGGTTATTTCTACATGGAGAGATCTGATTTTGTAACAATAGTATTACACAGCGCACAGGTTTTTTGTTTTTTGTTTTTTTTTTAGAAAGTAATCACAACCATTTGTGTTGATTTTCATTATATGCTGGATAAATATACATATGTTGAGTTTACTTAACGCGATGTAGCAAATATGCAGTCAAATTTGCTGTGGTGGTTTTTCAGTCATTTGTGACATTACGGAAAAAAAAAAAAGGGCAATTTGCTAATGCGGGTTTATACCCATGAGGGCGACCGCTTGGCTTTCAGTCAGAGCTCCACTGAGTTTGATACAAAACAGTCTTAACTGTGTTGTTGCATCTCTGCCATTTTATGGGATATTGTGAATGCTTTTTGGCTGATTGTTTTTGTCCTTAGGGTGGAGGCTCGGATGCAGAACGCACCAAGAAGAAGAAACGTGGAGATCGTTACTCTGTGCAGACATCACTCATTGTGGCTGCCTTGAAAAAGATGCTTCCCATAGGACTCAACATGTGCTCTCCAGCTGATCAAGAGCTAATCAACTTGGCCAAGATCCGATACTCTTTGGTAGATTTTTTCTGACCTTAAAAAGAGCATGACTGTGGTTAAGAAAAAAAAAAGCACACACATTCATGCTTTTAGAATTTCTTTAATCACATGCTGTAGAGTAATTCAGTAACTAATAAATTTGTGAAGGCTTCTTCATCTAGATCGTGGTATATCATAAGTGCTTCGTATTTCAATAACAAGACAGTGTTTGATAAATGGTAGTTTACTGTGTCTTTCAGAGAGATACAGATGAAGAAGTAAGAGAGTTTCTGCAGAACAACCTTCATCTTCAAGGCAAGGTATTATCGTTTATCGGTGATAACATAAT
Organism: Fowleria isostigma; assembly: GCA_029814645.1. Lineage (NCBI taxonomy): Eukaryota > Metazoa > Chordata > Actinopteri > Kurtiformes > Apogonidae > Fowleria > Fowleria isostigma. The sequence goes on along the minus strand of JAPTGZ010000007.1, from coordinate 20,435,175 downwards.
CGTCTGGGTTTCAGTTTTTGCAGCTTTGCTCTGTTGTTGTGTAAAAGGTGGACAACCCATCCATGCGCTGGCAGATGGCCCTGTACAAAGAGATGGCAGGGAAAGCTGAAGACGCTGACGCCCCAGTGAAAGTTGTGAAGCGAGTGCAGGAGGTGTCTGCCGTCCTCTACCACCTTGAAGTAGTGAGCAACCATCTTTACTACTGCACTTAATCCTACTACGGTTATGAAAATTAAATGTGTACATTATTATATGTCAGCCCTGCGATGAACTGGCGAAATGTCCAGGGTGTACCCCGCCTTCGCCCTTCAGTGGCTGGGATGGGC
>JAPTGZ010000007.1:20408868-20421811 GCA_029814645.1 Fowleria isostigma | reverse complement strand
ACTGGCCCTGGGGTCCGAGTTGCGTGGGGAGGCTTGGCACCCGTTATAACTGCGCGCAGTTCTAGTTATAATTATAATTGCATTTATTTTAGTGTGACTCACTCTTTAAGTTATTATGAAAAAACACTTGGTCAAAGGTGGTTATTGCAGTGTCTCATACTAAAATCCATTGAGGGATGATGGTAAGTTATGAAGGTAATCTTATTTATTCTCCACACACTGTTTTCACACAGAAAAATTGCTTCAGTAATTGACATAAAGACATTCTATTCCTATATGGCCCCTCAACCTATCCTGATGTGTGATTTAATATGAAGCCTTTTTCTATTTTCTGCAGATGAGAAAGTCATGGCAGATGACGAATTCACCTGCGACCTCTTCCGTTTCTTGCAACTGCTTTGTGAGGGTCACAACAATGGTGAGAATAACTTGTGTATGAAGTAAGACAACAGTCCTTTAGAAAGTAAACTCAATTGTAAAATGTTCATTGCCTTTCTGCAGATTTCCAGAACTACCTACGGACACAGACGGGCAGCACAACTACCATTAATATCATCATCTGCACTGTTGATTATCTCTTGCGACTGCAGGTACAGTTTGCCATAAAATGTTTAATTTTGTATCTATGTAATATTGCTGGCTGTTAATGAAACACTTGGAATAATGTTCATCAAACATAGTATGATCTACTTGCACCAAAACGATGTCACAATGATTGTGTTTTATTCTGTGCAGGAGTCTATCAGTGATTTTTACTGGTATTATTCCGGCAAAGATGTAATTGATGAACCAGGAAAGAAGAATTTCTCTAAAGCTATGACAGTAGCAAAACAGATTTTCAACAGTCTAACAGAATATATTCAGGTAAAATTCACAGAAATCTGGATTTTGTACATTTTCTGTTTGCCGTGTGTGTAGCTAACCATCTCTTTGTTCAGGGCCCATGCACTGGCAACCAGCAGTCACTGGCTCACAGCAGGCTATGGGATGCTATTGTTGGGTTCCTCCATGTTTTTGCCCACATGATGATGAAGCTGGCCCAGGTACGCACATATAATTACATTCTTTATATTTTCAGAAAGATAAATAATATAGCTTATTTTAACATGCCAAAAGCTAGGATTCTGTTGGTACTGTTAGTGCTGATGACTGCTTTGGCTGTGCCTCCTGACATGAAATCTACTCTTATATAATCCTGATAATACAGAATATTGACAGAATAAATCTGTTATGTAACATACTCACAACATATTTTATTTAAATGACCACAATGTACAGAATTCAGTCATAACCATGAAAAGATTGAAGTTTTTTAGTGCCAAATGCTGTCATAAATGGTGAAACAGCATTTTCTGTTATATATAAGTTTCATGTAAGTTAGTCATTTTCAATCCTACTTAAAGTATTTACTATGTAAGTACAAAAACACTGTCTATTTTTACTAAGCTTATAAATATGATGTTGTGGGTAAGTTGTGGGTGCAGTTAACCTGGCTCGATACATTATAGAGAGAGAAAGCAATACAGACTCTACTCCGGTACCTGTATTGTCCCAAGCATTTTAATAAACATGCTTGTAAGCTTATGTAGTTAGTGTACTATGCATATGGCCTTCTGCTGCTTGTGAATTTCAATGCATTCATTTTTAGAGCAAAGTCAGTTTGGTTTTCTTGGACTGAGAAGTATTTCCACAGTTTATTTGTACCTCCAGTATGGCCTGGTTTGGAAGTGATTCCACACATTCACATTGATCCTGTATACCACGTAAAAAAAATAATTTATTGATGGAAACTAAGGACAATGTCATCAAACTTTAATACTGATTCATTTAAGAACAGTGAGTGAGTGAAGGCGTGGAATCACACCAATTCCAGACCATATGGTGCAACTTTCTTGCTACAAATAAAAGGTTAAAAAATACTTTGAGGGAAATCACATGACTTTTCTACTCTATGCAGTCATCCTCTATGGATGACAGAGGCCAATGTACCTTTTTATTACAGTATAATGAACTGCATGCATAACCTTTCAAGTTGTAAACATTAAAGTTTAAAGCATAGCCCGACATCCCCAGCTCAGCATATTCTAACACACATGATACGCCTAACATAAACTTTATTATGCGCTGTCAGCTTGACCTGATGTTATCAGCTGCTCCCTTTAGCTCATACTATTTGAAACAGTACATCGTCCCAAAGAGCGAAGGATATTTGTAATATATAATCCCAAAACTTTAAGAAATCATCATGATCGTAGATCAGTATGAAGAAAATGTGATGTCTCAGCATGTGATTCCAATATGACAAGTTTTACTGTAAAATGACAGGAATTGTTTTGCTTAGGAGTATTTGAAATGTACGTGTTTTGTCCAAAAGCTGAATAATTTATTGATCGTTTAAACTGTCTTCCACATGGTCAATGCAGGGTAAAGTATGTATCTATTTTATTATCTACTTATGTGTCATTGTGTTTACTAGTTCAGTGTTGGTTGCTCTTATCAGGTTGTTTTATACTCACCTGCCTAAACAAGAAGTCCGTCATACTATTAGTGGAACATTATTTTATTCATAAGAAATCCTTTAAAATTTTTTCAAGTAAATCACATTAGGGAAATTGGGGATCTGTAAACAGTAGATATTTCAGTGTCTTGTTGTGATTTGTGAGGGTACAAGCCACTTCCTATTTCATTTTATTAAGACATGGCTATATATAGCATCATTTTTTATTTTATATCATTTTCAAAAAGCCTGAACGGCCACTAATGTAAAGTTTTTATGAATCTTGGTAGATTTTTGATTCATAGCTTCAAGACCTTTTCACATATGTTATGCAAATCTTATATAACATGTTTATATACTTTAAAAAAAAAAAAAAAAAAGGTGTATTTGTACTGCCATCAGCTTCTTGTTTTACATTGTTGACAGAATTCTTGGACGCTTACTGTGCAGTATTTATTTATTTTTCTAATTTAAGAGGTTTTATCTCAGAAACACAGTAAGCAGAAATAAGAAATGCATCGTTTCAGTGCACCAATTCATGATAAATAAATGAATTTATAAGCGGAGGCAGGTGACTCTAAAACCTCCTGAGAAAGGGATTGACATTTAACCTCCACTGATGGAGTATACACTTTAATACGAGGTTATTTGTGTTGGAATATAAACTTTAATGTGACCTCCACTCTGTGTGCACATGTTTAACAAAACTTGTAATTAGCTTGCACTATATTCACTAATAATTAACATGGACCAATGGGTGCATACGCTTTTATTTGTGGTGTCCTGCTTTGAGGCCTCTGTGTTGCTTCAGCCACAGTATAACACTGTCAGTATTAATATTCATAAATGTATTATGATATGGTATGGTTGGACGTTACATCAGGTGGGTATTAGTATTGTAAAACTGGTGTAATAGTTTTTTAAGTAATACCACAATTGTTACCATGTTATTACAAGGTAAAACCCAGGGATACACACATAGTGATGACATGCATTCTATGAGGAACCAAGGTTTTTTGGCAAATTTGGTCACTGATATATTATAATTGTAACATTTACTCATCCTTATTAAAATCAGATTTCCTATATGTATGTTTAATTGTTTGCCTTGTTAAAGGCTTGTGGTATTTCTGTGTTATAACGATGAGTCAGAGCTGCAAACTTCAAAACTTTTGTTTAATTTCAGCGTCACATGTTAAGTATCACAATGGTCGAATGAAACAAACAGATGAAGTTTCAACAACTGAAAAACAGATTTAATCTCAAGTTCATCAGTCTGGTTTTGACCATCACATTTTTGAAAACTTCTTCTTTTTTGTTTTAAAGAAATTCCAGCATGAAGGTTTGGTTAACGTCCTCTCTTTTTGACCTAAATGTGAATGTATGCAGCACACAGTATCTAAATCTTATCCCATCTCATTTAATAACAATTAATTGGGTTACTATGTGGAAATAATTAACTATGTACGTTTTTTCCCCATATCACGAATGATCACTGCATCTCTGTAAACATTGTTGTCTGATGTTTTAGTAATGTATTATCATTGCTGTAAGATCCTGATTTGTTGTTCTTTTGGTAGGATTCGAGCCAAATCGGTCTGCTGAAGGAGCTTCTCGACCTTCAGAAAGACATGGTTGTTATGTTACTCTCACTACTAGAGGGTAAAAGCTTAAATTTTTCATTATTATAGACATTACCATTGACTGTTGTTTTCCATCATGTTTAATAATTTTTCTCATTTGATTCAGGAAATGTGGTGAATGGTACCATTGCCCGTCAGATGGTGGACATGTTGGTAGAGTCGTCCAGCAACGTGGAGATGATTCTCAAGTTCTTCGACATGTTCCTCAAACTGAAAGACATCGTGGCTTCAGATGCTTTCCGTGATTATGTCACCGATCCTCGAGGGTTGATCTCTAAGAAGGACTTCCAGAAGGCTATGGACAGTCAGAAACAGTACTCCCCCTCTGAGATCCAGTTTCTTTTGTCCTGCTCAGAAGCAGATGAGAATGACATGATCAATTATGAGGAGTTTGCCAGTCGCTTCCAGGAACCTGCCAAGGACATTGGCTTTAACATTGCAGTGCTGCTCACCAACCTGTCTGAGCATGTCCCCCATGACACCAGACTCCAGAACTTCCTGGAACAAGCAGAGAGTGTGCTGAACTACTTCCGTCCTTTCCTGGGTCGTATCGAAATAATGGGGGCCAGCAGAAAGATAGAGCGCATTTACTTTGAAATCAGTGAAGTGAACCGAAAACAGTGGGAAATGCCTCAGGTCCGTGAATCAAAACGCCAGTTCATCTTTGACGTGGTCAATGAAGGCGGCGAGTCAGAGAAGATGGAGATGTTTGTCAACTTTTGTGAGGACACCATCTTTGAGATGAATATAGCTTCCCAAATTTCTGAGCAGGAGGAAGAAGAAAAGGGTGAAGAAGATGATGAAGGAGAAGAAGGTGGGGGAGAGGGCGGACAAGGCGGAGGAGCAGGCGGAGGAGGCGATGAGGAAAGTAATGGAGAGGAGGGGCCGCCTGAATCAAGCTCTGCTTTTGCAGACTTTATAAACAGCCTGTTAAGCTTCCTGAACATCTTCACTTTCCGTAACCTTCGCAGACAATACCGCAGAGTGAGAAAAATGACCTTCAAGGAGATTGTGGTGGCTTTGTCGACTTTTATATGGACCATCCTCATGAGTATACTCACCTTCATTTACAGTGTCTGCAAAGGTATATTTATGATCGTCTGGCAAACTCTGTTTGGAGGTGGTTTAGTGGAAGGAGCTAAAAACATCACAGTGACTGAGATTCTAGCGAGCATGCCAGATCCAACTCAGGACGATGTGCATGGAGACGGACCTGGGGAGATGGGCACGGGAGAGGAACAAGACACTGGGGGGGTGACTGACACTGGGGAGACTGGAAGTGGAGAGGAAGAGGAGGAAGACACCCAAGAGAAAGAGGGTGGAAGGATTCCAGGCATGGACGCTCCAGGTGGACTTGGAGACATGGGTGTAGAAGCACCGGTTGAGCCCCCAACTCCTGAAGGGACCCCCATAACAAAGAGAAAAATGGTGAATGTTTATACCTCTGTGTCTGTGCAGGTTATCATCACTGTAGTTTTTGCTTAAAAGTGAAATTATACTTACTTCCTGAAGTTGAACATATGTAGATGACCAAAAATAAAGGACAACAATTTAAGAGACACTCGAAGGCCACAGGTGGAACAAAAACATCATTTGATAGTTTTTGTTTTTCTTTACAGCAGCCAGAGGAGGCTGATGGTAGTCAGAAGCCTCCTGAACCTGCTCCTGTGGAGGAACCACCTCCAGAACCGGAAAAGGCTGAGTAAGACATGGACACCACCAGACTTTTTCAGACTCTTATAATATTCTAATATTGGACTGCTTTTTTTTTAATTATTGTTTTATATCTGAATTCATCCTTGGTGTTTTGATGCTGTTGCTACATTAACATGCAAACACAGCTTCTGTAGTTTTTGTGCTGCTATCTCTTATGATTCATTAATATTACTGCTGGTATATGTAGTCTCTCTGTGGGATAAAGAATGTAGAAATTTCAGGTTTAAAGATGACTAAATCTCCACAAACTATGCCTTCTCATGATGCTGGTTTCAGAGAATGTACAAATGAAACATTTCCCCTTTTTTGTTTGTCTTTCAGTGTTGAAACTGGAGAGAAAGCCGAGAAAGAATCCCAGACCAAAGAGAAAGAACAGCCAGAACAACCAAAGAAATCTGCAGCCAAAAAAGAAAAGAAAGTGAAAAGAGGAGGAGGCTTTCAAATCTGGACTGAGCTGGAAACTCAAAGAAATAAGTTTATGGTGACACAATTGATTTTATATTTTTATTTTTATGTTTGATATATAATAGTGTTACTCACAGCCTATAAAAACATTTTTTTCTTCTTGTTTTATAGAACTACCTCTCCAGAAACTTCTATAATCTGCGCTTTCTGGCTCTTTTTATCGCATTTGCCCTGAACTTCATCCTGCTCTTCTACAAGGTCATAATAATATTTTATACAAAAATAATTAATACAAACAGTTTTAGCAAATATGAATATAGTAACAATATAAACACTAAAATAAAGCTGTCATACATTTACCCCAAGCATGTCCTACTAATCCTTAGTTGTGGTGTTTTCCTGTGTGTAGGTGTCTGAAACGCCACCTGAGGGGGACGAGATGGAGGGATCTGGATTTTCTGAAGGAAGTGGGATGTTTGAGGGCTCTGGATTGTTTGAAGGATCCGGAGAAGAGGCAGAGGGATCAGGAATGGATGAAGGCGATGAGGATGAGGAAGATGTTCCAGTTTATTTCTATCTAGAGGAGAGCACTGGCTACATGCAGCCGACACTGGCCTTCCTCGCCATCCTCCACACCGTCATCTCATTCATCTGTATCATCGGATACAACTGCCTCAAGGTAAATAAATGTAAATGTTTGTTACCTCCGCCAAGGAGGTTATGTTTGTGCCGGCGTTTGTTTGTCTGTCTGTCTGTCTGTCTGTCTGTTAGCAACTTTCCGCAAAAACTACTGGACGGATTTTGCTGAAACTTTCAGGACATGATAGAAATAACACAAGGAACAGTTGATTAGATTTTGGGAGTGATCTGACATTTTACTCTTGTCCAAATGCGCTAATTCGGTTTGAATTGTGTTAGGTACTGTCTCTCCTCCATGTGGGTGTGGGTGGGGCTACCTGCACTTTACTGAGCTTTGTGTGTGAGGAAGGGGGAGGGGCCAGGTCCCGGGGCAGTGCTCCGTGCAGTCTGTCTGACTGTCTGTGTCTGTCTGTCTGTTAGCAACTTTACACAAAAACTACTGGACGGATTTTGAGGAAATTCCAGGATTTTTTTTAAAGGATTCTTTAACATTGGGAGATAGGACCCTTTTGGGCATTTGTGCATATAACTCTGCAAAAAAAAAAAAAAATAGTCAGGGCACTGATACAAATAAATGTAGGATTATTACTTTGGTGTATATAATAATATGTATGTAATATGTATGTAATATAATACATGTATTTTTTTGTAATATTATGTATATAATATGGGGTAACTATCTTGCTTGGCGGAGGTCTGCGCTCTCCGAGTGCTTTTCTAGTTATTCATATTTTGCTAGCTGTTAAATGAAAAATAGTCCCATATTTGTTCAAGATTAAAACGATTTCCAAATCTTTTTTTTTTTTTTAGATTCCACTGGTGATCTTTAAGCGAGAAAAGGAACTTGCAAGAAAGCTGGAGTTTGACGGCCTCTACATCACTGAGCAGCCTGAAGATGACGACATTAAGGGCCAGTGGGATCGACTGGTCCTGAATACGCCGTATGATGAAACAGGACTGAATGAGATCTATAATCATTCTAAACACAGACAGGTTTTGTAATATTGACAGATAATGTTGCTTTTTCTTACAGATCTTTCCCAAACAACTACTGGGATAAATTTGTTAAACGGAAGGTATGTTGTCTTTTCCTTTTATCGGTGGTTTTCTGTCGTGCATATTAATAGGTTACATCTGTGTCCAGGTTCTAGATAAATATGGAGACATTTATGGCAGAGAAAGGATCGCTGAACTCCTGGGGGTCGACTTAGCCTCGCTGGATGTGAGTCAACAACATGAGAAGAAACAGGAGGAACCAGACAACTCTGTGTTTGCATGGTACAGTACATCCAATTAACCAAGGGATGCTTCTCTGGAGAATCTTAAATAAATCACTTATGGAACTGTTTTTTCTATATAATTTTAGGGTGACTTCTATTGACATGAAGTACCAGGTCTGGAAGTTTGGTGTTGTCTTCACAGACGGTGTAAGCATAAGTAAAATGCACTTCAAGTTTGTAGAATTCAAATCTAATGTAAAAAAAAAAAAAAAAACCTATCAGTGTCATATTCTACAGCTTTGTTTCCCAACCTTTTTGAGCCACAGCACATATTTTATGTTAGAAAAATCACAAGGCACATCACCAAATAAAAATGTCACAAAGACTATCGTTATTGAAATATAATGTAAATCTAGTCTCCATTTGCTCAGTGTGAAACCTGGGCCTGTTTAGTTGAACACAAACCTGATATTCTTGCAGGAATTGAAGAAAGACACACACGCAGATCTTCCTCTATAGCGACAACAACAGTCTCTCTCTTTTTTCGTCTTTATAGTAGTCATGCATGAAAAGCTCACTTCGCATAGACAGGTTGTGGAGAAAGGGTGAGGGGTGAATCAGTGACCCCTCCCTGGCTTACAGATTGTAGGTCCGTGGTTTAATAGACGCATATATCCCCATCCCAACCTGATCCATGGGTCCCACAGGTAACGCTGACCTGCACATCACTAGTGAATGTGAGGCTTGTATTGTAAAGCACTTTGGGCACCATTAATGTGCAGAAAAGCATTCTATAAGTACCGACTATATACCATTTACCATTTTAGTGCTTTATCAACAGAAGGCACTGCCTCAGGGCCAGTTCCCTTTCACTGACAGGAGACTGTGGTTGTAGCGTGCAGTTGCACATATCTATATAACGCCACTCGCTTATAGTACCAATCAGGTGAGATTGGATAATCTTCCACGGCACACCTGATGATTTCTCATGGCACACTTATGTGCATAGTGGTTGGGAAACACTGTTGTACAGCACATTTCTGAAACTGTTCATAAAATATGTGATATGTATGTAAAATATGTACATGTATGTATGATTCAGGAGTAAACGTCTTGATCTTTTAGTTTTTGTATCTCCTTGAATGTGTCGTATTTTTCTGATTTGTAGACTTTCCTTTATCTCTGCTGGTACATGATCATGTCTCTGCTCGGACATTACAACAACTTTTTCTTCGCCTGTCACTTGCTGGATATTGCAATGGGTGTCAAAACTCTGCGCACTATCCTGTCCTCAGTCACACACAATGGCAAACAGGTGCAAATACACCCAAAAGTACTGCACACAGTTGTACATGTAGTACTGCTTCTGTTTGGGTGTACTAACTCCTTTTGTCTTTGTGATAGCTCATGATGACGGTGGGCTTGTTGGCTGTGGTGGTGTACCTCTACACTGTAGTCGCCTTCAACTTCTTCCGGAAGTTTTACAACAAGAGTGAGGATGAAGATGAGCCAGATATGAAGTGTGACGACATGATGACTGTAAGTATTTGTGAATGCACCATATATTCATATGTAGCTGTTTGCTCATTTCCCATCTCTGTTATGACAGTGTTACCTGTTCCATATGTATGTGGGCGTCCGAGCCGGTGGAGGCATTGGAGATGAGATCGAGGATCCTGCCGGGGATGAATATGAACTGTATCGAGTGGTTTTTGATATTACTTTCTTCTTTTTTGTCATCGTCATTCTTCTGGCCATCATCCAGGGTGAGAACATATCATTTCAAAAATCTAATCCCTAATATTTTTTTCAACACTCACAATAGTGACATGTATTTGATTAACCCTTCCAGTGCTGTGTCACTCAGTCATTTCTGTTTTAAACTCCTTCATGTCATTAGTCACTGATTATAGAGACTACTTTCATTGGCCTTATTGGTTATGAACAAATCCTTAAAACCCCAGCAGGCAAAAAATAAGGATAAAATGCTAGAATCGAAAATTCACACTGTCTTAGTGGCCATAAAACAGAGTGTATTTAGTATAAAGATGGTTGATATAACCTGTTTTATGGAAAAGTGAAGCCTTAACCTAGACCGCACACACTCGTGCACACGCAGGGTTCCCACAGGGTCTTAAAATGTCTTAAAAGTCTTGAATTTACAAATTTGCATTTAATACCTTAAGAAAGTCTTTACATTTTTGGATTATCTATTAAATTTGACGTGGTAGGTCTTAAGTTGTGTTGCCATAAACTTGTTGTATTGTGTTTAAATGTGTGTTAAATTGTCTACTCAGTTCCACCTGTTCCAACCTGACAATTTATATTGAAATTAGGAAACAATTAGCACAAAATTTGCAGCGCACGATGACAAATGTTTCCAGAACATTTCATTCTCTGTACAGTATATATGTAATATTTAATCCTTGCTGATATAAATAAATATTTTCCTAAATTCTAGGAGTGACACATTTTTGCCTGTATGGCTGTGAAATGAGCATTAAATTCTGTTTTAAGTAGTATTAAAATGTCTTATACAGTCTTAAATTTAACTTGTAGAAACCTATAGAAACCTTACATAACAATCCAGACTTTTTCTTTATGACTGTTTTACACGTATTTTCTGTACCTATTGATTATTACTGTTTCTACTGTGTGGTAACTTAAGTAAGTTTTTATATTTTTGTATTTTTTTTTTTACACTTTGTGTATTTTGTATTATCCCTATGCTGCTGTAATGCAACAAATGTACCCGTATTGATAGATAAAGGATAATCTTATCTTAAATATCATGGTTAGTGCAGCTGTCATCGTTCTTTTGTCAGCTTATTGTCTCTACCCTCTCTAAAAAACCATGATCAAGCTCAATCGATTGTGAGCTCATGATCGAGCTCAATTCTTGCATCTCCAGTTACAATTTCTTAAGCCTGAAAACAAACACGGGTGTCTACTTTCATCTCAGACCACATGAATTACACTTTGCTCAAAGGTGTGTGAAGTGACGCTGAAAAACTGCTGCTATTACAGCTTTAAATCTATGTTCAGGACATTCCATTCCTACGACGGCATATAAGGGCCACAAAAGTACAAAAAAACCGCCTGTCACTACGAGAATAAAGTCATAATATTATGATAATAAAGTCATAATATTACAATAATAAAGTCATAATATTATGAGAATAAAGTCATAATATTATGAGAATAAAGTTGTAGTTTTAAAAAACTCATAATATTTTGTAAATAAAGTCATAATATTACAAGAATAAAGTCACAATATTCAAGAATAAAGACACAATATTCGAGAATAAAGTCACAATATTACGAGACTAAAGTTGTAGTTTTAAAAACTTGAAAATAGTGTTGTACTTTTATGAGTCATGATATTTTGAAATTAATTTGACGCTCAGGGTTTCCTGTTGAAGCAAACACAACAAGTGAAGCAGCAACTTCACTTCTGTTGAACTGGACCAACCTGTAACATTGGCATCTAGGTCTACTAAATTATACATATATATATTACAACTCAAGTCTTGTGATATTATTACTTTATTACTTAATTCTCGTAGTATTATGACTTTATTCTGGTAATATTATGTCTTAATTCTTGTAGTTTAGTTCAAGTGCTTTGTTTTTCTTCTGTGGCCCTTATACGCCGTTGTACATTTCTGTAAAGATGGTCAGACAGTAATACTGTGTGAAGTGAAATCTTAGGGAAATTCAGATGTTAAGAAACACTTGCAGTGAACATGTGTCTTTATATAAACTCTAGGTCTCATCATTGATGCATTTGGAGAACTGAGAGACCAACAGGAACAAGTCAAAGAAGACATGGAGGTACAACAGCCTCATCCAGGGTTTTCATTTCATTATATTAACGTGTTGTTCCAAATGTCTGCACATTACTTTATTTTTAAATCTTTTTTATTTATCTATTTTTTTGTAATTTATTTTTTATTGACATTTAGTATCAGACATTTACATTTAGTACTTCACATAAACATTGCACATATCTGTCGTCTGCTCTAAATGCCAGAACAATATATATTTTTTGTAACCAAAACAGAGAAGGAAAAGAAAAAAAAACTACAAACAAGTAGGGAGTGATCTTTTCCATTCAACGCAGTCACTAAGTAGTGAAAACAAAGTCGTCTATAGGGTGTGACATAGTTGACCCAATCCCCCCCCCCAGTATAAAGGAAATTTTATTAATGTCCATTGTGATTGTCATCCATCCATTCAAAGTTGTTTTATTTATCTTTTTATTTCAAACATGCAAAAAAATAAATAATAAAAATATGAAATAACATTTAAATAAACAGAATCTGTCTTCAAGTACAAATACAGCATAATCGAAAAGGAGTAGAAAGAAAAATAAACTTATCCACTCCTACCCCTCAAATATCTCACATCTCCATCAATAATAATACATAAATCAAACAATAGTTTCTCTTGCTTTAACATTCAGCCTCAACTGATACAGAACAATCACAACAAAACCATCACAGCAGTCCAGAGTAGACGTCACAATTCAACAACAACACTACTCATGAACACAGTCCTCAGAATCACCATTAAATAATGTACCTCAAAACAATCAATTCTTTATATATATATATATTTTTTTTAAACTGAACTATGATATTAGCTTTATCTCCACACTCAGCTTATTCCACAGTTTTACTCCACTGGTGTTCAGACAGAAACTTTTGAACTTTATGAATCTTTAAATGTAACTTTAACCCTTTCCATAAAGACGGCATTTGACGACCCCCTCTCCCCCCCACCGCACCCTTAATGATGATTTTTAACATCTGTTATTTCAT
>JAPTGZ010000007.1:20323257-20333704 GCA_029814645.1 Fowleria isostigma | reverse complement strand
GTCCTTGTCAGTGTAAGCATCTTCAAGAGAGGAAAAAAGGGGAGCGGGGAGGAGGGGAGGGGAGGGGAGGGAAGGGGGTGACACCTTCACATGATTCCTCTCTTCAAAGATTCATGGATGTTTACCTCAGAGGAGAGGAGAGAGACTGTACAACATTAGCTTCTCAACTCTCCTCTGAGATCAGGATCCATGTTTATTTCATCTAATACGTCTGACTGATCTGATAATATGAGACAAACATATCTACAGAGAAACCGGTTTAGACAGACTCAAACTATGTACAGCCTAAGCTCATCTGTTTATAGGGTTTATTTGAAGGTGCTTTAAATACTTTCAACCTGTCTGGGACATGATGAACCTAGAGAGTCATGCTTGTTAATGTGAATTGCCATTTCTTAAACAAAATGTGAACATAAACATAAGCTATTTGGTGAAATATAATCCATAGTAAATCCTGCATTAGTGAGAGCGGCATATAAATGGTCAGAGAGTGACCTGATTGAGGATTATTGTTTAATTACACTATATAAAAAGAAGATGCTAATGCTAATGGATGCATGGAAATGTTCTATGTGCTATGATGTACAGTGTGTTTTTCCACTGGCAGTACGCTGTGATATGTTTAGACCTGAAACATGTTTAATTATTTATAGAACTCAGAAGCATTCCAAGCCAGACTAGTTGAAGAGACAAAACTGTGTTAAATGTTGTGTAATATGTTGTGGTTGAAAATATGCCAGCAAGCATTGACATGATTTAAAGAGCATTTTATAAATATTTAATGCAGCGGAATTGTTATATAATCATATTTTTGCAAAGCTGGAAATCATCTCAGGCATTTTCAAACAGTTATGTCCCAAATGATGCTTGATACTCACAGCTCTCCAGCTCCAGAGAGCAATTCTGTGTGTCCAGAGGAAAACTACTGAAGTCCATTGAACACAAAGCAGTCACAGTGATCCTAAAACACAGCTTGAGGTTAATGAAACGCCCAGACAAAACAGTCACCTAAACTCAGTTATCTTTTTTTTTTTTTTTTAAATAATTAATTAATTAGTTTCTTTGATGAAGACAACGCATATTAATGAACACTCAGTACAAATAAAATACATTACTTTGTGTAAATATGCTGGATTTAACCAGGAGCTATTTTCCATCTGTAGTCCTCAACATTTAAAAACAGACTAAACATACAAACAAAACAATACAGTATATACACAACACATTACTGTATAAACGTGCACATCATACAGTACACTTTTATTTAGCAATGTGTTGTATAAGCTGTATTTTCTGTATTTTTTTTTTGCCAAGAAAATGTTCTATTTGTACAAATCTGAGTCAGTTGATGTGAAAAATGCCAAACATGATGGAACCATCAGACTGTTATTTATTTATTTTTTTTTTGTTGGTGATATCCAGTAGCTGCCTATGCATAATCTGACATCAGGCTGCACAGATGTATGTCATATGTCAACATCTGTGGCTGAAACAGATACAATGACAATGCCCTGAAAACTCCTCCTCCTCCTCATAGTCCTACAGCATACAGAGTAAGCTCTACTCATGCTAACAGTCCTGCAGATTATGGGTGTGTATGTTGGTGGATATTCTACTACAATCATTCGCTAGCATATTTACATGTTTGTTTTTACTGTGGTGTTTTCGTGAGTAAAGTGAATGACTCATGCTTTACCTGACGCTGTACAGGATATTGCCATCAGGAAAAACTCTCAACATGATATTCTCCATGGTTGTGTCATGGATAAAAGAGCGTTTAGAGTGGACAAAGAACACATCAGGAACCCAAATCTTCTTCACGAGCCGCGAGTCGAAGGTACGACTCTTGTTGCTGCTGGAAGGGAAGGCCAAGCGGTCGTCCTGCCAGTAATGCCTCAGATACAAAGTCATGGTAAAGTCCTGCAAAAAGTAAAAGGTTCTTAAGTCTTAGTGAACAGATGCTGACTGGTAGTTTTAAGGTTTATCCAGAGTGAACATACCATGTTTACTTCAGATATGCTGTCAATACTCTCTACTTGGACATCAATGCCAACAGGAATAGCTGAACCTGCAAAAGGTCAAACATTGCAATGAATCTGCATCACCTCCATTTACACATCTTCCAGAGATTATTTCTATGTAAATCCAAAAGCTGAGCTAGAAATTCAGACGTAAGCCATGTCTTAGAGATGGCGGAGACAAAAGGTCGGGCAAATCTACTGACCCTGGCATCATGCTGATCCATCAGCATGATTCATCAGCTTTAGTGCAGCGCTCATAATCCTTTAACATACATTGTATAGTTACATCACTATGTCAGTCATTCATGAATGGTAGTTAATAGTTAAGAAAGAAAACTCTGCTCAGACAGTAATACTTCAGACATACAGGTTAGTCACAGGTCAGATGCCCAAAAAAATGTGAAGGTAACCCATAAAGACCCAAACAGCCACTGGCAACCAAAACCATCTAATATTAAAAGTTAAGTAACTGTTGATTGACTAATCCTATTAATCAGAGGGGAACCGTCAAGGCCTTCTATGCCTTCAGAGAAGTCCTAGGAAATTTCAGGATTAAATTATCTGAATATTAACTCAATAATTATTTAAACATTTCTATTTAAATTTATTGAATACAATTAATTTAATACATTTTTCCTGTTTATATTCTAAAGTTAAACCTACTGTCAACTTCACATCAGTAATGAAAGGGCTACTGTCCTGAAACCTGTTATCCAATCAGAATCATCAGTATCTGTGTAGACCCAGTTAAGACTGCATGCAGGACTGCATCAACACTAGGATGTGCACTTTGATTTCAGAGTAACAGGTGAATTGACTAATTAATTTTTTGATTGTAAGTGGTGGGACAAGAAAAATACGACTACAGGACTGCTGGAAGCCTTTGCCTTAACAGCAGTAACTTCACTGCACATGCTCAGCAGTCGAGAATTCAAGGGAAGAAAGAAAAAGAGAAAGGCGGAAACAGACAGTGATGTTGCAGCTATTTTACTAGCATTACCTTTTTCAAGGTGAACATTCACTGAAAAACTTGAAATAAAAAAAAAAAAAAAAAAAAAAAAAAAGGCCAAAGCCAAAACTGGACTGGAAGGAAAAAGGGAAATACAGAAGAAATGTGTTTGAAGACTGAAAATGATCCGTGGTATCATGGACTGTAAAGTAAAACACAGAACTGTTGAAGTTTGCTTTTTACAAGTGACAAGTCTTCCAGCTGGTTTGACACTGATGTCAATACAAAGATGACTTTTGGACTTAAAAGACAAACGTTGTGATGCTCTCTGACGCTGGAGCCAACTTCAGACCAGTGGATGGACTTTGGTCAGGTAGGCCTATTATAAAACAGCTGATTATTAGTCACACTGGGGGGTTATTAGTACACTGCTGGGGCATCCACTCTTTTGGTGACTGTGTTGTATTTGACAGATATTTTATAAAATATTCGCTGCATAATTGCACCATGCATAATTATGCACAGTCTTTCCTTCATCCATTTATCCCGATCTGGTTCGGTCTGGTCTGGGGTTAACATGTAGCTCTTTGGACTCTTCTTGCCAGCCTTAAATAACCTTTGGTGTATGGTGCATTTAAATGGGATTTTGGTTTGAATTTATGTAACTGGGTCAGTGTGTGAGTCATTAATGCAGTGGTTTCA
This sequence comes from Fowleria isostigma, assembly GCA_029814645.1. Lineage (NCBI taxonomy): Eukaryota > Metazoa > Chordata > Actinopteri > Kurtiformes > Apogonidae > Fowleria > Fowleria isostigma. The sequence continues at coordinate 20,330,032 of JAPTGZ010000007.1, read as the reverse complement.
GATCTGTCTCTTGACACCGGATGATTCATTGTCTCCCTGTGTCAGTAGTATTGATATTCCAGATGTTGGCCTTGGAGGAGGCTTCTAGTCACCTCCGCCAAGGAGCTTATGTTTTTGCCGGCATTTGTTTGTTTGTCTGTCTGTCTGTCTGTTAGCAACTTTACGCAAAAACTACTGAACAGATTTTAATAAAACTTTCAGGACATGATGGAAATGACAAAAGGAACAATTGATTAGATTTTGGGAGTGATCCAACATTTTACTAATGTTTACAAATGATCTAATTCGGTCGAATGGTGCTAGTCACGGTCTCTCCTCTCTCCTACATGTGGGTGTGGGCGGGGCTACCTGTGCTTCATGACTGTGTGCAACAGGGGGAGGGGCCAGGTAATGGGGCAGTGCACTCCATGCAATAAATGTAGGATTATTACTTTGGTGTGAGTCACAATATGGGGGGAACTGTCATGCTTGGTGGAGGTCTGCGCTCTCTGAGTGCTTTTCTAGTTTATATTTGTACCTAAATGATCTCCAGTTTTGGTGAAGTTTATCTTGAGCTGGTTGTTTGTTACAGAGAGTTGAGGATTTCAGCCATTGAGCACATTCAGTTCATTGAACTGTTGTTTTCTTTTATTCTTTCTTTTTGTTTTTTTTGGGGGGGGCACTGAAGAGGTCTGGAGAAATTCAATGGTTTGTTACTGTGTATTTAATGACATATCATTATGCACACGACTCCGTCTCCTCGGTGTTCATCCACTTATGCCCCACCTACCCCCCACAGTACTGGTCTATTTCTCAGGGTTCACTACTGCTATTAATACATTCAAATAATTGGTAGTAAAACACATGAAGTTGCATCAATGAGAGTGGATGGAGACACTGGGTTTATATTACATTAATTATAAATTTGACTGAAAAAGTCACTTTTTCCTTCCATTTTCACTGTTTTTCATGTACAATCCCTCCACTTTAATTTGAACTTTTATGACCATCTCCATGATCAGTAAATTGAATATAGGAAAATACATGATGTTTGCTTAAAAATACAAAATACTGCACATAATATTACAATAAGTGTTGATAAATCACTTAAGAAAAGTTAAAATCACTGGGAGCTACCACAAAAATAGCACCGGGCATTTATGGGTTAAACTTGTGAGAAGACTTTTGATTTATGAATTTAGCTATATATTATTTGAGGAACAAGAAAGTGGTCAAATGTGTTTAAGAGAAATAAGAGTCACTTAACTGTCTATCAACAAAAGCAATTCACCACAGTCCCAGGATGTACAGAGGTTACTAGTCTTAATAAATACAGTCTTAGTTACTGTTACAGGAAATAAATCTCATAAGGACCAGTAGAATATGGACGTATTTCACAGATAGAGTCTCAGGCCAAAAGTCAGTCGGATGGTTTTTCTTCCTTTGCACAGCAGTGTAACATTGTGAATTGTAATTAACTAAAAAGCCCATTCATTACTATTACAAAGTCACAACACCATCAGCCTAAATCAGCTCATGTAATAAACAACACCAGCCTGTATTTAGGAACATTCCAACAAGTCCATAAAAAACTACAAGGATTTAAACCTCCACTCAGGTCCCATAACTTTACCTGTGCAAGAAAAAGTTAGAGATCTGTCCTGAAATTGATTGGTCTACTCCTTGGCCCATGTCCTGTACTTTTACCAAGTGTCATGGAAAATGCTGTAATCTGTGAAATCCTGCACTGTAACAAATTTCTGTAAGATCTGCAGTAAAAAAAAATTACATGCTTTCATGCTTTATATGGAATATGCAGGGTGTGGAACTCAGACCACTATTTTTGTAAATGTTAGAACTGGCGAAATGTCCAGGGTGTACCCCAAACAGGTTAAGCTAATGCTAGCTGCTTGCATTAGCCCCGGTTCAGAAATGGCTCTGTTAGCACCGTTAGCATGGCTACAGTTGAACCGAAGCAGTCAAAGATAAAATACAATTAATGGTTGTTTTTAATATGAAACAACAATACATTTCTGTGATTTATATACAGCATAAAACCTGTTGAATATTATCCAGTTATATACTGTAATTATTACAATAATTAGCAAACTATTACCGTAAATACTACAGGAAATTCTGTGGAGGGTAAGTGAAACAACAGACAACTATGTCCCTGGTGGATAAATGGTGGATGTAGTTTACAATAAAAAGCTGCAGTACTGTATATCCGATACACTCGGATATGCTCTTAACCTTAAGGTTAAGAGGTCATCCTCCAGTTTCATAATGCGGTAAATGAATATGATTTTTCATACTGTACACATCCAGTTCAACCAGTTCCATTATCTAATGAAGATGCAGGGATTCATTTATTTATTCACCATATTAAAGCCATGCACCATTAATCAATTCTAGGATTGGTTTAAGTTAAGAAAGCTCACTAGAAACACTATTGTGTGAACTTTTTAAACGCTGGAAAATGATATTCACTAGCAGCTGATACACCTCACAGAGTAAGTAGTCCTCATTTACAGTTGTACAAAATAATGAACACAAAAAAGTGGAGATGTGTATTGAAGGCATTTATGTATAATAATAGGAAGACTCCTACAGAACTTAGGTACAAACTACAATTTTGGGATTGAAGTGTCCTAAAACATATGGGTGTTTGATTCATTAAAAGAACAAAATAATGAGTTTGTTTTGACCAAAACTCTATTGAATTAGTTTCTGGAAACCATGTCGCACCAGGTTTTTTTTTTTTGTTGTTTTTTTTCCCTCTCACAGATTTAGGTACGCAGTTCAGATTATTTTCTCTGTACTATTGTCTGTAGTCGGTGTCTCACACAGCAGGAAATCTAGGTCACTAAGAGGGTTTTTTTGGGAGGCGTAATACCAAAGACAGCACAGTAACCTACATTAACCTTACTGACTTGTCAGAAAAGCACATGGTTAATGAAACTCACACAAAATATGAAGAATATGAGGTAGAAGAGAAGAAAGATGAGCCGTTTTAGAAAAAAACAAAATGAAAAAGAGACAATTCATCTTTAAAGACAGATGGATAGATGAGGTGAGGCCTCACCTCCAAAACCTGGACGCATCGCAAAGTCATGGTCTTCAATCCGAAGCAGCTGCTCAGACTTAATTAGCAGTGACTTGGTGCTGTCCAGCTTTTTCATCTTCAGATCCACCCGACTGACAAACAAAGAGACAGACAAGTAACAGATTGTGTAAAAACACTTACTCTGTCTTTATCACCCTCTTTCTAACACTAACATACTTGAAACGGGTGACATCTGGCCTGGGAATTAGAGCTGGTTTATTGGACTTTAGCACTCTGATTAAAACTAAAGGCCTGAAAGAAATTAAAGTTGTTTTTACTGACTGTTGACTTTGATCTAACTGGGTCGAGAATAGCATGTCAGACCTCTCTCAGTAGCTGCACTTTCCCCTCATGACTTGATTTGCATCACCTAATCTCCTTCTTTCAAGAAATCCTCACATACTGACTGATCCAAAAACCATTTTAAGTTTAGACTTTCATGACATTTAAGTCCATCAAGTCCTTTTTGCTTACATAGTTTGAAGCCTTTCACACATTTGCGTCAGTGGGATTTACAATCTGTACAGATGACGTAGTAAACATTGATTTAAGATTAATTTACCAAATCCACCAATGCTAAAATACAACTCAGGTCTGTTGCAATAAAACCTTAAAATCCAACTTAAATTAAAGAAGTATTTGATTAAATCAAATCAATAAAACACAAGAGGAGCAGAAATGATTCTCTTAATGCCACCTTTTGCCTCAGATGTTCCAATAACCTGCTTTCACCTTGATCCCATATGGCATTAATGGAAAGCATCATAATTAATTATGCAATCATATTTGTAGTGACATTTCAAAGCTGTTTACTGATTTTTTAATAGTTTCCACAAAATCCTACCAGCATTAAATATTATTTAGGTGTCAGATCAGATATCACAAGGCATATTTTAGCAGCAGAAGCAGCTCCTTCCATCTAGAAATTCCACTTGAGCTCACCCTCCATGCTTTTGTTTGGTGTTCTCCCCCAGATATGGCTCCTTGTGTCTCCTCTTGTTTGGGAAGTGGCTGCTGTTGAGCTGGGTGACAGGCCACAACCAGGCCAAGCACATCAGTCTGAAGGCCAGGAGGGCCAGTCTCATGGTTAGGTTAGAGCTGGAGAGATGAGAGGAACTCAAGCGTTCCTCCCACTGCGTCAGTTTGTCACCCAGGGAATGCCACAGCTGCCCCAGTGCTCTACTAGCATGTCCATGTCCCAGCAGCACTCATTCTGCCCCACCACGCACACACCGACTCACTACAGCGTTATCCTGCGATCTCATCTCCTCTAACATGGTGAACATCAGTCCAGATATCCAGCGCTTAGCTCCAGCGTACAGGCATCCCCCTGGTTCAGTATTATTGTCAGTGTGCCATCCCTCTGCTTACGTCTCCTGACACAACATGTTGCCCGACTCTCCACTGTCCCCACCCTCTGATCTAAAACCAAATATCAATTTATTCCTATAATGACAAAGGAATACCATTAATTCCTCTCTAATCTTCTTATCTGTGGTTGGTGAAATCTTTCAGTAACCTACAAACAGGAGGCAGCAGAGGGCGGGGAGAGGGATAAAACAACCAGCAGTTTCATCATCATTCTTACCAGATAAAAATAAAAAGCCTGTAGCCTACTTTTATACACTGCAGGATTTTCCCTTGAGATGCACTCTGTGGTGTTTTGGTGAGTGTGTGGGCAGGGGGTGGACCTGAATGATCCCATTGAAAACAGACAGAGGAGAGCATATGTTTGGACCACATCTGCAAACACTGCATTTATGACTGAGTGGTCGTCAGTCTAGATAGATTGATATATAGATAGATTTAGTTGCCATTTGTACACATTTAGGTACATAGAAATTTTTATGCAGTAGTCTCTCAGAGTATTAGATAAAATATAGATACAATCAGAATAAAAGTCAAAGATATAAGCAGCATTAAAGAAAAATAAAAACCATTAAAAGACAACAGCACAATGGGATTGTTGAGGCAGACATTACACCTTCTAAACTAGTGTATAAAAAACAATCATTTTAAGGATTCATTCCCTGTTTTTCTGATGTTCTTGTTCATCATCATATTTCATGGTCTTTAACTGAGATGCTTGAGTTCTACTGTGACCAATAATGCTCATGCATCTCACAACTGGTTTCAGAACGTTTAAGGCTTGTACCTATCAGCAGGATATCCAACGTGATGACTACTTTTTAACCAAAACCCTCCCATTAAAATAATTGCTTAAATAAAAATAGTTCTAAATACAGATGTACAAGGCAGTATGGATCATTCACCATAAAGAGAACTGGAAACTATAACTAATATTAATGTTGTTTATTTTTGAGTTGGTGCCTTAGTTAACATGGCACTGCAATAACATGTGTTTGTCACTTGGATTTATTAAAAAAATATGATTGTTGTTCACTTTGTCATCACCAGTGGGTTGGTTCATTTCAGCTACTGTTTTAAGTATAGACTGTAGAGGAGTATCAACCAGATAAACAGGTTTAATGGTTACCTACATCTAACACATGAATACACAGAGTTAAGTAAGTTACAGGTACAACCCTGTCAATGAGGGAACCATTCGTTTTCTTTTTACCTCTTTTTCTCATTCATTCACTTCAAAGGCTACTCTTCCGTCTTTTCCGTGCATCGCTACCATATGTTGCAGTTATTTAACTTCACATAAACAGCCTAATAACAGCATGTAATGTGATCAAAGAGCATCTGGTCCCTTGAGATAATCTGACCCTGATCTGCTCAGACCTGTCATATTAACTATGATCATATTTAATACAGTGTCACATAGGGCTGTACAATGTCGGTAAAAATTGTGATATGGGTTATGGGTGGACAGCACTGTGATAACAATAATATTGCAATATTTTTTGTTCACCTAAAGAAATTCCAATTTCATTGACTAAAAAAAAAAATTTCTTAATAACGTTACAATGAGCCAGTTGTTTATATGCTGACTCAAATATTTATGATTTAAGATAAAATACTGTACTACTACAATCAGTGACAAATTCTGTGGTAGAACCTGATGATGCTGTTACCATAGACCTTCACACACAAATAGAGTCAAATTTTTGGTCACTTTATTCACATATAACAATGTGTAAATGACATGGATGTATTTAATAATAACTAAAGTGTCAGAGTACCACCACAGAAGAGCTTTAACTAAACTATATTCCATTACTTGCCTGGTTTAGTAAATACTACATATAAAAATTAAATCTATAAATATTAGTGTTCAGACCCTGATCAAAGTTGTGTTCTGAAAATATTTACATCTTTACAACCAGCAGCAGTAGCATTACTTCAGTTTTTTGCCAGAAAAACTAGCACATTAGAGTGGTAGAGAAAACCACTCTGATACCCCATGGTGTGAAAAACAGAAAGTTAATAAAAAAAAGAAAATAAATTATTGCACATCTTTGCGATATGAATATTGGATTATTGCGATATTGATATTTTTTTGATATATTGAGCAGCTCTGGTATCCCAGTAACACTATGAACACGTTATAATGACATGACCTACAGCTATTTCAATACTCATGTTTACTTCAGTAACTCCTTCTGGTGAAGAACCTAACAGCAGAGATAAAACCACTGACTGACATCATCAGATAGTTTGCTTTAACTCTTTCCCCCATAAACACGACATGTGACGACCTCCCCCTACCCTTAATGACGAATT
>JAPTGZ010000007.1:20251599-20266789 GCA_029814645.1 Fowleria isostigma | reverse complement strand
ATTTTTACAATTTTTTTTAATTTTTTCGAAAATAAAAAATAAGGCAAAAATAAAACAAAATAAAAATATAAAAACAATTAGAAATTTTTTTCAACTATAAAAATAAATTTAAGGAATAAAAAATAAATTTAAAAAATATAGAAATAAAATATATTTTTTAAGATTTAAAAATAAGTAAATTGGTTGTCTAGTATGGGTTGTGGTCACCTCCATCTGTTACATTTTAAAAAAACTGAACCTGTTCTAGTGGTTCAAATCACATCTTTAGTGAAATAACAGAGGTGTCAAAACTTGTCATTAACTCTCCAGTGGGTCGTCAAATGTCGTTTTTATGGGGAAAGAGTTAAATGAGCAAAGTCTGGTGTTTATTGAACAACTGGTTTTGTGAGAATGTTTTTAAACAAAGTGCCATGCGATGTTGACACGTATTTCATTGCTTTTTCCATCCGTAGTCCCGACTCTTGACACGCTACCTCCCTGTAAGGAAAGATGACTTTGATCTCCACGGCCATATCGAGGCAGCTGGACACAATCCAGACGCCTGCTTTCATCTGGCCATCACCGATAAAACCTGCCGAGGCTTCCTAGTCAAAATGGGCGGCAAGATCAAAACCTGGAAGAAGCGCTGGTTTGTCTTTGACCAGAATCGGAGGACGCTCACCTACTATGCAGGTGAATCCTTGTGTTTCTAGTCACTGTTCCAAATGCACAGGGTAAAATGTGAATGTCACCGGAAAGCTGGAATACCTCGGATGCTGAAGTGAAGCAGCTTTCATCCGCTGTGTCCATCCACATCCGTAAACAGAGCTTTGTTTATGTTCTCTGCCGCAGACAAACATGAGACCAAGATGAAAGGAGTCATTTATTTCCAAGCCATAGAGGAGGTGTACTATGACCACTTAAAGAACGCACACAAAGTAGGTACCTCGATGTGCATGTGTTTCTGATTCATAGTCTGACAAACATACAGTACTGCGCAAAAGTCTGTTATTGTAGGGTTTTAATGAGCATGTATATTTATGTCTTCAGATACAGCAAGAATAGAATAGAATAGAATAGAATAGAATAGAATAGAATAGAATAGAATAGAATAGAAGGCCTATATTGTCATTGTACAGGTACAACAAAATTGAAGATGCAATTCTCTTTAGGTGTCATAAAAGTAATATATATTTTTAAAAGTATTAAAACTGAAATTATAAAAGAAAAATCCTGGACGGCATAAATATCTGAAAAGTTCAGCACAGAAAAGTGTCACTGGAGGTATAAAAAAAACATTAAAAAAATATTTGTCTTAGCACACTTGATTGACTAGGGGAACAGGGGAAATGTGTGCACAGCCTTAAAAGACATGCAAGAAACTGAACTAAATGGGTTGTAAAGGATAAACTAACTACTTAGTTTGACCTCTGACCCCATGATGGAATTAATTCCTTAACCTTTTAACTACCCCACCAAGAAAAAACGTGAAAACATTTTTTGTTTACATTTCTTATTCCCTTGGGTGAGTAATTTCTAGATTTTTTTTTTCCATACTTACTAATATCAACTCGAAAAGTGTCAAAAACTACTTGCTAAGTTAATTTTTTCCACATATTCATGATGTATTACCACTCAATGTTGAAAATTTGCACCATTAGACGAATTTAGATTTTGATTTTATAACAAATATTCCATTATTTCATATTAACTTACTTTTTTTACTCCTACCATAAAGACACAAATCAACCATTTGCGTGGGCATGATTTTTAAAAATTATTACATATCTAAATTAAATTTTTTGTGGTATCAAATAATATAATTATGTTCAGGCTCTTATACTATGGTATGCCAAAAAAAAGTAGTCATATCTTTCATATTTTCACCAAAAACAGTCTAAATGTCTTTAGTAATTTTCATCTTTTTTGGCCAGTTCAGTTCAGATTTCAGTACTCCACTTATTGAAATATAGAGACTCAAAATGTGATAAACCGTATGGCCCAGCAAGCAGTTAACGGGTTAAAAAGCTGAAGGACATCAACTTTATGCACTTTTTAAAAAGCTATGAAATTCCATTTTAACTTAATTTAATGTTTTGTAGATGTACAATCAAATGACTTGTATGGCCCTTTTTATATTCCGTCTATAAAAAATTCAATTTGCAATTGTACATTTTTTTTGCATTGTATATGTAGTGTATTTGAATTTTAGTCTTTTTATTCTGGACCTCAGGAAGACGAGCAGCCACCACAGTGAGAGCTAATGGGGATCCTAATAAACAAATAAACAACTAAATGACAAGAAGCAGCATCAACAGTTAGAAATATATGTCGAATAAAACATGAAACAGAAAATTAATGCAGTAGATGTCATTTTGTCTGAACAAAATGTTTAAATCATGGTAAGTGCAAAAGCATGTCTCACTAAATGTGACCACTTTGGATTACAGAAGCAGTTTTTTCACTGAAACTTTTGTTTTTGCTGCGGTACAAACCTCACATATATCCAGATTGTGTTTGAATACAGACACTAAAAATCACATGTATGGTCATTTGGACTATATTAAACCAAACATTTCCTCTGGGATTAATAAAGTATTCTAAATCTGAATTTTTCCTCTATATTTATCATCAATCAATCAATCAAAGTTAATTTATATATCATTTTCCAACAACATAAAAGAAGATTAAAGTGCTTTACATCAAGATATATCAAAATACACAATAAAAACCCAATAAAAATCAAATACAAATGTATAAAACAATAAAACAAACACACAGATGAAAGACCACCTGATTAAAACCCTAAAAATGCCTCAGTGCAAATGGTTAAAAGCCAGTCTAATATGAGTCTTTAACCTGGACTTAAATAATGACACAGTCTAGGTGCAGCAACCTCAAAAGAGCGACCACCCCGCAGTCTGGTTTGGGACCAGAGAACATCCAAGACCATTTGACTGGAGGCATGGAGGACTCTGCTGGGGCGGTGGACTGTTAAAATGTCAGTAAAATAAGGGGGAGCGCGACCATTCAGGGCTTTAAAAACAAACATTGAAATTTTAAAATCAATGCGAATGTGAAGCGGGAGCCAGTGAAGATATATTTAACCTTTCCTAAGTGATTTATCACCATTTATTCTAACATTATTCTCTGTATTTTGCCAGTTTTTAAGTATTTCCTTATATTTAATTTACTGGTCACACAGATGTTCATTAAAACTCAGATTAAAGTTTAGGGTTATCTTATTCAAAAGAGAGAAAAAGAAAAAAAAACTGAATTTCAGCAAAGATATCAATACCTGTAAATAAAACAAGCGTCTCCCTCCACTGTCTTTTATTAAATACTAGTGAATCAATCTTGTACAAAATGATGATGTTTCCACGGTAACTCTGAACGTCCAAATGGGTCATATCTGATAACCATGAAAAGACGACGAACTTTATTTTACATGTATTGATAGGATTAGTGGATCAACAGTATTAAACAGTTTAGATCAGTGGATGGTTTAGGTCGATGGTGGATGTTTGGGTCCTTATGGGTTAATCTGAATCTGAAAGCTAGCGTTGGACTAAGACTTTTGCACAGTATTGTAGATCTAAAATCTGTCTTTGTCTTTCTCTATTCCCTGATATCTTCATGTAATTTTTTTTTTCTTACTTCCAGAGCCCCAACCCCTCGCTGACCTTCAGTGTAAAGACCCATGATCGGGTCTACTACATGGTGGCGCCGTCTCCAGAGGCCATGCGTATCTGGATGGATGTAATCGTCACAGGTGCTGAGGGACACATGCATTTCATGGTTTAACAAATCAGACCTTCCTGCTTCCCCTTGTCAGAGACTCATACTACTCTTGTACCAGCGAACATGTGATGTGTGGAGCTGATATGAACGTTCATTTGGGCAACGGGAAATAGCTTCGTATTTACACGTTTCGGTGTCCTATAAAGACCACCATAGAGCACATCATATAAACAGATACACCACTTTCATTATTAAGCTCCTCGACCATCGTTTAAATGGTTTGTTTATAGTGTGCAGATGATGCTGAAGTGCATTTTACTTGTATCTTGATTCAAGTACATCTGTGCTTATCTAATGTTCCCTCTGTTACACCAGACTTTTCAGGGAAGCTTCTAAAAATACTCCAAAACTACACTTACATTATCTGAAACCACTTCTCTATAACAGTGAATACCCACCATAATCACTTTGACTTTTGATGACATTCTTATCCTGCATATTGATATCAGAATTCTTCTGTGTTTCCTTCTTTTTCCCTCTTCTCTTCTTCCTCTGCTGCTTCTATATATTATTAACATGTGAATGTCAGGCCTTCTTGGTGTTTTTTTGTCCACATAACATCACCAACTTCCTGTTTTTGGTTGCAAAAATGCACGTGTTACCTCAGATGTATTATTTCTATCATCACTAATATTCCAATGCATTTACAGTGAGTGTTAATTGCTGCTGACATACTGCCAGTAACCTTCAAGCCTGATACATGCTTTCATAAATTGTTATTGATTTGGGCATTTTGTCATTTATGCAAATTTAATTTATAGCGAGGACTTGGCTACAGGCACTTTTTACCTTTTACCATGAATTATTTAGGGTTCATTCAGTCTCAGCACCATGCGGCCGGTTCCCTCTGTTGGTAGTAAAGGCCGCAGGCACAATATGAGGCCATGTTGTTCTGCACTGGTACTGTATGCATCAACTGCATGGGCCATGTAACGCCACTTTTCACCAGCAGAGGTCCTCAGCGCAGGAGTTATTGCAAAGAGGTGACGTAATGCTCCAGCTCGACAGTCAACATCCACGTTGTAAATGAAACGTCACATTAAAAAAAAGAGGAATGAATCCATTTGTAATTATGGTTGTGTATCAAATATGTACATTCATACTTATTCACCAGTTAAAAAATTGCCTTAAGGGAAAAATACATTAATTGTGTTTTCCAAATATTGCCTGCAAAATGATTTGATCATTTTGTTTGAAATGTCTTATTAAGTGCATGCATTGACTAGTATATTCTCTTGTATCTGACTGTATCTGATGATGATCGGTCAGTTTTAACATCAGGTGACCAGCTGTTATGCTCAGACTGCAGGGCTCGCTGCTGGTCTGGTGTTAGTTCAGTGTTGATCAGGCTGTGGAGCTCACAGCGTTTACAGATGAGCTGTCGTCTTAACGGACGCCTCTTAACGGGTCAACGTCTCATTCCAAACTAACACCCACTGTATGACAACACAAGCCTTGAAACGACAGAAATTAATTTCTGCATTTTTATATATTTTGAATACATTTTATATTTTATTTTTTGTATATGAACAATGGTTATTTTGTCTGACAATATGCTACAGTTTTTATAGTTGACACGTGTCATTTCTCAGTATAAATAAGAATAAATAATAATTTGCCAATGAACTTGTGAAATGTTATATTTACTTTCTTTCTTGTAAAAAGCACAGGCTGCTTTCACCATTAAATTTGTCTGTCTCACGGCTCATAAAGGGAATGTCAGCAAATGCATTATATAAAAACAATTTTGCTTTTCCTTTATTTATTCACATTATTTTACTGAATATACAAATATTAATCAAATTAATTCCATTAATTAATTTAGGCAATCTGGAAAAAAATGTGAAAAGCAGAGAATTGCAAATTAATTCTTCTTCTTCTGAAATTGACATTTTTATTTCTCAACAAATGGTGGAACAGAAATTTATATGTTCTGTTTTAGTTGTTTATTGATAGCACATATATAATGAGTTATTTTTGTTTTGTTTTTTTATACTATGTCCTCACTGTATAAATAATGTATGTATCTGTGATGCGTGTAGCCAATATTTTCATTAATAATTTCCTCTTGTAATATAGTATGTTGTGTTTAGTTACATCACCTCCCAATTTATCTGAAAAGTTGACCCTGACAAAGACAATGGTGTCCTTATAGGTGATACAGGACTTTTTTTGTATTTTTATATCAGAGTTCCTCTGACTTGTTTCTGGCAATTGGAGTATTTTTGCACTTCTTTCTTTCTGATTTTTGTAGTTTTTACTTTAACATTGTTGATTTTTTTTTTTTTTTTACTGCTATCCATTTTTGTAGCGTATTATCGTCCACAGTAGGGGTTATAAACCTCTAAACTCAGAAAAATGACATGCAAGAGTTTTAATTTGTTGCTGTTTTAATAGATACACAATGAAGCTAAATACATTTATTTTGTTTTTATATTTGAAAACCTTTTTTTTTAATCTTATGTTATGCTATTAGTAGTATAAAGTGCCTCAGTGAACTCATAAAACCCTTTGACAAAGAGCCATAACTGGGTCACTGACTCAGAAAAATGACATACTAGAGCTCTTCTAAACCCATATTCATTAAATACATGCAACAAAGAAATTTAAAGAGAATTTATAAAATAACTAAAACATTTCAAAACTGCAGTACAGCAGTTTCGTGATTGTGTTATTGTCACGTCTCATTAACCCCTTTTAAAAGCACGTGTTAAGTAATAACTATATATCTTATTAGCTTTTATAGAGTGAGTGTGTTCATTAAGGCACTCATGATTTAAGCTCCGCCTCCTGACACTCACATCCTTTCATTGGTTGACCTAGTGGGGTTGGCATGGAAACACAGAATGAAGCATGCTAAATTAGGTTCTAAAGAGCCTCGTCGTCTATCCAGAGGCAGCAGCAGACACAAACACGTACACTTTTCAGATCATAGAGAGGCAGGGTGGCCTCAAGTGCATTATGGGTGCTGTAATTTGTGTAACATATTTGGGGCAGGGGCTGGCCTGGAAAGCTATACAACTTTTTCCTGGGAAATGCACAAAAAAAACGGGGGATGTGTTCAAACAGCTCATGGGATGTGAGGGTGAAAAGTTTATTCTGATTCGGTGTAATTCTTCAAGGCCACTGTCATTATCGTGTAGGAGCGTGAAAGCCACATTGCTGAGAAATCATGTGAATGTGTCCTGACAAAAGGCTGCTTTCAGCGCGTGTGTCTGAGTTAAAGAAAAAAAACATCTGACATCTTAACTTGATTGAGCATATGTTTACCCTCATAACCAGCCTTATCACTGCTGTAACAGACATGCTTCTAAGTTTACACCACATGCCCTTTGCACCAATTTTTAAATGTTTTGATCCTAAACTGCAGGTGTTACTTAGAAATCGTGTGAGTTGTGTCGGAGCCTCAGGGGGATGCTGTACTTTTCTCAGGGATATGGTTTCGCCCGCTCCAGTCAATATCAGCACCTGACGCGGTCAAAATCCTCGTGTTTTTCTCAGGCAAATGATGGTTTTCTCTTCTCAGCTTGCAGCCTCTGGCTCCCTAGAGTAAACAGAGGTCTTTTTGTGTCACCTCCGCAGCATTTTATTTGTAAAAACTCACCCTTTGTCCTTTGCTTCTTATTCATAACACCACACTCCTCTTAACATCACCCCATGACTCGTATCAGCTTCCTACCCTTAACCGGTGGTTTTACTCTCTCCACTTGCCATTAAAGTTTATTTCCAGTGTTTAATGTGTCTGCCCAGCTTTGTACCAGGTCTCTAAGCTGTTTTGTTGTTCAAACAATCTGCTTTTTAATTCCCTGGTGTGAAATCTGAGGGCACAAGCTCTGAATGTCCAAATCAAACAGTCCACTCAGTCTGAGGAGAATTATTCAGCAGATCTATTGGGCACATTTCACGCTAAGAATAGCAATGACACACATTCTCAAACTCTTTTCCTCGTTATAAGGTATGCATGTTAAGCATTTTCCCTTGCAGCTGATTGGCTGGGTGCAGCTGACATTCATGTGCGCTCTATTCAGGTCAGTGAGCTTGGACGGAGGATGATGTTAGAATGATGTTTCTATAAAGACAACCCGCTTCCAGGCTGTAGTAAGATGCTGAGCTACTGTAGGGATTTGTGAGTGAACTTGAAAACATTTGCCAGTTTCTTCTCTGTAAGACTTGACCTTTAACCTGGAACACAGAATTACATAATAATCTTAAATATAAAATTAGTTCAGGATAATTTGCTCTTTTTAATGGATCATTTTGCAGTGGATTATTAGGTCCTGTTTCCTAATTTGCAGTTCAAAAAAGGAACCATCAAAGCAGCATTACCTTTACATCATTATGTAATCTATTACCCCATATGAATTACCAGCCTTATAATATATCCCTGCATTATGCATCTGTAGCACACTGTAGCTCATATTTTCATTAATAACTGAATGATTTACATTAAATTTAGTTCATCACTTCCCAGTGCATCAGAAAATACTTTTTAACATCTGACAAGATTTTTCTGTAACTATTATGCCATTTAAAGTATAAAGTGCATCAGTCAACCATTATAATCTTATAGCAAAGCCAGATTTACTGACTCCAAAAGTATATAATAGAGTTTTCTTGAGCATATTCTCAAAAAAAACTCAGCATATTCTTGAAATAGATGTCAGAATATTAAATGAAAGCAGGTTGAGAAACTGTGTTATAATATTGCGTGGATGTCTTAAAAATAGAGTGGAGCAGTCTCATGACTCGAAGCTGTTTTATCTATCTTGAAGACAGAGTTATGTAATTTCCATATAAAACTTGTGACAATGTATTCCTTTTCATTACACTGACTACTTTCTCATGTGTTTATTTTTTGAACATTACTTAAACCACAATCTCCCTACAATATGTAAAACGAGATATAATCCACCACTAAACCAGGTCTCATTTTGCTAATTATTGATATCATTTTATTGATTAAATAGGAAACAGAACAACATAGATGAGACTATACACAGAGATACTGTTCTCATCTGAGGATAAGTGGAACAAGGGTAAAGATGCAGATCTCATCTCAGCTTCCTCTCAGTCTCGCTCAAACGTCCACTGTGCCATTCATTGTGGCCGCAGTATATTTCACATCACCGGAAGGAGTTCTTTCCATTACTTGCTCAAAACCACAGTCTCTCCCACAGTTCACGGTGAGATCTGATCATGTTACATATGAGCAGGCAGACACGCAGGCGCTGTACAGTTCAACATCTTGTGCAAAAATTAATGGCAAGTTATCTGCTACATACATCCAGAGAGAGAGTTGTGGAATGTGAATTTGGTTGCTGCATTTATATATAGAGCTCCCACAGATCAACTCCTGACAAAAATAATCAGTAAAGGGACTGGTTATTATCAAAGAGACTTGCTGGAAAGAAAGACAAAAAGACTTGAAGGTTCCTACAAAAAGTAGAGTAACAAAAGTTGAAGTACTGTAGAAAAAGACTAAGTCAAATTTTGAGAGTCTGTAGGAAAAGCACCCTTTAAAAAGGCACTCGCCCATGTTGTGAGTGTGACACTGATTCCAGAAGACCTTTTATCTTGCTGATCCTTAGTTACCGATGCTGCTGTGTGTCCAGGTGTGACCCCGAACCTTTCCTGAGTGCAAATCTTGTTGGCTCAGCACCAAAGAGCCAGGCTTGTTGCTTCGGCTTCCTGTAGAGATGTTTTGTGCTTGAGTGCTATCTGCCTTCTGGAGACTGTTTGCTGTTATTTATGTCGAGCCAAGAGTGATAGAGTAGAGAAGTATGAATCGAAAAGTGGCGGTCATGTAGTTGTACAGTGGAGAAAAAGTTGCAGTGAGAGCCATGGTTTGTTCACTGATTGATCCACTTTTTATTTTCTCATCTGGCCGCTGCCACTTGCAGCTGCGGGTTTGTTACCAACCCTGCGTACAGGAACCTTGGACACTGGTATCTTAGTACGAGGCGGGTCTTTAGCTTGAGGGATTTGGGAGGCAGGGTGAGACTGTGCCCCATGCTTCACAGGGATTTTTGAGTCACGCTGCAAACAGGTGCTGCCTTTTGGTTGCTGAAGCTGCGGGCTCTCCTCCTGGGTGTGTTTTGGAATGACCACAATGGCCTCAGCGTTACTGATTTTATCTTTGTTTCCTGTGTCATGTGAGTTAAAGTGTGGCCTTGCTTCCTCCAGCACAGGCGTGGGTGGGTCCCTGCTTGCCTCCTCATCAGCAGGTTGGCTGTCCCGAACTGGGATTTTGCCGGCTCTGCCCCCTCCAACTACAGGTATTTTGCTAAGTCCCGATGTCTTTGCTTGCGGTATCCTCTTTTTCTCCTCTTTGTTGGGCCGTGACTCATTCTGCAGTTCATCAGTTTTGGAGGGCACAGGCTGAAACTCCTGGGCATCTACACTCTTTTGACTTCTCAAGAGCCCGTCCACCATCCCCTGTCCACTTTCTCTAATCTTAGAGGCTTCACTCAAGGAGAGAGAAGCGGCAGGACAAGGAACAGGAGCAGGAGTAGGGGCTTTGGACTGAGAAAGTGGAATCTGAACCGGAACAGGAGGGTCCTTAGGTACAGAAACTGGGATTTGAGGGGCAGGGGTGGAGGGTTTAGGTACCGAAGCTGGGATTTGAGGGGCAGGGGTGGGGGGTTTAGGTACCGAAATTGGGATTTCTGCAGGTGAAGGAGGGGCTTTAACTTGATTAACAGGTACAGGAGCATCTTTAGGTATAGAAAATGCGACTGGAGCAGGGGGAGCTTTACCATGGGAAACAGGAACAGGATCATTTATAGATACAGAAAAGGCTACTGCAGCAGGAGGGGGTTTCGCTTGAGGACCAGGAGTATCTATCGATACAGTAAATGCTACTGAAGCAGGAGGAGCTTTAGACTGAGATACAGGAACTTCAGCTGGAGCAGGGGTGGGTTTTGTTTGGGTAAGAGGGGTCTGAGAAGGGGCAATAGTAGGTGCTGGGGGTGCAACAGCTTGTGAGGTTGGAGCTGGGGTTGGTGTGGGAGGAGGGGGCTTCCCTAAAGAGGTTGGTGCAGTAGCAGGTACAGTTGGAAAGGTTTTATCTAAAGAAGCTGCAGATGGAGTTGGGACAGATGCAGGACCAGACTGGGGTTTAGTTAAACCTGGGGCAGCTGAAACAGAAGGAGGGCAAACTGCAGACGTTAAAAGAGAGGGAGGGGTCTTACTTAAGTCCATAGGGCTGGATGTGTGGACGGGCTTAGAAACGGTCGTAGATACTGAAACAGGGGCTGAAACTGATGTGGGAGCAGGTGTGGTCTTGGAGGAGACGACAGGTGCAGGAGGGGAGGGTTGGGTTGTAACAGTAGATGTGACTGATACCGTCGCTGAAGGTTTCAATTCTCCTGTGGCTGAACTTTTGTATGAAGAGAAGGTTTGCAAGTTGACACTGCCAGTCAAATCCAGTTTAGCAGATAGAGACTGGGTGAAAATAGAGGAGGTGGGTGGGCTGTGGGTTAGTGGAGGTTTAGCCGAAGATGGAGAGGATACAGGGCAAGATTTAGTTGCTCCAACAGGTAGTTTAGGATGTTCTGTAATCTCTGAGGCCAGTTTGTTAACTGTAGAGGTAAGGGTGGGACTAGCAGATGGAGCTTTAACTACAGCTGCTGGAGTGTTGGGAGGGGCTGTAGTAGAGGGGGCATCTAACGTGGGTTTGGTTGTTTTTGGAAGGGAAGACATTATTGGCACTGAAACACTTGTTGATGTCATGGGGGTACTTGAAGGTTTTGTTGTTGCTGTAGGTGTAGTAGTTAATTTTGTTGTAATGCTGGTCACAGGCTCTGGAGCTGAAGCAGAGCCTGTTTTGACAGTCTGAGTTGTCAAAGTGGAAGCTTTTGTCAAAGTAGTGATAATGGTGCTCGGTTTAGCAACAGGGGAGGAGGTTACTGTGGTCTTTGCTGCAGAAGTCAGAGATTGGGTCTGGGTCGTGCTGACAGCCGCAGCAGAGGGCTTTGCTGTGACAGAAGTCATGATGGAGGATGAGGTCAGTGGAGATGACATGGGGGCTTTGGGGACAAGGGCTGTGGGTGATGCCGTGGCCGCAGGGCTGACACCACCGCTGCCTTTGCCCCACTCAGCCTCCACATCAGCCATGATGTCTCCCCCCCCTGAGATTGAGTCAAAGGTCAGGAGAGAGGAGATGTCTGCCAGTAGAGTGCTCAGACTGTTCTCTCCGGGTACCATGGGGGGTTCTGTTGTGGGTAAAGGCGGCACATACTCATTAGTTCTACTCACATTGCCTGCTGTCATCTGTGGACTCATTGTCTCTGATGGGGACGTGGCCGGGCTGTCCTGTGTTGTTAAACTCTTGGTGGGCCCACAGCTCTCAGTCCCGGGGCTGTCCAGAGACCGAGGCTGAGATTTAGGGGTGAGAGTGAGGTCCTCTTTGATGATTTCCACGCTGTTGGTGCGAGACGACATGAGGAGTGGGCTCGGTGGAGCCTCCTCCTTGTCCTCCTTGTCCTCCTTATCCTTTGAGCGAAACTTAACATTTCCAAAAAGGCCTTTGATCCCCCGACGTTGTCTGCCCACCGGCTGGGATACTGTTTGGACCCGGCGGTCCAGTACTCCTTTGCGGCCGCCCCTCAGTAGTGACAGGAAGCTGAGGGACCTGGCAGAGCTGGCTGAAGAAATGGACGTGCGGGCAGGGGCGGCAGCGATAACGCCATCTTCACCAAGCGGCTCCTCGTCTGCCTGCTCACCATCTCCTTGATTCACCTCCTGTCCTTTTTCCTTCTCAGGATCCTGCTCTGAGTCTGCTGCAGCTGTCTCTAATCCATCAGGGCTTTTAGCCTTGTTAACAGGTGACTTGTTGTTTCCATCACCTTTGTTTCGAATAGAAAAGATGTTACCTGGCTTGCGTTTGCCAAACAGCTTGAATCCTTTCCTGATTTTCCCACTGGGCTGTGATTCACCAGGCGGAGGGTCCGTGTTCTCCGTTTGTACATCCATCTTCTCTCTCTGTTTCCCTTCCTCTGTATCCTTCAGTTGCTGGCTGCTCTTAGAATTCCCCAGCCACTTGCTTGTACATTTATGTCTTTATCTCCCTCTCGTAGCCTTGCGTTACCTCTGTTGCTCTCCGTCTGTTTCTTTATCGGGTGTACGTATCCCTCCCTCTGTCTGTCTTTGCCATCCAGCTCTTTCTCCTCTATTTCTCCCTCGAAGGCCCCTCCCCTTTGCCTCGTTTTTGTCTGGCTGCTCTCCCCGGTTGCCATGGCAACTGAGGAGCTAAGCAGCTTTCGTCAGCAATGCAGAGCCAGGGGCTATCATCAACCCACCCTGAACACAGCTTTCTCTTCCTCTCTCTCTTTTTCTCTGTCTGATGACTCTGTTTACATAAGGGGTAAAGACAAACACTCCATTAATGGAGCCAAATTTCGTATTCTGAATGATCCAGATTTATATAAACATCTCGTCCTGACTGATGCAGTCTATTTTTACAAGCAGCCTAATAATCTGTTTGTGGAACACATATGTTTTTATTTTTACTGAAGTTATCAGAATTATTCTTCTAAGAAGATTAGTAATAATCTATTTAGGGGTAGTAACATTCAACAAAGGATCCTGAATCAACAAACATCCCAATTTTTTAAGATTTTTTTACATTAAAATTTTTGGATGGATATTATGATAATACATAATACGTAGCTGCATTAAATTTTGGGAGGTGATCAACATATTGACCTATATTCCTGTTTGGATTGTTCACTTTTGCTGTTTTGCATATTTTATACCACACATAATTCAATATAATGTAATGTTGTGTTCATAAACAAACCTTTCTAAACATCTTTTCATGAACATGTATAGACTGAAGCGTCCCGTCAGTGTAAGTTTGTATTTGTACCATGAAATCAATTCATAGCTGGATTAACTGTATTAATGGATATGACTTTGTCAACATCTTGATAGCGTCAACATCAGACCACAAGACAATCAAACCACTGACATTACATAATCATCCATTCATAAATTGACTTTATGTGAGAGGAAATGGTCTGCATGTGCTGTTGGAGTAAATATGCCGTATACAGTGTATTTTCTTTCTGTTATAAGACTGATGAAGAGAGCATCTTGAATAGTTTGTCAGATATTTCAGATTTGGTCCTGGGTCACAGGGTACAGGTTCAATCCACTATGGGTTCACTGAGTCCAAATATTAAATCTGAAGAAGCAAGGTGTAACGTTTCACAGCCAATTTATGCTTGGAGCAGGAGAGCTGAAATATCAACCAAGGTTGTTTGAACCAGTTCAGAGAAGTCTCTAAAATATGGCATAAAATATGGCATTATACATTTCAGCAACACAGAAAAGGTCATGCACACTTAAAATCATCACATGTGGACTTTACCTGCTTAAATTCCCACTCAGTCTCACATCGACATTTTACCCAAAATTTAACAGATCATGAACTAAGTCCAGTCTTATAACCCAGATTTGATCAACTTTGCAATGGTTGCCCATCATGTTCAGTTTATATTTTAATGTTTTAACGTTATCCGTCGTCTGACTCAAGAAAAACTTAAAACTCTCAACCCTTTATAAGGTCCTAAGGTCAGCTACCAGAATAAAAAACTTCATTTTCAGTTAACTCTCTTAACTTTGGTGTGAAATAACTAGACTCCATGTAATTTTAAGTGCCTCTCTGATTTTAATTTGTATGTTATAATTTTTTTTTTAGCTATACACAATAAAATTAATAGATTGTGTTCCTTATTGGTACAATATATAATTTTATCTTGCTTTTGTATTAAATTATAGCAGTAAAGGTCTGTAATTTAATGTAAATATTGTTTGTGTGAATACCATGTATAGTACTGTCAGTCTAAAAGCAAAAATAAGCGCTAAATCTATGTGTGTGGTCAGCAAATTATTTTTCGTCATGCGTCATGGGTATATGGGTCATGTGAGTCAAGGGGAAGCGGCTGTGCATCTTCAGGTCATTGGCTGAAGAGTTTTGGTGGAACAAGGGTATCCTCTTGTGGACGTTAAAGAAACAACACATGACGCAGTTTGAGTAGAGCCTGCTGTAAAATCTACAGTCATCTATTTCTGCTGCACATGTCTGGAAATAAAGCTGCTGTCAGAACTGCACCTGTCCTCTAAAATATTCTGTGAAAGTGGAGCAGCTGAATCAGAAATAGTTGTACCTCAAGGTTGTGCAAAGAGACAGTAGGATGTTAAAGTGGGAGTCATATAATATTATGGTAATTAACCCTGTAAAGCCTGAACCATTAAATAATTGACAGAAAATTCTAATTCTGTGAAACTGGAAACATTATTGGTCCTTCTGAACAACCCCAAAATAAAATTCACATATCAATTTCCATGTATGGGTTAGGGCAATTTGTATCATATATGATACATTGGGTCAAAATGGACAAATTCA
>JAPTGZ010000007.1:20204550-20217301 GCA_029814645.1 Fowleria isostigma | reverse complement strand
TGATTTTTTCTTGTGTTTCTATCTCAAGAGTAAAGTGTACACGACTCGACCAAGAACTCTGGATGAGTTAAAACAGATCGGGGATCGAACTCGGGACCTTCTTGCTGTGAGGCGTGAGCGCTAACCACTACACCACCGTGCCGCCCACTACATGGAACACATACAGTAGAAAAAGTTTATGGACACGTGCATGTGATACATTTAATTAAGAATTACTCTTAAGTCATTGAACCATTTGTTGTTCCATAATCTCCACAGTCTCCCCTCTGCACATGCACTGTTCTATTGTTATTATCAGGGGGCCAAGCCTGAGGGGGCTGGGGGACATGTAAGCAAACGTACCAGTACCAGTGGGTCTAGAAACCCTATTAATTTTTTATTTATTTATTTTTTTCATTGATAAAAGGTGGAAGTGCAGGCTAAACCGTGCAAAGCAGGGCAGTGAGAGTTGAAGGTTTGGTCCAGACCCCTGCATGTACCTCAGATGCAAAAAAATTACATATACCCACGTGATGGCCGCAGCCAAACAGGGTTAGTCTGACCACACATCCACCTCATTGGTTTATCATTTCACACACCATATTCTCATTTTCAGTTACTTTTAGTTCATAATCATCACCACCTGGTCATTTCAGTTACAGCCAACAACACATTTAATCACTTGACATACACAGTTTAGTTCATTTTGTATTTATTTTAAATTTTACACTGTTCTTATGGAGTGCACACATAGGAACATTGTAGG
Organism: Fowleria isostigma; assembly: GCA_029814645.1. Lineage (NCBI taxonomy): Eukaryota > Metazoa > Chordata > Actinopteri > Kurtiformes > Apogonidae > Fowleria > Fowleria isostigma. The sequence goes on along the minus strand of JAPTGZ010000007.1, from coordinate 20,216,556 downwards.
GTTATAAAATTATTCATATTGTTTAAGTTATATTAATCCTTTGTTCCTTCTGTTTGAGTTACCGTGTGACTGGAGTCCTTCCTCCGTGGGGAAAAAAGGCATGGCCAAGGGTGCAGCAGCCTCAAATAGTCCTGCCCTCTCATTAGGACTCAACCATGGACAATGACATCATGGGGGGGATTTAGTTTAGATTTCTCTGTATTCAGTTATAGTTAAGTGTCCATTATGTTTTCCCCTTGTGTGTCATATGGTTTGGCCAAGCCAGTATATATGTTCGCCCTTTGTGTCATTATGTTAGATCAATTTGTTCATGCCTCAGTTATGTTCCTTTGAGTACAGTTATGTTATTTTGACCTCTTTTATAGGCCTAAATTCTTGTAACTTTGGTTTGTATAATTTGTTGAACTTTGTTGGGTGAATAAATACCCGTTTTTTTGAAACCTTTACCTCAGTCTCCTTGCTGATTTACCATTTGATCCCTAACAACCCACCAGCAGGGGGCACTCTAACCAATGCAAATTAGTTTTGGTCTGTAACTCCCACTCTCTCCTCAGATTTGTTGAATAGTGCTGAATCACCTGGGATAGGCCACGCCCAGTTCTGCCTTTTTTTTTTTTTTTTTCACAAAATTACAAAAACTGGTAAACCTACTTTTTCTAGCTTCTCCTTGGGATTTTATCCAGTCTGCTGAATCTTGGCATGAACACTCTCCACCTGGACCTGATCCAAAGTTATCGAAAAAATTTTGTTTGGTCACAAAATGCATGATTTGTTAAATTATTAACAAACGTAGTTAGCTTGAACTGCTGAATATGTTGGTCATAATAAATGCTATCAACACCAAATTTTAGATGTTTGCTTGACAGGTGACTGTAAGTGTCTGAACCAAATATTGGCCACTAGGGAGCACTGCAAATATGTTAATATTTTAAGTGGCTATCATTCCAACACGATTGATCCTAAAATTATTCTGTCAAACAAATGTGCGGATTGGCCCAAAAATTAACTGTGTAACACACTGTAATAATATCATGTATGGAGTGTGAAAAAAAAAATAATTTTAATGTGAACAACAGAAAAGTTGACTTAAAATGACTGAAAATTGTATAATGTTCACTTTTTCCCCCTATTCTTTTCCATTGATCTGCAACTGAGTCACATAACTTTCAAGATTCTGGTCGTAAGAACAAAAAACATGACGGACATTTCTCTGGATTTAGTGGAAAAAAAAGTTGATACTTTGAGTTAGTTTCCACATAAAAATGTGTTTTGGTTACATTTCTAGCAAGAAATGTATGTTTTATTTTCATAATATTCACTCAGTCAATGTCCATAATCACTTGTTTGCTCGTTGATTTTTCAGATCTTGCCAGATAATGTGAAACTGCAACATTATGATTTCTATGGACAATGCTATCGCCTAGCGGCCCCAGATTTCCCCACAGGTTTCCGCACCATCTGACGGATCAAACCATCTCATACTACATGTATTGTGTCTAAGGTTGATTTGATTTGATCAACACATTATTCTGTGGCTGCGAGAGAAACTAATGTTGACAAAGTGTTGAGTTGCAATCTGATGTTTGTCCGCTGTGTTTTGTTTTTGAATTGACTGGATCCTCTGTGTATTTAACTTCGTGTGTGGCACAAACTCATTGATGGGTTTTGATGCCCATGTTAACATTATTTGCATTTTTTCACAAATATTTCATGATGATATTTGAGACTGTGTAACGTTTTAAGGGTGTCCAGAATTTTATTTTTTCCCACTAACCTACTTATATTGTTGTTTTATTGTTCTGGCTAAACACTACTCCATATACTTAAAGTGCTATTTTCATATTATAAGAACGTTTATGCCTTTTCCAGCACATTTTTAAGAGGTAAGTCAGTTAAAGATGAGGGAAATCATCATAAAGAAAAAAAATCTCCTGTACCATTCCCAGTATACACACTTCAGATGTTCTAGAAAACAATGGTCCTTGGATATTCCAGCCAAAATCTACAAGAAATCTACAAACAAAATCTTGAAATAAAGGGATTATTAGAAAATTAGAATCAAAACAGAGGAGATTTGTTCAAGATTTGTTAGTGTCATGGAACTCACCTTTATATGACTATTTCATATAAATGTGGCTGTTTGTTTGTCAAGATATGTATATTTTACAACAAGTCATGATTGTAGATATGTTAAATTTTTATGTAGATTATTTTTATTTGCCATAAAAATCTCTTTTACTACATTGATAAAGAAGAGCCTTATGCATTATTTAAGTGTTTTATCATGTTGCTAGTCACAAAAATAGAATGATTACAAAGCCAACTCCCATAGCAACTGAAAATGCAATAATTCTACTTCAGTCATTTTTTACATTTTCTTTCTTTACATGTTACAGACAGAATCCAGTAAATAGAAAACATTGCCTGGATTATGGAGCTTGATTCAGTTTAAGCAGCCCATTACTAGTGGAGAAAAGAATCAAATGTTTCAGTTTCACTCTGTTTTTTCTTAAACAGTACAGTGCTTCAACTGTGGCTGTGGTGTAACCGGTTTGAGTACACCGCCAGTGATTTCCCAGGAATTTTCTTCACCTGTGAACAGACTGACCTGGAGCAAGGGGTGTGGTTATCTCTGTGAGAGTGAACAGGGTGGGAGGATTGCTTTGCTGTTCTTTTCTCACTTCCTGAGTAAAGAGTGAACACTGAAATAAAATATGAGGAGCTGCACACTGGACAGAGACCAAAATATCCTGGACTTTTAACACAGTAGGACCGGAAATAGTCACTCTACAGCAAAGGTACGTCTGTCACCTCAGTGTAGTCAGGTTTTCTTAGTGAGTGTTTTCACTGTTGGATCTATGTGAGGAACATGTCATGTCAGTCAGCAGGCGTCTGCTGTGGTTGTAAATACTAGACTGGCTCAACGGGCTGTCTGAACTGCACAGGTGGAGGTTTCAACTCTTTCACTTGGACTGTAAGTTGTCATTTGTGCAGTTCATAATGGGTGGAGCCAGAAAAACACAGCTTATCAGTCTTTACCTAACTAGCACTGGCCATGGAAATGGAAATCACTTAATATAGTTTTATTATATAAGAAGGTAATTTGATAATGATTAACCAACCTCATGTGACAGTCCAGTGAGGTTTGTTTCATTACAGATGTTACTAAAATCAGCAAGAAAAGACAAAGCTGAAAGTGTCAAAACAAATTCTCAAAGGGAAAATACTGTAGTGTACTTGTTCTCTGATGGTGGATGTGTTAAATTCTGTTTGCATTCAGATGATCAGCAACAATACCACAGACTTTCAACAATATTCTGACTGTTTTAACTCTGTCTATAGAGTTTTTTGCCTTGCTGATGTAAAGCATGTTCCTGTGGCAGTATCTGGTGCCCTTCCTGCTGATAATTATTCAGATACAGAGAGGTAAGGGTCTAAACATCATACCCTCAGTGGTTGACATCACATATTTCCTTGTGCTTCCATGTACACACGACAGCAGCATTTACAGTAAATGAAACTATGACGTTCTTCTGATGAACTCCTGGGAAAAGGACAGTCAGAGCATTTGGAGAACTGAAATTTCATGGGGAAAAAAACAACCTTTTGAGTAAATGCTCTTCACAGTGTAAAAAACACATTATTGCACTAGATTTATAACGGGCCACAAATGTAACAATGATGTAATGGCTCAGTCCAGTAATGATCTACTTTAATGGAATGTCACACGTGTTGTGCAATAGATACTGGGAGCAGCTGATGGCTGTTTATTTCTTGTCAACTCACTTTTTTCAGTGCAGACTTTAAAGAAAACAGTGTAGTGTCTGTTAGTGAATTTACAAAATGACGTGTGCTTGACTAAGATAAATGGTTCCAATTATTATACTACTTGTTTATTAGACTTAATACTATTTAAAGCTTTTTCTACGCCGCTTAATCATCATTTTCTTTTTCTCACTCATTGGGATGTATTTACGTATTTCTCTCATAATGCCATCAGGTATTTTCTATAGGCACTGATAAATGGGATACAGTTGCTGAATACTAAAGGTCACAACCTGTTTCACTCATAAAACCACACAGTTCCTGAACCAGATTGTCTGTTATTCCAGTTCTTGCTCATGACGTGTTTTTTTTTTTTTAAGATGATGAATCTCCTGCCAATAACTCGCTCCCACACAGACTCTGATAATGAAACTGTGATGACTATGTCACTGTGAGAGTGAGCCTGTGTTGAGTAACACTTTCCAACAGCAGTATTATAATGTTTCATTCTTTTATTCTTCCTTGTCCCATCCCATAAACACCTCCTCCCCTGCTCCCCCATCCTTTACTATTTGTGGCCTTTTTCAGCTCAAACATGTGAAGACTTTACAGATTTAGATCTCAGTCACGCCTTCATTGGAACCAGCCTCAAAATAAAGCTGCTGCTCTTCACCAGGGAAAATGCTACCTGTGGGATTCTAGTATCCCACACTAACCTGACAGCCCATCCTCAGTTCAACTCGTCCCGACCTACCACCTTCATCATTCATGGGTACCGGCCGACTGGCTCCCCCCCGAACTGGGTGCACAACATCACAGAGCTGCTGCTGGACAGGGATGACATGAATATCATAGTGGTGGACTGGAACCACGGAGCTGCTAATGTGAATTATATTAAAGCAGTGGAGAACACGCACAAGGCGGCAGACAACCTCACTGCTTTAATGAAGAACCTGCAGGTGTGAGATGTGTTTGACACTGCATATCACACATCCTGGTTGTTCTGTCTGCGAGTTACAAATGGATTTTCTCTCTTATACTTTCAGGAACATGGCGTTTCTCTGAGTTCTGTTCATTTGATTGGTGTCAGTCTTGGTGCTCATATATCAGGCTTTATTGGTGCTAACCTTAATTCGACAATTGGACAAATTACAGGTAAATGCAAACACTGTTAACATTTCAATTTCATCACAGAACTGGAATATATATACAGTTTTTATGATAAAGCAAACCTTTTCTTTTCAGCTTTGTCAGCAGAGAAATTCTCTTAAAGCTTTTATTTCAGACATTTCTCCTGAAGTAATTGTCTTCAGAAGCAAAATCTAGGTGACTAGAGACTTTATTTTATTTTCAGACTGTGCTTTAATGATAATAACTGCATCGCATACTTTTATCACATTAAATGATGTGAGTGTAACAGAAAATCTAACAGCAGAGTGAACTGAAGTTACAGAGTACAGCTGAGAAAGGGTTGAAATGTGCAGCATTTGGTACATGATGTGCATCTGCAAAACCCTTGAGAGTTCATAATGTGTCTGTTAGAACAAGGACAGAAAAAATACATGCTTAACTTCATCACACACGTACAGTCACAGAAAAAATTATTAGACCATCCCATGTTTTCTTCAATTTCTTGTCTTTTAATGCCTAGTACAACTAAAGGTTCCTTTTGTTTGGACAAATATAATGATAACAACAAAAATAGTTCATAAGAGTTAAATTTCAGAGCTGATATCTATCCATTCTCCATGGTTTTCTTGATAATAACCAAAATCACATTAGTTCTTACATCTATGACATTGTATTGACAAAAACAGTACTTTTATTCCTTCCATGTTTTCTTTTCTGTCTGTTTTAGTCACATGATGCACACAGGAGTTAGTAGTTGATTGCATAACCATTGTTTTTGATGACTTTTGATGATATTGTAATTTTTTTCGTGACTATATAACAAAAGCTGCCATTTCAGTTAATAACGTACAATAAAACAGGTTTAAAAAGTTGGACGGTATAAGAGCAAAAGTGTCTTCTAATCACATAAATTTGCAGTATTGAAAATAAAGCTCAGACTAATTGTAGTTGTTGATGGAAACAGTAAAAAGGTCAGTTGATAAAAGCCGTTCAGGATTGTGTAAATTTGCTCTATGGAGCTCCCACCAGTCTCTGTTTATTTTGGGATTAAATTAAAGCACCGTTGAGGTTTCCTGATGTGATGTTTGCAGCTCTGGATCCTGCTGGCCCTCTGTTCACTGGCAAACCTCCAGAGGACCGACTGGACCCAACAGACGCCCAGTTTGTGGACGTCCTACACACAGACATTGATGGTCAGTTGACACTTTGAATACACCGATTCATCTTTTTGTGTGTATAGAACTGATCATTTAATGTGTGTGTCACTTCATTTTCTTGCACTAACTGTGTGTTTTTACAGCCTTGGGTTTCAGAGAACCTCTAGGTCACATTGATTTTTATGCCAACGGGGGGACAGACCAACCGGGATGCCCAAAGACCATCTTTTCTGGTAAAATTATTAAAATTATGGGATTAAGTCAAAACAACAGGAGACTATTTTGCTGATCAAATCTAATGACAACTATTTCTCTTTTATTACCTGTGTAAAGGGGGAGCCTATTTTAAATGTGACCACCAGAGGTCTGTGCTTCTCTATCTTGACTCTGTGAAGCAGAAATGTGCCAGCAGAGGTTACCCCTGCACATCCTACAGTGACTATATGGATGGTCTATGCCTGGACTGTGATCGCTTTGGTTCTGCAGGATGTCCCGTCTTTGGTTGGTATAGTCATGTTCTATCATTTAAAGACACCCCCTGTTTTACTTATGCTCACATTCTTTAAAAATGGAGTTAAAATTAATCACATGTCAAATATTAATGAAAAAAATGGCTGTATTTTTATATGAGGTGTTTTATTTCTCCAGAGCTGATGCAGATTTTTTTTTTTTATTATTAAATCCAGGTTATGACATTATAAAGTGGAGGGATGTTCTGGTGAGCCTGGGCCAAACAAAAACATACTTTTCCACAAATAAAGAAACACCATTTTGCAGTGAGTAACAGACTAACTATGGGGAGCAGACATTGGTGTCTTGTTTTGTTTTTTCATGTTTTTATTTAAAACAGATTGGTGCTTCTATGAAACCGGTCCCCAAATTCAAACCAGATGTAGACTAACATTATGAAGCAAGTTTGGAAGCACTTTGGGTCTATTTTATAAAATAAATATTTACTGAGATAAACTGTTTTTCAGATAAAACACATTTTTGTATTTTTTAATATAATTTTTAAAACAAAAATCTACAAGTAACATGATAAAAGGACATGAAAATTATGCATCACTATTTTTTTTTTTATATCTTTTTGTTCCTTCACAGGTACATTTTGGGAATCATACTAATTATGCAAGGCAGAGTGTTTCCAAAAATGACCGCTGTTGCAAAATCACTGGCACTTTATACGTGTTTAAATGGTCAGGTTCTGCATGTAACGCAAGTGGACACGATGGGTTACACATGAAACCTGGAATGAAACTGAGATTCATGAAAAACCTGCTTGTCTGGATTAGAAAAAACACTAGAATCAACACATTTAACACACTGTCTTTATTTATAGTGGTATATAAGACCACATACAGACATTTTTTCCTGATAAAATGTACTGACGAAGGTCGTTTTTCCTGTCCCAATTTAGGTCCTACTTTTAGCCCCAATATTTCATTAAAAATTCATTAATTTTGGGATGGCTCAGAGCAAGAATATAATATTTAAGCATTTATCTGAGGTCATCATTAGGTAAATCCTGTGGGGAAATATGTCTACATTTCTCTTTTATTATTGAGTCTACAAAACTGATAAAGTGAGAGGTACCAAAATAAACCCAGTTTCATAGAAGCATACTTTCAAATTATAATAATTTATTGCATTAGATGGAACTGAGGCATATTTATCTTCCTCGTTCAGAAAAAAAGAACTTTCTATATTATAAAATAAACCTTTCAGAGCATGCATTGTTATTTTCTACAACATAAATGTTATAAATCTCATAAATCTATGCAGATGAATGTGCTATTAATATCGTCATCTCCTCTCTCAGTGACAAACTACATTGTGGATATTGTAACGTGGAACCAGGAGGTACGCTGGGGCTACATTACCATCAAACTCCAGAGTGGAAGTAAGGAAGCAGTGGCAACCATTGACCAGTGAGTCTACTTTATATTTGTCATAATTCATAACTGGATAATCAAAACCTCTTCTAGTCTTCCTGTTTCTGCTCTTCCTCACTAGTTTCTAATTGTTTCTTCCATCAGTAAAGCAGCAAAGTTCAAAAAGTTCACAGAGACCAAGTTGCTGGCTCAGTTTGACGAAAACATTCAAACGGTGAAGAAGATATCTCTCAAATATACCACTGGGAATGTTTTCAAACCCAAATATAAGCTCCGCCTTCTCAGAATACGTCTCACGCCTGTAGAAAGCAAAGAGAGGTAAGTCATGTTTTTTAAATATTTTTATTTCTGTGACTCAGCACATCTCATAAAAAATAACTTTGGTGCCCAAACTGTGCATCTATTACACTCCACAACTTTCCCAAACTCAGAATTAGGATTAATAATGCATTGTTTAGATATTTTTATTAGTTTGTCAAATGTCAGAGGTAAATACTTAACAATAATAAGATATGTGAATTAATTTTATCTAACTAAAGTAATAGAAGAGTGTGCTGATTATATTGTTGAAAATTACAGAAAAGATACAAGAAATACAAGAAATGAAAAAGAAACAAATAGATTAACGTTCTCGATGCCTTTTTTGGCAAAGATCAGCAAAATCAGATGCTTTTCAGGTAAGAACAATGACAAGAAGAAAAAGGTTGTGAAGAAAACACATCAGAGTTTAAATGTTTGTCTGTCTGCATCATTAAAAGACAATGAAATTGTCAGTGTGATCAAACATTCATACGATCCAAATGATCAGAGAAATCAGAAAAAACATAAATATTAGGCCAATTCAAGGTGTATTTTTGTAAATTTGGGTCCCAAGGACACATAAAGTTGATTTTTTTTATTTTTATTTTTTTACCTGAAAGTTTGTGAATCACTGTTCTACATTAACTGAATAATTGTTGAGTATATTTCTTGTGTGTTTGTGCTGCGCAGGCCTCTCTGTCGATATGACATCGTTCTTCCAGAGAATGAAGAGGTCACCGTCAGGCCTATTCCCTGTGAGGACACTAACTTCTAACACGACGTCAAGGATTTTATCAGCTGCACCGGAGAAACTTCTGCTGACTCACTGTCAGGCAGATCAGATAGTATAAGGCCGACGGCAAATATCTGACATAATGTGACCGTTTGAGATTTTAAAATGTAATATACCACATAATGTACAGTGTATATACAGTGTGTGATAAATATATATAAATATATATGCACTATATTTTACTTGATGGATTTCAACTGTAAGTATTCTCAGATGACTAATCGTGTTATTAAGAAAAATACTGGCATTCCACTGGTTAAACTGCCAACTGCAGCAACAGAACTCTTCACAAACTAAGATTTGTCTAACAAATATGACACATAAGCTTTTTTATTTATATTTATATGTCAACAAATTTGATTATAAAATAATAAAACCTTAACTCAGTGTGCAGTTTGAGTTTCTTTACTGTATTCATGAAGCCCCTGAACATCCGTATCAATATATTTTGTACCATAAATAGGTAAACTGCGGCAAAACTGTAAATATATACAAAACACATATATTCACCATCAGTCATGTTTGAAACATATGATTTTACATCACATTAATACAAACATTATTTCTGTTACTGATAATGTCTAATCCTTAGGAGGGTTCAAAATGTTTGGAAAATTATATTTAATTTTTTTTTGCATAATGCTCTCTGTGGAAACTGTAAGGAACATTACCAGCCCCTTTAGAAGGCTCTCTCCCACCAGGGACTCTATAGATGTTGTGCATAAGGTCAATAATGATCCATCCAGAGAGGTCAACTAAAACAGACTGAAAGGGTCACCTCTTACTCATTAAACCAAAGATAGCATGGTGCTGACGTGACAGTAAAAATGTACAGTCCTCTAAGCCAGCTATCCACATTGAACCCATTTCCACCAGGTTGTATTCTCATCAGAAACAAATGCACTAGAAATGTCATAAAAGGCTTAATTTATCTTCAAAATCTTCATAATGTAAGTACATAAGTCTTGTTCTGAATGAGTCTTTAGTCACATCACTTAGACATGTGTTTCTTCATGCGTTGGATCTCCATCTAAAACACAGAAAATATATTTTAAATATCAGCTGCATATTTAGTACTGTATATTTATTTCAGAGCACAGTTTAATGTGACTACAGCGCTGCATCTGAGGACACTGAAATACACTGATCGACTGTAACATTATGACTATAACTATATTTACTGTCTTTCAATGGTTCTGGTCAATAGGTGGCACGTATTAGGCAACAGGTGAACATACAGTGGTGGAAAAAAGTTTTTGGACACCCTATGGAGTTGTGATATATATTGCATTTAGACTCAATCTTAAGTCATTGAACTCTATCAAGTATTGTTCCATTCTCTAAACCCACATTCTCCCTTCTGCACATGCTCTGTTCCATTGAGGTCAAAACTGAATGTTTCAGCAAATTAATGAAACACATCAAAGACCTGCTGAAACTCAACAGAATAGTTTGGGTTTTTGTTCTTGTTAATAATAAACAAAATATAATCATTTTCATCTGTTTGTGTCTGTCTCATACAGCCACACATTTTGAAACACAAAACATGTTTTTCTGCAAATATTGTATGATAATATTTGAGATTTTGTAAAGTTTTAAAAGTGTCTGAAAACTTTTTTCCACAACTGTATCTTCAGAATTGATATGTTGGAAGCAGCACATATGCAAATTTAACTAATTTAACTAAGCTCTACCGGCTTAGGCCTCATAGATAACAGTCAACTGTAAAACCTCATCAGCTGATTAATTTCTGCGCTGCAAATTGCCTTCACAACCACCTCCAGCTCCTCCCCTCATTGTGCACCGTTTGTCTGAATCATGTCATGTTCTTGTTTAACTCCCCCTGCCTTCTTCCATATAATCATAGGAGGGCAGGAAGTTGTGCTCCTCTTGTCTCAGTTTTTTCCCATATACATTTGGAAGGGTAGAGAGGTCCCAGAACACAGCATTTTGTCAATAGTCGTCCTAACTGAAGTGGACAGACAAATCCAGTTTCAATCTGTGGGATGAGCTGAGTAAACAAATCTAATTCACACAGCCTCCAGTGTGGAATTTACAGGATTTACAGGATCTGCTGTCGACACCCTGATACCACAGAATACATACAGGGGTCTCATGGAGTCCACGCATCAGGTCAGAACTGTTGAGGCTGCAAAAGGGGGGCTGTAGCAACCGATAACGTAATAAGGGCCAATAATGTAATACCTACCAATAACGTAATAATTTTGTCCATTTTAAATGTAATAAAGCCAATAACATAATAACTTGCCGATAATGTGATAAAGTTTTTGAGCCAATAATAATAACATTTTGCCAATAATGTAATAAGTTATTACGTTACTGGCTGGTTATTAAGTTATACAGTGTTGAGTTTTAAGTGAGAACTGAGTCATTTTCCTTTAAAAAAATTTTGAAAAAGTTCTAATTACCTCCACCAAGGAGGTTATGTTTTTGCCAGCGTTTGTCTGTTTGTTTGTTTGTTTGTTTGTTTGTTTGTCTGTTAGCAACTTTATGCAAAAACTACAGGATAGATTTGGATGAAACTTTCAGGACATGATTGAAATGACACAAGGAACAATCCATCAGATTTTGGGACTGATCCAACATTTTACTCCCGTCCAAATGCGCTAATTCAATTCGAATGGTGCTAGTTACGGTCTCTCCTCTCTCCTCCATGTGGGAGTGGGCGGGGCTACCTGCTCTTTACTGAGCTGTGCGTGTGTGTGTGCGGTAGGGGAAGGGGGGGGGGGGACTATCATGCTTGGCGGAGGTCTGCACTCTCCGAGTGCTTTTCTCATTAAAAATGTTTTCCAAGAAATAAATGTGGTGAATTCATTTGACCATGCAACATCCAACAGAGGCACTGACATGAAATTCTGAATTTACAAATCTAAGCATTCATTCATTCATTCATTCATTTTCTGAACCCGCTTTATCCTCACTAGGGTCACGGGGGTCGCATGGAGCC
>JAPTGZ010000007.1:20122076-20133471 GCA_029814645.1 Fowleria isostigma | reverse complement strand
TACAATCAAAATTAATTCGCCTCCGATCTCGAAGCTGGAGGTGTGTGTAGACTCAGACAGTGCTGTGAGAGTCATGTGTTTGTTTAAAGCTGGATGCTGTGTGTCTGGAGGTCACAGATTAAACATGTTTTTGTTGTCTTCCTCATCTCCATTCAGTCCACTGCTCGAGTGGAACTGATGCGCCGCTAAAGCCAAAGTTAGCAGAACAAACCCGAGGGCACAAACTAATTAAGACTTACATTACACTGCACGTTTTGACATAATCGTTTCGAACGGCGGTGTTGAGATTATGGCCTGTTTGGTGGCTGTGCCGGTGTGATTTCCACCGCAACCCTTCCGCATTTTCCTGCTGCTCTCAGGCTGTGACGTGTCGTGCTGACGGCGGCCTCGGAGCTGGAGGAGCGGGGGGCTGTAGCATGACAAGATCTGGCTCCAGACGTCCTGCTTTGCTTTCAGCGGAGCTCCAGAAACAACCCCTAACCCCTCCTTCTCTGCTCCTCTCCGGCCCGCCCAAATAACACAAAATTCCCGACTGAATCCAGCCCGAGTCTGGGGGAACCAGGCGGCCTGGGGAAGCCGAGGAGCGGACAGAGGCCATCCCTGCAGCATAAATCTGGTACGCGGGTCATATTTGCTCAATGGGCGCCCGTTTGCAGAGCTATGTGTGCATTTGTCTTGCCCGTATCTCTTTGTTTTTGCATGCATGTTATGTTTAGACTTTTTTCTTTATTCTCTTTGAGAGGCCGCAAAGGGTTGGGCCTTTTCTTCTCAGGCCCCGGCCTCAATAGGGCCATAATTGGTAATTCAGGCCTATCCGGTTAGCTAGCCCGCCTGCTCAAATAAAGCTTTTTACGTCGTTATTTATCGCTGTTTGGTGTATTTTACCAACAAAACACATACTTTAAAATACAGTACGATCTCCAACTTAAGCTGTGTGTGCAATTTAATTTGCCGCCGAGGCGTATTTCAGTGACCGTTTAAATTAGCTTCGTCTGGATGGAATGCTAACAAAATGGCGCATGCTGAAGTGATAAAAAACGGTTGTGGAAAATGTGTATTTAACCCTCCTCCCGCTAGCTGGCTACTACAGAGCCACGGCACTGAAGACCTAGCATTACCTTCCTTGTTTCTTTTGTAGTTTTATCTCCCACTGTGTGTCCGTGGAGTCACATATTTTCTAAATGTGTGTTTTGACCGCTAGCTGTCGGACTTTGCGTGTGTAAATCAGTGCTAGCCCGGTGGTCCGTTACAGATCTCATCGCATTTTTAACACTTTAGCGTTTATTTGTCTTGCAGGGATACAGTGCACCTTTTAGTCTGAGTGCACGGGTGTTTTTTAGAGCGTTTTTTAACACATTGATGCTCTGTTTTATGCGCCACATCTCCACACCGTTGTCATCATTTTCCACCTGGAGGTGGGGGATGGTACATGCAGTGAAATTAAATGGCACCCCGGCTGCATCATCTACACCACTGTTTACATCTCTGCATCCCCCGTGTGTATGTTCCGTCGCACATTATCTCACCTCCATCTCACTGATGAAGCCAAATGGGTTGCATGGCTAGAGTGGTTTTCACTGTTTTTTACTCGTAGCTGGACAAAAAGGATGCAGTCACAGCAGATTTGCCCCTGGTTATATCTCCCTGGCTGTCCTTTGCCGCAGACACAAACCAACACTGCCAAAAAACAAACATTTTATGATCTTGTTTCTGTGTAACTACATGAATTAATAGATTATTTTATCAGCTGAATATAAAGTTGTTATTGGAAGTTATTTGATAAACACATTTTTAAAAATTTGAATAGGGAATATTAATGGAAAACTTAACAGCTCTTGCACTGTTTTGTAGTTAAAAATGTGGTGTTTTCAGCTGTGGTATTATCAATAACGGAATAAATTTTGGTTTTCCAGTTGTGCAACAAAAGGCCCCTTGTATTTTTGTCATGTGAGTCGTAATTGTAATTAGTAGTCTGATATGGGGCTTTCAATAGCCAAACCAGATAGTGAGCAAAGGCCAATATATAAAGCCTACATATTTTGAACAACAGTAATAAAAAAAACAAAACAGCCTTAAGTTTCATTTTAACTCGACTGTTTCTGTGTCTGCGGCGCGCTCTCTGTGATGCTTTTATCTGAAAGAAAATGTCAAGTTGCTCACAAAACACGAATGACAGTTATTGCTATTAACAGCACAGCAGCTTTTCCATTCTTACAGAATAAACATTTGCAGAATTGATTGTATTATCTTTTTTCTATTGAGGTTAAGAAGTAATTTTCTTCAGATTGTTTCAAAAAGGTAATCAGTCTGATTATAAAGCTAATAGATTAATCGATCCGCTGCTATTTATTATCCCAGAGCGCTGGTTCTTTGACAAGCAGTTAAAAAAATTACTTGCTTTTGGTAGGTTAGCACACACAGGCAACAAATTATGTTTGGTCATTTTGTCTGGTAGCAAACGAATTGTTTCAAGCCCTTGTAATTATCATGTAAACAGCTGGTGTGGTTTGTTAAACATTAGGCCATACAGATAATATCTTGGGTATTATAAAATCAATTTTTCCAGGCTGTTGTGTAAAAATAGAGGATAAGACGGATATGTACACATTGTTAAATACAAACAAACTAACCTTCACCTCTGCATTAAAGTAGCATTTCATGGGTAATCTGATGATATATGGAATTAGTGCTTAAATCAATGAGTTGTTCACATTTTGGTCAACATCTCTAAGTATGTTTCCACTTTGCTTCCAGCTCTCCAGTAACAAATGCAGTGCGAGGACAATGGATGAGGATGACACGAGGCTTTCAATACATTCTGAAGAGCCAAAAATAATACTACACGGATCGGGTAATTGGCCATGCGTACATTAATGTGTGTTTTCATTTATTATCCAGACAGGTGACACGTTAAAGGAAAAACCTTGATACTCTGTGTAGCAGTTTCTTTTAGAAGGAGAGTACCTTCATCCTTAGGGGATGGGGGTACTGAATGGGTTGAGTACGCTATGGCAGTCACTGTCAACACATTTTAGTACTACTGAACACTTACTGGAGAATTAAAGCCAACATGTCCAAATGAAACTGTATTTTGGGAGAAGGGTAGGGGTTAGACTTAAAAAATCATTATCAAGTCACAGTGTAATTGATACATAGTTTTTCCCTTAATTATCACCTGTCTGTATAAATACAGGCTGTAGTAGTATTGGGGTATTTCAAGAAGCAGGATTCTTTTGTTAGCCAGATAACTGCAATATGTGCATGAAATAACATAATGGATCCTCACACAAGATTAAAGATGTTAAAGTTACTGTAGCTGCAAAACATCAGCATGAACCTCTGTCAAGTTGCACGATTTAAACATCCACCTATGACCGATAGTTGCTCTCGTCCGTTATCTGGTTAACCGGGTAATCCTGCTTCTTTCAGATGAGGGTGGTGCCGGCGGGCAGGAGTTTGTTGTGGAGCTTCAAGAGACTGTGTTGGTGTCAGAAGGCGAGGGGGAAGGCATGGCGGTTCACAGGTTTGCCCCAGACGAGCTAGTCATCCAGGATGCTGTTGAGGATGTGGTTTCTGAGTATGTGCACTGCGATGAAGATGAAGATGTTGCTGTAGAAACCTGTGTGATGGCCCTGGAGGGTGAGGAGGAAGGTGTCGCCATGGGAGACATCCCTGAAGATGGGCTGGATCCAGAGCAACAGGAAGATGACCAAGATGGCTGTGGAGATTATCTGATGATATCATGTAAGTCGTCATTGACGGTATTGGAAGGAAATGTAATGTTTAATCACTAGAAAACATTTTTAGAAACTGATGAAGGCATAGACCATTAAAATAATTTCTAATAGTGGGTTTAAAAGGTGGTAAACTCGGCATGCAGATGTGTAGTGTAGCATAGATGATCTTACATGGATTGCGATGTGTGTGTCCTTCGGTAGTGGATGAAGCTGGTAAAATGGTGTCTGAAGATGGAACGGAGGTGACGGTGGAGGGAGCCGTGGAGGACCAGGAAGTGGAAAAGGATGAGGACGGGCAGGAGGTGATAAAGGTGTACATCTTCAAGGCTGACTCGGGAGAGGATGACATGGGTGAGTAGTGATTAACTAGTTGGATTTTATCCAATAATGAGTATTCTAAATTGTGGGGCAGGTAGACATATAAGAGGTGTTTGTGGTGGCTCTAGCAGGGTTTCTGTGGGTTCTTTAAAAAGCCTAAAATTAAATTTTATTAAATGATGTTTTATTGGGCCTTAGAAGTCTTTTTATGTTCTTGCATTTCCATTTGTAATGTCGTAGTCACCACAAATCTCATTTATCAATCTGTCATTTATTTGTTTGTACATCTGTCTGTCTTTGTGTTAATGTAAGTTGGGCTCTTGTCTGTGTGAAAGGTCACATTTTTGTTTGTAGATTTTTAAACCTGCAGCTGAACCTAGTCTGTTTACTTTAGAGATGGACATAACTTCATGCAAATTGACTTAACTCACTCTCCTAATTTTCTGCATAAAATCTACCTTTACATGGGCCAAAATATACTTCTTACCTGTGTATCTGAATAAGACAAATGTCAATTTGGGTAGAAAATTACTAGAAGTTAATTATTAGAGATAATAATCATAGTTTTTGTGGGTTAAACTTAAGTATCTGAAACTCACAGATGTTTATGTTGTAAAAGGTCTTTAATCATCTCTTCTGCAGGGGAATCTGTGGACATCAGTGACGGAGACACGGAGAGCGTGGCTTTGACAGAGTCATCGGGTCATACGCTGAGAGAGAAGATGGTTTACATGTCTGTTGGCGAGCCACATCACAATCAAGGAAACCATGGTGAGTCATCCAGATGCGATGAGCGGGGCTCACTGTCATCAAAGTACAAGTCACTAGTTTTGTGGTTTTGTACATGTTGGGCTCATCTACAGGTGGGTCCAAGGTGACTGATGAGGTTTATATGGAGGTGGTGGTAGGAGGTGAAGAGCCAGTAACTCACGACCGCTCGTATGACAGCGTGTCTCTAAGCAAGGACTTCATGCCTGTGGCCTGGGCAGCTGCGTATGGTCAGCACCCTTGTCTATTAAATTGCTTTTAAAACCAAACTGGAAGCCTGTGCACCTACCACGTCTCTTGAGTGTCTTGGCTTTAGCTTTGCAGATGCTACTTTGTGTGTTTATTTTGTTGAAGACCATCTCTTGTTCCTGCAGGTGCTGATGACAGCGAGAGCTGTGAAAACCGAAACGGAGCAGCCAGCGCACTGCTGCACATCGATGAATCAGACGGGATGGATGAGATCAACAGACAACGCAACAAGAGCAAGAGACGGTCGGAGCCTCGGCAGGTGCAGACAGGTAAGAGTATACACCACACAAATGTTATATGTTTATCGCACTGTGTGTGTGTTGGGTTTTTTTATGACCTTTTGTGGCATCATATTCATTTACTAACATTAATCTGTAAACTGCTTAAATCTCACCTGTCTATAGTTCCACATCACTTCACAACCTTATGTAATGCACAATCCATTATTATTCATTATACTCGAGAAATTCTGAGCCGCAGATATATAAAATTCTTTAATTACATTTAGCATTTCCCTGTTTTTTTAGTTTGATTTTATTGTTATAGATCTTTGGAAATATTATACCTTAATGACAGGGTAATGACAAGCCAACTTATGTCTCAGATGTTGATTTGAAAAGCAGTCGGTTTCCTTGTGAGGCAAACCTCTGGCAAAAGATGGATGTAATGTTTTAAAATTAAAACAAAAAAAAGTTTTTTTTCGACAACAAGTGACAAATGAAGAACATCTGATGTTGATCAACAATCTAGAAACAAGTAACCCTTTCATGCATAACGGCCACATTTTTGGACACAGTTTAAGTTCATCTAAAGGGTTGTAAAGGCAATATTCTCCAAACCACAAGGGGGCAGTCTCTAAAGACCCTAAACATTACAATGAAAAAAATATATTATAGTTTTAGAATTTGGACTTCTCTGTGATCTCATAAAGTTAACCTCCTAAGACCCAGCTACAGGTTTTCTGCCCATGTTTGAGGACAACTTTATACACACACACACAAAAAAAACACCTGTCCACCATTCTATAAAATATTTTAATATGCATCTGAAAAAACTTTTGCATCATGATGTTTCTAATATAGGCAATTATTTAATTTAAAAAAAGCCAAAACTTGTACTTTCCTGAGTCTCACAAAGTTAGATATCTTCTTAATAAAACCATATTTAAAATTAAAATAAAATTCTAAATGCATTTCAGTTTTAGCCTAATTTTGAGTAATAAAATCAATCTAATAAAAATCTAGATACTTTTTTACATAATTCATGCATGAAAGGGTTAATATTCCAAAAGCACAGTATTAAAAGTTCTCAAGGGACTAATATTCAATTTCTATGCAACAACACAAATGGTCTACTAATCATTTGTAAAATTATGTATGGCCTTTCTCCATGTTGCATTAGTGTTGTACATTGTAGTCTATTTCATTAGGTGTGTTCAGGAATATATGAAAGTACTAGTCCTAATAATCACAAACATTCTGATTTGTCTTATTTTGTGCCTGCAGCCATCATCATCGGGCCGTATGGTCAGCCCCTGACGGTGTATCCCTGTATGCTCTGTGGTAAGAAGTTCAAGTCGCGAGGTTTCTTGAAGCGCCACACCAAAAATCACCATCAGGATGTTCTGACGAGGAAAAAGTACCAGTGCACAGATTGCGACTTCACCACTAACAAGAAAGCCAGCCTTCACAACCACATGGAGGTGCACGCTCTGAGCAGCAAGGCCCCGTTCGAGTGTGAAATGTGTGGTAAGGAGTTCCACCAGCAGGCAGCGCTGTTCTCTCACAGACTGCAGCACCACCACCGAGAGCCCAAGACCCAGCCACCTCCACCGCCCACCAAGATGCATAAATGCAAATTCTGTGACTATGAAACTGCTGAGCAGGGACTTCTCAATCGACACTTGTTGGCAGTTCACAGTAAAAGCTTCCCTCACATCTGTGTAGAATGTGGAAAGGGCTTCAGGCACCCGTCAGAATTGAAGAAACACATGCGTACACACACAGGTGAGAAGCCTTACTCCTGTCTGTACTGCGACTACAAGTCAGCCGACTCCTCGAACCTTAAGACACACATCAAGACTAAGCATAGCAAAGAGATGCCATACAAGTGTGAACGCTGTTTCCAAACTTTTGCAGAGGAGGAGGAGTTGATGCAGCATGGACTGACTCATGAGGAGAATAAGACCCACCATTGTGCCCACTGTGATCACAAGAGTTCCAACTCCAGTGACCTAAAACGCCATATCATATCTGTTCACACCAAGGACTATCCACACAAATGCGCTGTGTGTGGTAAAGGCTTCCACCGGCCATCGGAACTCAAGAAGCACTCTGTATCCCACCGCACCAAGAAACTCCACCAGTGCCGGCACTGCAACTTCAAAATTGCAGACCCTTTTGTTCTCAGTCGCCATATCTTGTCTGTCCACACTAAGGAGCAACAGGCCTCTCCTGAAAAGAGCGAGGCCAAGAGGACAGAGACACACACTCCTGTTGCGACACCTAAAAAGTCTGCACCTAGCGGGTCCAGTGCCTCTGGTCCCCCTGCCAGAGTCAGTGCAGCCAGCCTAGCCAGCAGCGTGACTGTAGTTATTGGCAAAGGACAGAAAGAAAGGAGAATTTACCAGTGCCAGTACTGTGATTACAGCACAGGGGATGCTTCGGGTTTCAAGCGGCATGTAATTTCCATTCACACGAAAGACTACCCGCATCGCTGCGAGATCTGTTCGAAAGGCTTTCGAAGACCCTCGGAGAAAAACCAGCATATCATGCGTCACCACAAAGACGTGGTGCAGGCAGAGTGACTCTGACCGAGCCAAATACTGTGCCACAACAAAGAACAATGATGAAGCAACCATCACACCCCCAATCACTGCACCCTCAGCGCAGCACCATTCACATGTATACAATGTAATGTGTGTCTGTGCTGCAATTTGTCCATTTTTTTGTTTTGTTTTTGATCCTCAGCCTAATATTTGTTCAGAAATGTATACACATGTACATAACATTAATGCTCTGTCAGCGTAGACAACAAAAAACCCTCCGTAGACTTGCACTTTTTTAACTGCATGTCCCTTGCTGGTGACAGTTTGCATGGCAGATTGTGCAGATGTCTTTTTGTAGATACACATTTTTAATTTTGCAGGCAGCAATCAGTTCTCAATCATAAAGGTCCTAATTATTTGTCTCAAAACTGAAGTGTGATTTGCAAAAATGTTTGCGTCATTTTGTTGAGATGTACTAAACACAGCAGTATGGTTTAGCAATTTGTTCCCAGTAGCACTTGCCAATTTGGTCAAGATCATGATGAATGCAGTAATGAAATGGTGTGTGGCAGTTGTATGTGAGTGTGGGTGTGTGTGTGCGCGCATGGGAGTGAAAGGAAGTGAGAGAGTGACAAAAAAAAAAAGCATCTGTTGTGCTTCCTGGTGCTCTGACCCCACCACCCTGTAACATAAAGCTTTTGTTGTGTTAATGAAAACACAAAGCTGGCTATGTACAGCACCCCAAGAAAAGAAACAATCACTTTGAGCTCTGGCCATCAGGGGTTGTGATCATGAAAACACAGAGTACACAGTGGAATTGTGGATGTGTCGAGGTAGTGGATACATGTGCACATGGGCGCGTCGCTCAGTTTTCTCATACCTGTGTAATATTTCTGTTTTAATCCAGTAAGTGTACTGTAAGTCGTGCAGAACAAGTGCCCAAAACAGTGAAGATAACAACCTTGACTGACAGTATTTTTAATCCTTTAATGCTACCTGGGGTGTGATGCCCACTGACTATTGAAGGGGGATCAGGCCTTTGTGATGAGGAAAGTGTCTGGTTTCCAACAACGTTATCGAAAATGAGCAGCTTTGAAGATGCTGTTTTATCTATGAACAAACACATTTCTCACATGAATTGACACTGTAAAAATATTTTTAATTAAAGCATTATTTGCAAGCACCGATGTATCAATATTAGGCTGGGTTTTAAAATAATATTTAAAAAAAAGGCAAATATTAATCGAATCAGTGTCCTAATATTTACTGACTGGCCTTGATATGGATTTTCCAGTAAATCTGGTGCTGCTGTCATGAAACTATGGACTGACCCCAACTCCTAGTTTTCCCCAACAGAGATGTACTTTTACCAGTAGAAAGGGAAAATGTATATCTTAAAGAAACTTCAAAAGACAAGTGCTGGTGGTGTACTTGTACTATGGCTTTTTACTTTTTTCTCACCTGTGATTATTTCTGTTTTTTATATTTATTTCATTTACAAGTTGTTGTATAGTTATGTGTAACTAGACTTCTATGGGACGTAAATTATTGTTTTGTATACAAATCTGTACAAAGCGTGTAGATGTAAACACTTGATAAAAAGGAAAATCTGAACTGTGTTGTTATGGATGTACTTCAGCGTATTTGTTAAAAAGGTAATAAAAGCAAAGTATTTTAACTGTTTCTTTAATTAGCTTGTATCATCAGCATCATCATCCAATGTGTTCATTCTTGATACAATAAGAAAAGCAAATGAACTGAAGAAACATTAAGAATGATTTCAGGAAGCGCAGGAGACTTTTAGTGTGAAGTCGACACAATGAGGACAGGAGATTATGCAGCTGGACACTCGCCTAAAGACAGAAAAGAAAAGATTATTCTTACAAAACGGTGTACTAGAATTGTTTTCCACATTAATGCTTATCAACATATCCTTTTATGACTAGACATTAAAACAATGACTTGAAATTCAAAGATAACGTCCTACTCAGTGATTTTTAATATCCAGAGAAGCAGTATGACCCCATGATTGTATTTATTCATCCTCTTGATAGAAAAGTACCGTATTTTCAGAGTATAAGTCACACTTTTTTTCGGCTGGTCCTGCGACTTAGGTGCTGTTAACACGAGAAGGCTGCGAGTAAAAACGACAAGATATTTTATCGGAAGTGCTTTTCGTTTAGACGGTGACGGCGTTTTTGGGGCTTGAAAACGTAAAAATCTGAACCCATCTTCCAGAGTGGAAAAGTTGAATACGCTCCGCCGTAGCGTTTCCGTCTAAACAGCTCAAGGACCCATGCGTCGGACCTTCAAGCTATTCCAGCAGCTCTAATAAACAACTTTACAACAAATGCACAGAATCTGGACAGATAGTTTTACTGAACACAGATGGGTCTGTCAAATTTTGGATGCATCGATTAGTCGGAGGTGAGGCAGACAGCACCGAATCGAATTCCACTCACGTCTGCGTCACCGCATGCACGCAGATTTCCTCCCGAAAATGCTCGTCTAAACGCAGAATAATAAGCGAAGACGCGACTTTTGCGTCTTCTGTTCAGACCGTCATCGTAGAAACGTGGCCTTATACATATTTATTTACTTATTTATCTATTTATTTCGTCTTCATGTTCCATTTTTTGACAGGTGCGATTTATACTCCGGTGCGACTTATAGTCCGAAAACAGGTAATAAGTGGGGTGAGTTTGGGGAACAGGGGGTTGGAAGAATGTATAAATCACTTCAAAAAATGTACAGGAAACAGTAGATAATGTAGTGGAATACATTTACATATACATATATATATATTTAGATATTTATGTAAAAACTAATATAGTTTTTGGGTTATATAAACGGGTTAAGACAGGCATATACAGTATAAATTATAAGGAAGATGTATACATTTACACATAACAGATTATATATTGGCTGATATTTAGCATTTATCTAGTGGATTATTATGTAGAATTATATATATATATATATACTGCTCAAAAAATAAAGGGAACACTGAAACAACACATCTTGGATCTCAGTTAATGAAATATTGCAGTTGAAAATCATTCATTATATTGTACAGTGCATTGAGAACAAAAATGATCAATATATCAGTATTTATTGAATAACAATTTTCAACTGCAATATTTCATTAATTGAGATGTAAGATGTGTTGTTTAAGTGTTCCCTTTATTTTTTGAGCAGTATACAATTATACTGATTAAACATGTATATGTATTAATATAAATTAACGTAGTTTGTGTGTTGCATTGTAATAAGTTGAATTTGGGGTAGGAATGAATCATATTTTGCTTCAGCCTCCATTATGAAAAAAAAAATCTTAAATTTATGAGTTTTTTTTATTATTGTTGTACATGTTTGAAATAAAGACATCATTCATTCATTCATTCAAAACCTACGTAAAAGGATTAGGGCCACTGGAATAAAAATTAAGGTCTAATAGTTTTTGTATTATTATTATTTTGAGAGCCCTGCGATGAACTGGTGAAATGTCCAGGGTGTACCCCGCCTTCGCCCTTCAGTGGCTGGGATAGGCTCCATG
>JAPTGZ010000007.1:20072247-20082699 GCA_029814645.1 Fowleria isostigma | reverse complement strand
TTAAGTGTATGTATTGTATGTAACACTGTATTTGACTCATTATTTCAAAAACAATCAAATGGAAAAGTTGTTTTCAAATACTTTTGACTTAATTTCTCCTTTCAATTTTGTGAATTTTGTGATTCACATTTACATCATCTCTGTTTTTTCTTAGTTAACTGTGTAGAATATTGTAATATATCACAATATCATGATATATTGTGATACTATTGTATTGTGATCCAAGTATGGTGATGCGTATCGTATGGTGAGGTTCTTGCCAAAACTCACCCCTAGTTGATGGTGACACCAACTTCTCTTTACAACAGAACTAAGCCACAAATAAATGTGTCATTATTGCCGCTTTGGTTTCTTTCATTTTCACTATTTGATCAATAACAGTATAAATCATAGTCGTTATCTCCCTCTCCCTGTTTGACAAATAAGACTGTGTATTTTCTTTCAAAATGCAGCTCATGCTTTCCCTATTGCATTATTAAAAAATATAAGATAAACAGTCTAAATGTAAAGTTTGTAACATGGTAAAGACTTTTTTTATTACCTGTCATAGGGGGTGTAACCATTCTGCTGAAGGAAGTCGTCCTTGATGAGCTTAGCAACTTCAAGAGTGATCTTATCAGTCTCAGCAAGAGAGGCCTGTAAACAAAAAATAATACCTTAAAAATCAGCAAAAAATTTCGTAGTTAATGATTAATCAGGTTTAAGGGGTTATGCGGTCTTAATGTGCTTCACCTTGCCAACAAGCTGCACGATTTCAGCCAGGTCCTCTTCCTCCTGAAGGATCTCCTTAGCTTTTGTACGAAGGGGCACAAACTCAGGGAAATGTTTGTCATAATATTCATCCAGTGCACGAGTGTACTTGCTGTAGCTGATCAACCAGTTTACTGAAGGGAAATGCTTTCTCTGGGCCAGCTTTTTGTCCAAACCCCAGAACACCTAAAATGTTAAAACAAGAGAAAGAAACGTACACTTACTGCAAAGTGAATTTAAATCACATCCTATAAACAAAGCCCAAAACACATGTCACTCACCTGAACAATTCCCAAAGTGGCTGAAGTGACAGGATCAGAGAAGTCTCCACCAGGGGGCGACACACTTATAGGAGAAGAAAAGTCATTTCATTTAAGGAAAATGTCTCAGCATATTTAGTTAAAAAGCTTACTTGTCTTACACAGAATAAAATTTAAATTGGGCAGAACAATAATGAGCACACACCTAGTATAAAGTGCATATATTTAACAATCATCAATTGTATTTCAGAAATTAACCTACAGTGAAAAACCCCCCCAAACATCATTCAATGCATGTCATAAAGAACTGACAGACACTAAAATAAGATATGAGCCCAATCATGATATAGGTATGTTGTTAAAGAGTTGTTTAAGTGTAAGGGTGTAATATTTGGCGGTATCTTGTGATTAGACTGCAGACTGTATCACTGTGCCTTCACCTCCCTCTGACCTACAGTGGTTACAAAGAGTCGAGTGTTTGTCTATTGTGGATTTTTGAGTTATGGCGATGTTAACACTGGCCCACACTGAAACATAGTAGGTGATAATGTATTCTGTCACTGAATGTTATTCACTAAAAAAAGAATAAAAATGATGAAGTCCATTCAGAGCTAAACTGTGGACTCCATCAATGATGACTTGTTTCCTCTGTAAAGAAAAATTACTAAGTCTGGCAAATCCAAATTGTGACATTCCATATTTTCTGGTAAGCACATGCAGAAAACATAAACATGAATATCATGCTCCATTTCTGCAATTAAATCATTGGTTTAAACTACTTTGCAGGAAAAATATATCAAACTACCAACGTTGGACTGTGATTCACCTACACTGAGGCTGTTTCAACTTAATGTGATGCTGTGGTGATATGTATCAGTGGACTACAAACTACTGATCTAACAGTAGACTCACGCTCCTACGATGCTGACACTGCCCTCTCTTTCTGGGTTTCCCAGGCACTTCACACGTCCAGCACGTTCATAGAAAGAGGCGAGTCTGGCGCCCAGATATGCAGGATATCCACTGTCTGCACATATCAACACACATGGCTGTAAGTGGTTCCCAGTGTTATATATGACCACATAATGTCTTTACACACATTAACTCACCAGCAGGCATTTCAGCCAATCTTCCAGAAATTTCTCTCAGAGCTTCAGCCCATCGAGATGTCGAGTCAGCCATCATGCTGACGTTGTAACCCATATCTCTGAAGTATTCAGACAGTGTAATCCCTGCAGAAACAGAATAAACCTTAACTAGAAAAGCACTCGCAGAGCACAGACCTCCGCCAAGCATGACAGTTCCCCCATATTGTGACTCACATCAAAGTAATAATCCTACATTTATTTGTATCAGTGCTCTTACTATTTTTTTTTGTGGAGTTTTATGCACAAATGCTGAAAATGGTCCTATCTCCAGATGTTAAAGAATCCTTTAAAAAAATCCTGGAATTTCCTCAAAATCCATCTAGTAGTTTTTGCATAAAGTTGCTAACAGACAGACAGACAAACACAGACAGACTGCCCCGGTACCTGGCCCCTCCCCCTTCCGCACACACACAGCTCGGTTAAGCACAGGTAGCCCCGCCCACACCCACATGGAGGAGGAGAGACATGACTAGTGTCATTTGAACTAAATTAGTGCATTTGGATGAGAGTAAAATGTCGGATCACTCCCAAAATCTCATCTATTGTTCCTTGTGTCATTTCCATCATGTCCTAAAAGTTTCATCAAAATCCATCCAGTAGTTTTTGCGTATGAAGTTGCTAACAGACAGACAAACACCGGCAAAAACATAACCTCCTTGGAGGAGGTAAAAATCAGTCAAACCTCCTACGCAATACAACCTGTCGACTGATTTTGTACATGTCGTTAAAAAACTATTCTGAATGGTGCCGATAACATATGAAAGCTGGTACCTGTATAAATGGATGCCTCTCTGGCAGCCACAGGCATGTTGGATGTATTGGCAACCAATGCTGTTCTCTTCATGATGCTCTCCACCTTACCATCGACTTCCATGGTGAGCTGTTTGGGCACAGCAGAATATGGAAACTCAGAACTATGCATGTGAATAGATACTGGAAGTGGAAAAAACAAACTTTAAAACAAATGTTTGTTTTCACCAACCTCTGGAAAATCTCGCAGCACTTCAGACATTTCATTTCCACGCTCTCCACAGCCAACATAGATAATAACATCACTGTTGGAGTACTTGGATAAGGACTGGGAGATCACCGTCTTTCCACAACCAAAAGCACCAGGTATGGCAGTAGTTCCGCCTTGTACACAACTGTAGAGCAAGAACAACATGAAATTTAACTCTGACCACACACAAAAAGGAAAAGGTCCATCTTTCCTTTCAACACTATTACGCACGGGAAGAGTGCATCCAGAACTCTCTGACCAGTCAGGAGCGGATGATTGGCAGGGAGCTTCTCTGTAACAGGGCGAACCTGTCGTACTGGCCACACCTGCACCATGGTGAACTTCTCCTTAATCCCTTCAAATTCAAGCTCCAGAACTACATCCTGGGTGAAAAAACATTAAATAAGAATCAGTCTCTGACAAATTTTGGTGAACAACAACAACAACAAAAAAACAGAATGCCTGGTTTCTGGAATAACACTCACAGAAATATCATAGTTTCCAGGTGGTGCCAGGTAGGTGACAGTTCCTCTGTTGCGAGGCGGGAGCATCAGCTTGTGCTTTATTAAGGAGTTTTCAAACACCATTCCATAGATATCACCACCTGTGATGTGGCTGCCGACCTGGAGATGAAATACAGCATGCAGTGTCAGAGCAGTTAGAGACAAGACATCACATCAAACTCATACAACTAGAACAACATTTTTCTTACCCGTAGACTTTGGCCAGGAGAAAACTCCCATTTGACATCTCTGTTAAGAGCTCCAATGTTCACTCCCCTTGGGATGTAAATGCTCTGAGTGAGGTCATTGATGTCTTTCAATGGACGCTGAATACCATCAAAAATGGAGCCCATGATTCCTGGACCCAACTCCACAGAGAGGGGTTTCCCTGTTCGAAGGACAGGGTCACCCACAGACACACCAGCTGTCATGTTAAGTTAAGGAAAACAACACAAACAATACACAGCTTTGTCCTGTAGAAATGCTGGACTGGTCTTTAATCTGACAAAAAGGTCAAAAACATGTCCTGATAATATTCCAATATGGGCAGTTAAATTACACTTGAATGACACTGTTAAATGATAGGATACAAGTCTCCTCATAGACCTGGATTGTTGCCATGTCTCCCTCCAGACGGATGATTTCTCCCACCAGCTCACTGTGACCCACCCGAACCAGTTCATACATGGCTGCTCCCGCCATCGCAGTGGCTGTCACCACTGTTGATTGAAGACATTAACATATTTGTTGACATTTCCAACATACATGGAAAATTGCACAAAAAATACCAAAAAAATCCATGGCACTCTTGAAACTTTAAAATGCCTTTATTAATTATGGCATGTCTTAAAGAACCTCAAGGAACCCCAATATGTTTCAGCCGACTGGCCTTCATCAGGAGGACAAAGATTCAAAAAACACCATGTACAAATATATACAAGAATACAACCAATAGCACTTCTCCACCTGGCAAAAGGAGTGTGACCCTATGTGTAGAATGACTAAACAATGGAAAAACAGGGAAAATTGTTCATCTATGTAAGGATATAATATCTTACTGCATGTATGATGCAATAAGTCTCAATAAAAATATTCACTAGTTACCATTAACCTGAAACCTCAGTGGTTAACATTCAAACCAGTTATTCGAAGAAAAGGAAGATAAACCAGACCTGGTCCAGAGACACCATGTACGTATCCAAACTGGCTTTCTCTCTCCTCATCCTTGATCTTTGGGAGTTTAGAGGTATCCATCTTTATAAAGCTCCTATCCTGTAAAATCCACAAACCAATAAATGGGTCAGACACGGGAGATGGTTAGTCTGAATTCACTCCACAAACAATACGTGCTTCTTTTTTATTCTAACACACACTTCATATCTGGTCAGTGTTTCAGTGTCTTGCTTTAAATCCTGATGACACGAACACTTAAATGACTGATCTAAGTCATCTGAGGCTGCTTAACCTCCATGTATTTATTTTACAACCTGGATCGAAAACAAGTTAAATACACAGGGTTGATTTCGAACTGTTTTGCTAGACAGATGGTGCCAACCGTGCGTGTTACTACACAATTTACATGACAGTAAAGCTGATTTGTGCGTGTGCACGTATAAGTCAGGTGACTGAGCTAGTCGATAGTAGTACTCTTCATCTCTTTGTAAGAACAAACGAGAACTTAAAGAATATTTGAGACAAAACTAGAGTGAGATTTGAGACCGTTATAAATAGGAACGTTTAAGCTAACTGTCTAAAAAGCCTACCTTGTTTCGATGCGTAGGGCTCCAGGTTTATCTCTAGCTTTCTGTTCTAATCACCTGCGAAGCACCGGACTGTCACGGGAAGAAAACACCTCCATTGTGGATCAACCGACTCCCCTCCTCCAAACTGTCCAGGAACCGTCCGCTGTATGTGGAGCCAACATGGCGTCCGACAGCCACAGTTTCCCATTCAACGACGATGACTTCCGCCGGCCTTTATGGTATGACTGTCCCCTATACTGACCCCTGCTGGACGCCATGAGTACAACATCTAACCCAACCACTATCATTGTACAACTACTATTACGAGAATAAAGTCATAATATTATGAGAATCTAGTAAACTAGTTGGTCCAGTTCAAAAGAAGTGAAGTCGCTGCTTTGCTTGTTGTGCTCGCTGTAACAGGAAACTGAGCATTAAATTAATTTCAAAATATTACGACTCATAAAAATACATTATTTTCGAGTTTATAAAACTACGACTTTATTCTCGAAATATTACGACTTTATTCTCGTAGTGACGAGCAATTTGTTTTTCTTATATGGCCCTTATACGCTGTCGTACAAAATTGATCAGAATTAATATAATACTAATTATCCGTACCACTGTACTGAAAATGTACAAATATTACACTTTTCCAAGAGCCTTGGTACAGATTTACTTAACTGTATTAATCCTGTGAGGCAAATAGAAATCGAAAGACTTTTGGTACAGGACTGTATGACGTAAAGGTTGGTATAGTGAACTATATTCATAATGTACAATGTTATATATCATATATTTATACAATTTGTATTTATTACACATTTTATAATGTTTACACATTTTATTTAATACCATTTCAATATACATATCATTAGCCTCATAGCACAGTTGGCCATGTCATATTTTTGGCTAAATTGTGATATCTGTGTAATTTTACTCTCCTAACACTGCTGTTTTATTTTGCAATATTGGCTAAGTCCTGGAAAAAAAAAAGAGAATTATGCTGTGAGGATTACAATATATTTAAAAAAAGATCAGCTAAATAAAGTTTTTAGTAGTTTAGATTTTGATCAATCAAATTAAATCAAACGATTAATAAAATGTAATTCATTTTTAGAGGGTCAAGTTATAACCAAAGTTATCTCATGGCACTTTACATATAGAGCTGGTCACCAGACTCTGAAGACATTGTACAGAAACCAACAGAATCCTTTAGGAGCAAACACTTGTGACTGTTGGTGAGGAAAAATTTCCTTTTAACAGACAGACCTCAACTCCTGGAGGATGGTCGTCTGCCTTGACCATTTGGGGTTAAAGAGAGAGGGTAAAGAAAGAGAAAAGGAGAGAGAGAGGGGTAGACTGTGGGAGACTGTTACAACTGTTGTATAAGGCTTCTTTTTCTCTCTCTGTGTCTGGCATCTCAAACTTAACTTCATTCAGTTTTTCAGGGTTTTCCCTTCCATGAGGCGCAGCACCTAAGCCGAACATAAAAACCCAAAACTAGACTTTGACTGAACGGATGTTTTTGCCTCTGTCAAGTAGCTGTTATAGAAGTGAGTGTTGTCTAAAATTTGTGGTAAAGAATTTATGGCATGTTTATAATGATAGTAACAGTAATAGTGTGGGTATGATTTTTGTCAAATACCACATTTTAACACCTAGACCTTAACATTTAGACCTACGAAAACACTGCGGTTATTTTTACACATTTACAGATCGCAATGAATAAAATCTGCTCCATGTCACAATGTAGTGAATACAAGTTTAATGGTAGAAAAGCAACACTGCATTAACAAAGTCAATGATGGTGTTGACATTCATACTATGATACAATAAACTGAGGTAGCAGTTACATTTTGAAGACATGAGGAATCAACACAATAATACAGCAGAGTAACTCATTAAACACTGACGTAATACTTTAAATAACATACACTATATACTCTAAAGTTTAGAGTCTAAAACATGATTGGAAATCTATACATGCATAATCCTTACACTGATATAATAAATGTAGTAAAACAGTTACTGCCGTTAACACATTTGTGGTGTTTTGTAAACCTGTAAACTGTGTAACAGTAGTTTTCTGAGTTCGCAGTTTTGAATGTTTGTTATGATGTTGAGGTCAGTTTGACATAGTTTAATATACAACAAGATATTCATGTGGTCACATTTTATTAGTGGTAGACAACTAAGTATTTATCATAGAATGCATCACCTTTAAAGAGTAGACATTTAATTTTACCTGTGTGTATTATCCTTCTATGTCAGAAGTAATGTACTGTGACATTCCCTGTTTCATGATGGAAAGTGCATTAACGTAATGGTCAACATTATCTTTTCCAACAAAAAATATTTTGACAAAAAAAGCTATAGACGAATACCACAAAAGAAACATGAATAGTTGCTCTGTTACACACCATCTGATGGACCTAAAGGTTATATTTATGATATCTGACTATTTTTCAGATAATTC
This sequence comes from Fowleria isostigma, assembly GCA_029814645.1. NCBI lineage: Eukaryota > Metazoa > Chordata > Actinopteri > Kurtiformes > Apogonidae > Fowleria > Fowleria isostigma. The sequence goes on along the minus strand of JAPTGZ010000007.1, from coordinate 20,074,817 downwards.
AGCATTATGTAGAAAACACCTAAATAATTCACGTAGTGCACAGGTGTCAAACATGTGGCCCTGGGGCCAAATCCGGCCCGCAAAAGGGTTTAATGCGGCCCCTGGGATGAATTTGTAAAATGCAAAAATTACACTGAAGATATTAACAATCATGAGTTAAAATCATTTTTGATCAATTCGATCTAAAGTGGGTCAGACCAGTAAAAATATGATCAGAATAAACTATAAATAATGAAAAGTGTAATTTTTTCTTTGTTTTACTGTTAAAACCAAAAATGTTTACATTTACAGACTAGCCTTTTACAAAAAATGCGAATAACTTTAAATGTCTTAAGGCAAGTATGTGAGCTTTTAATAATATGTTGTCTGTTATTAAATGTTTTGTGTATTTGTAGATCCACTGTATGTTGTGATGCACATGAATAAATGATAAACTAAGTAATCTAAATTACCCATAGGTTTGAATGTGAGTGTTTGTCTCTATATGTCAGTCTGTAATGAACTGGTGAAATGTCCAGGGTGTACCCCGCCTTCGCCCCTAAGTAGCTGGGATAGGCTCCATGTGACCCCTGTGACCCTAGTGAGGATAAAGCTGGTTCAGAAAATGAAATGAAATAAAATTAAATGAAAGATGTAATATTGTTAACATTGCATTTTTTTTTTTTTTTTAAGAATTTTCAGGTTGTTCCTATTTATTCCTGTTATATTCTAGTACAACTCATAGATGTAAACATTTTCATTATGGAACTTTGCTTTTTTTCACTCAAAAACAAAGAAAACTTTGGCGTTGACATTATTTATTAGTACTTATCCTAATATTTATATCATTTTACTGGTTTGGCCCACTTAAGATCACATTAGGCTGAATGTGGCCAAAGAACTAAAATGAGTGTGACACCCCTGACGTAGTGGTATGACATTAGTACAGAAGCAGCTCATGAAGCGGTGCAATGGGGAGTCCACTAGGTGGAGTCAGAGATGGTGATTCAGAGTGTGTAGCTCTCATGATGGATATGTTTTGCTATATTATAAACCCCAAAACAGCATGTGTTGGGTCAGTCTGACCACTCGTTTTCATCCAATTCAGAGTCATCCTCAGAGTCACTGTATTCGACGGCGATGCGGCGGGACAAGATCGTCGCCACATCATTCCCCACTGGCTCCCACTTGCTCTGCTGTTCCTGCTGCTCTTGGACTTTCTTCAGCTGGATGCCTAAAAGCACACACAGACAAAAAAGTGAACACACAGTCAACTGCCCATGCCTGCTTTTATATGATCGGTTAAATCCAATACTGTTTCAGACCAGCCGGACTCACCCATGCGGATTGCAGACAGCAGGTCGCTTCTTGCATCTCTCACAGGTGGATTCTCTGATCTTCCGCTAACGCCATGGTGTGTTAAGTTTGGAGGTGCGGCTGGAGGTGGAAGAGGGGGAGGTGGGGGACCTGGGGGAGGAGGAACCATATGAGGACCTGGAGGTGGTACAGGTGGGAGTGGGTACCCGGGGCCGACATGTACAACTCCATTGTGAGGCAGTGGCGGCGGTAGTGCACCCAGAGGAAACCCAAACGCTGTCTGTGCAGATGGGATGGGTGGTCCGGGGGCAGGAGGTGGAGGGATAGAGCTGGTCGACAGAGAAAGAAAAAAGAATGTTATTGGTGTACTTGCTGAGAAAACTGTCTTAGCTCTTTCTCTGTTTATGTACAGTTGCAGAAAAAATTATTTGCTCATCAAAAGTCATTAAAAACAATGGTTATGCAATCAAGTCCTAACTCCTGTGTGTTTTATGTGACTAAAAAAACAGAAAAGAAAACATGGAATGAATAAAAGCACTGTTTTGTCAGTACAGTGTCACAGATATTGATGTAAGAACTGATGTGATTTTGGTTATTATCAAGACAACCACGAAAAATGGATAGATATCAGTCTTAACTCTTTCCCCATAAAGACAACATTTGACGCCATCCCCCGTATCCTTAATGACAGGTTTGACACATCTGTTATTTTACTAAAGATGTGATTTGACAACCATTAAAGCAGATTCTGTTTTTAAATGCAACAGATGCTGTGATAGGTGGAGGTGAACACAACCCATACTAGGACAACCAATACAATTAAACAATACGTTTTCTTTTTTTTTTATTTCTTGATTTTTTTAATGTATTTTTAAATTATTTGTAATTATTTATTTTTTGAAATTGTTTTTAATTTTTTTTTATTTTAATTTTGTTTTAATTTTTAATTTTTTTTATTTTTAATTTTATTTAATTTTTAGTTGTGTTTGTTTTTCTCATTTTCAAAAAAAATTAAAAAATTCAAATTAGAATAGTAATAAATTTTCACTATTTTTTTCTGAAGTTTGCTGAAGTACTGATGATTGTAGCCCCTTGAAAAAGAAACAACACACCAGAAAAACAAAATGTTCCATGGGTAGAACTAGTAAGATATATGGGTCAATGACGTGACGCCTAAGCATTCTGTCTGATGATATATTTTTTTTAAGTTAAAAAAGGTTTAAATGTGCAAAAATATACAATCTATATGTAGTATCTCTCCTATATATGTAGTC
>JAPTGZ010000007.1:20017374-20027989 GCA_029814645.1 Fowleria isostigma | reverse complement strand
CGCTGGTCCCTTTTCCTACAGGGATACAACTTGGATATTAGACACATCAAGGGGCGGGATAACGTTTTAGCTGATGCGCTTTCCCGGGCCCCCCTGGCCTCATAGTTGTAACGTCAGTGTATGGGATGATGCACTGTGTTGGCTGACATACAACTAAAGCAACGAAACCCATGAATGTACAAGACAACAGGTGTAGATTCACTGTCTATGCATGAAAGGGTTAAAGTCAGTAACATTTTTTATTGCATCTATTTATTTGGTGCTAGCACATTTAACCCAGTTAAATGAATAATGATATCAGCTTTTAATGAACCGACTTATCTCTGCAGTTGGATACTTTCAGTGATCCACATACCAAAATATTTAGAGAACTAAAGTCAAACTTATGAGTGCTAGAAATTAATACAATTCAGTTTACAAAAGATGTCTGTATTTAAATATATGAACATATATACGAATATATATATATGAATTTATTTCAAGGTTCAGCCTCTTTTATTTTTATGTTTTTGGGATCCATCTGCAGTAGTTGAATCTGACACCTCATTCTACAGTGGGGGGTGAGGGGTCAAACTCATTTCTTCCAGGGGCTGCATTCAGCCCAATTGGATCTCAAGTGGGCTGGACCAGTAAAATAAAATAATAGATTCATAACCGATTAATTATTACAACTTTTTCTTTTTGTTTTAGTGCAATAAAAAATTTAAACTATAAAAATATTTAGATTTACAAACTATTCTTTCACGAAAACATGTGAATAACCTGATTTTTTAAGAAAAATAAGTGCAGTTTTAACAATATTATGCTTCAACTTATCATTTATATATGTGCATTCCAAACAATGTTACACAAATATTTGGTAACAGGTAGAATATTGTTGAAAATCTGAAGTTTGGAACTAAAATAAGTACAAGTATAGTATAAGTTCTCAGTTTCTTCTTTGTCCAGGTCATTGTTCTTCGAGGTTCAGTTGGCTTGGGTCTCTCCTGGGTGTTTTTTTTTTTTTTTTCTTCAGGTTAGAACATATAGCAGGTGGATCTAATGTTTTTTTTTTGTTTTTTTTTTAACTTTATTTTATTAAAATTTCACACTAAATACAAGCAAAGCACCATACAATTACATTTTCTATCCATCATCAAAATGCTTGTTGATGAATTGGATCTAATTTTTAGTGTTGGAGTACCCTGCCCTCATTTTAGAGACGTTCAACAAATAAATCTACTGTCATGGTAATCTGTCACTAGAGTTTAGTTTAGAGAATGGACAAGGATTGGACTGGAAAAGAAAAAAAATGTGACAGTTTGTACAGTTTGCACTTTAATGTTCTGAGATGTGCAATGTAAACAAGCTCATTGCAGCTATTGATACTGACAAAATGTTCATCTTTTTTACCAACATTTTTTTGTTGCTCTAAAAAAAGTAACTTTGTCATAGTTGTAAGATACTTGGGCAAAATTCTATTTTTATTTAGGAAAAATACTGTCTCAGGGACCTGTCTCGTTCAGTTTGTTTGAATTGTTCAAGCAAAAAATCTTAAGTTATTTTTAATTTACACAACAAATCATTCAAGAAAAAAACAAAATGTGTGTTACAATACTGATATTTAAAATAAAAGTTAGTAACACTAAAATACCTCCAAATTTTGATGTCCTGTACCTCGGTCATGTTTATTTTCTGGAACGAAGAAATGAGATAAAGTTGCAGCAAACTGGCAGGGAGTAAAAAAACAATTACTAGAGGATGGTGAGGCCCGATTCTGCCGACCCTAGATGACTGGTTTGGAATTACTTTAGAAATTTTTAGGACGGAAAAACTGACGTACTAAATAAGAACCAAAAAAAACTAATTTTACCAAATTTGGAACAGAGGGATTACATTTATACCCTCCAAGAGAGCAGACTTTATCTAATTTCACTGGTACCTTTAAAAAAAAAATCAGTTTGAATTTTTACTGTTTTTTTATGGTGTTTTTTTTTGTAACAGCAGCAGGTAGCCCCCCCAGGTTGTTCCTTTTTTTTTTTTCACATAGTTTTATGTGGGCTGTTCCACGTTTAAGTTGTATGACAACTCTCTTTAAGATAATTGTTGAATCTCATACAATTATACATAATTTGGGCAAGCCATTACTTATGTTGAAAATTGTGCTTTAAATGGTTCTGTTATATCAAAAGTCTTGTGAATTTCTAATTTACAAAGAGAATGGACACTAAGGATAGAAACTTTTTCTACGGCTGTAACTTTGGACTTTTAAACTCCTGTGCCCTGACAACGGATGATGTGTGTTCTCCAGACCTAAAACAAAAATGGAAGGCCATGTTTGAAAAATTTTTAAATGTTTTATTTACATGTACTGTACTTCCAAATAAAGATACAATTTAAACAAATAAAATCAAAGTTAGAATTGCATCACTGTTAGAAATGTTGCTGGGGGTCTGGAGATTTTTCATTCTCCTCACAGAAAAAAGATTGAGGACTGCTGCTTTAGATCATTTTGGTTTGAATGTGGGACCTGTACTAAAATGAGTTAAACACTCTTGATTATTAATATCCTCAGTAGAATTTTTGTTCGTCATCCCGTGGGCCAGATTATACCTTTGGGCCAGTTTTGGGTAACGGACCACATGTTTGAGACCCTGTTCTACAGGGTGGGTGAAAAGTAACTAGACATTAAAAAGTGGTAATAAAATTCATATTCCTATTACAAATTGCTTGAAACAAATGATAAATGTTCTTTATTACATAGGAAAATGAAAGTAAATCTTCATATTTCAACATAATGTGGTGACGTCAAACGTCCAGGGATGGAATGAACAACCTTCTGAAGGACGTTGTCTGGGATATCACTGAGAATCTCCTAAATCTGTGAAATAAAAAACAAGACAATAAAAAGGTAAGAAATCTCCATGAGTGCTGTCTGTTTAAAAAATATTTTCTCCATGACTTCAGCAGTACTAAAAATTCTATAAGCAATTTCTATTGCCGTTACTTTTCACCCACCCTGTATTTTCTTAATCTCCTCAATCATCATTTCATTTTTTTGTCTGTATGTAAAGCTGAAAGTAAAATGTGCTCATATTTATTTCTAAGTGATACTTGTGCCTGCTTTTAGGTGCGTATGGGTCTTTTTAGATTGTATGAAATATCATCAAGTGTTGTAAGTACCAGAGGATGGTTGTTTGACATGATGACTGAGCTGATGATTCATTTGTGACTCCTGTTTGGAGCTTCTTATGTAACACTCGGTTGAGTAATACTTTTTAAATAGAGACACATTTGCTTTCAACGAGGACACTGATACGAAATTGATGTCTAAGTGTGCAATGCCTTAGGATGATGCACAGCAAATGGACAGAAAGTGGAAGTTAGTGGGAAGAACACTGTAAAAAATATCATAATGCACTGATGTATAGTAAATCAGATGCAAATGTTTGGTCCATTCATTTGTCATTTTCAGCACTGAAAACTGCCTCTATCCAGCCTTGTTAAGTTGTAATGGTTTATAGCCCAGCACCATCTTGTAATTTTACCAGTTCAACTATATATTGTATTATATATATACATATTTATAATTATATTATATATTCAGTATGTAAATTATGGTATTATACAGTACTCGGCATAAATGAGTCCACCCCAACAGCTTTGATACAAAACCTTTAGTTTTCTTTGAGAATCAACATTTTCTATGAGACTACACAGCATATCATGTTCTCAATTAAGAAAATGTTCTATAAAACTCAGTTTTGTCCAATTTTAACCCTAATTCATGCGTGAATTTTATGAGAACTTTGGTCAAGATTTTTTTGAGCATTTTTATTCCTCCTTAAGCATGAAAAAAACCAATGCAATCAAGTTTTTTTTCCATACTTACAAAAATGTCCTCTTCGCTACAGCATTCATTTAATTCTTGAAGCAAAGAAGCATGTATTTAAAACCCAACTTCAGAAAGTGGTATGAAAACAATTAAATAAATCCATCTTAAATGCTGCTAATCTGATGTTTTTCTCACATTTGAACATATTCTAATACCAGTTATTACTCACTTCATGGAGATAAAATGCAAAAAAAACAAACAACACCTTTTTGTTTATAGAAGAAAGAAAACTGCTAATTAGAGTCTAACAATTAACAATGGATTCACACTAAAACATGTGACTGCAGATCAGGTTTATCAAGAATAGCAAAGTTAAAGTAATGGTATGAATGTCAGTGTATGGGATGATGCTTAGTGTCCACTGTGTCGACTGATATGAAACTAAAAAATCCATGAATATACAAGAAAACAGCTGGGTAATAACTGTCCACTGTAGTGATCATTATGAATGAAAGGGTTAAAAAACAAACAAAAAAACTGTGCTTATGTTCATTGAGATATTGATTAAAATCTTACTTTTCAAAGGGGGGGGTGTAGTCATTTATACTGAGCACCGTATGAATGTTTTTTATTTTGTTAATTTAACAGTCGTAAAGTGGAAAATTGTTTAAAAACAACTAATGCCTGTGCAATAAAATCAGGTAATGATAAATTACCGCAAGATCCGTTAAGATAATAACAACTTTCTCTTCAGAACAAGTATCACAACCCTAAAGACAAAAATCTGCCCACATGAAGCTGTCTAATTTTGTTTTTGCAGAAAATCATCCGGAGCTAAATTTTGAGTTATTTTCAGCTACTCATTAAAAAAAGGTTCTGTGTTGCTGTGCGTTCTGGATCATGTGGTCCAAACTCGTGTCGTGGTGAGTTCTTTAAAAACATGTTCACACCAGTAACAGCATCTGGGATGAGTTTCGGTGTACTGGTTTTATCGTCCAAAGGCAGGGCTTTAAACGTAACAGCTTTTACTCGACTGCTGGAACAAAGTGCAGGTTTTGACGGTTTGTTTTTGTCTTCTGGTCAGTGTTCACAAACCCACAGTAGCATGTCCGTCGTGTTTTCTGACGTCTCTGTCACACTAAAGGAGCGCATCAGACATGTGGAGGGTCTGAGCGGAGACATGAGTTTTATTTAGTGTTTTTTATTCATTTCTTGTCATCCAAGTTAACAGTTTAGATTGAACTGTAAGCAAGAGCATGCACACATTTTTTTTCCCATGAAATTTTTTTTGTTAGTTTTCGATTTCTATACTGAAATAGAAACATAGTATAACAATATACTTAAAGAACAGAAATTAGAACAACATAGACACCCATACACACCAGGTGGATCTGCACCAAATGACATATACAAAAATAACATACACATATATATTCTCAAAAACATGTATACATTTATGAAAAAATAAAGTTGAAATAAAAAAATTACACAGTCATAATAATAAAAATAAAACAGTAATATTTTGACTGTCATGTCCTATTTTCCAGATACTATAATGTTCATATATGGTTTCCATAATTTAGTTTATTTTGAGCTTATGCACTTCATGTACAGTGGCAATTCACATACATGCACAGTAATCAATAGTGTTCATATACACCTCATACATGTGTACAAATTGTACAAATTCTTTAGTTTTCCTTTGATAATATAAGTCAGTCTTTCCAGTCCGATGCACTCTGATCGTTCTTTTATTCATTGTTTTACAGAAGTTTCTTCCATTTCAAGGCGATAGATCTCCTGGCATACAGCAGTCAAAAATCCAACACTTTAGTTTGTTTCTTAGTGTGTGTAAAGTCTTCAGGATATATTCCCAGTATACCAATTTTGGCACACAATGGAATGTTGGTGTTAAATACCTCAGATGTACACTTGATGACCTCCTTCCAGAATCTTTGTACCTTTTGACATTCCCATAAACAGTGAATCAGAGTTCCTTTATGATTTAAATATTTAGTACATGTATCAGGAACACACTTTTTTAGTTTTATGTAAATTATACCTGTCTCCTGTCGTGTGTAACAGTACAACAAAGACTGGTTATTTATTCAGACTAGCATAAAATGTTCCATGTGCTTTAAACACCGGTGATTAGTCAACAAAGATCACAAATGCCTTTAAATACAAATGCAAAATAAGATTCAGATCTCTTTGGCAGGAATAATTAAAACTGTAATTAGAATTATAGATTGACACTAATTATTTTGTGTATTTTCCGACTCTTTCTCGCAAGATCAGTATATCACCCTCGGGGCTAAGTGGCGGTGGAGAACCACTAAACAGCACAAAGCGAGTATTTAAATTAAATTTAAAGGATATGCCTGATGTGTCATTTGCATAATTCATTGATGGTGTATCTCCACCTGCTTCTGCTTCTGTGCCAGTGTCTGATTTTGTGTGACTGAGGCGCTGAATGGTGATGTGTGACACACTCCCGATGAAAAATAACAGCGGCCCTCAGATCTGCACAACGGCTGATGAAGAATCACTGACTTTTATTGGTGCCAAATAAAAGGATGTGATGAAAGAGTCAAAGGCTGAGGGAGAGAAAGAGGGATTCAGAGGGAGGGGCGGAGGAGTGCAAAACAAGGCCCCATCCATCACACGAGTTGAGAAGACACATTCCAGTGCCCTTAGCAAGAGGATACATTCACTCAAAGTCACAATAGAGGGGGAATCTGGGAGAAGCTGGGAGGGGCACCCATCAATACACAACCTCACCCTTGGGCTCTCCGTCCGCACAAACTCAATACCCCTTCCAATTTAATTCATTGCCCTCTATAGCCATGACAAATGTACATTTTGCTGCAAATGAATGCGGTCATACTCAAAAAACAAAACAGATGAACAAACAAAATCACGGCATGGATGCTAATAGTTAACATTTTTGAAGTCCCCTTCTCTTCTTCCCTCCCTCCCTCTGTCTGTCCATCTCTCTTTCTCCCTCGCTGTCTCTCTCATTAATCAGAGTTGGAGAAATTAGAGCTGGGCTTGTTGGATATCTCTGTCTGGCAGAGTTAGTGGGGATTTTAGGGTGGAGGGAGCAGGTGATGGCTTTCTGGAGTGCACTCATTTACACTCCTCCCTTTCTCTTGCTGAGCAGCGTGAAGAGGTGGGAGAGATGAGGGGCCGCCTCCTCTCACTCCTGTGAGCTGCACCTGCCAGGGGTGAGAGGATCAATGGTGAACTCTGACCTTGTACCTTCTACAATGCCCGATTATTGCCTATACCATGTAATATATACATTAAGGATTGATAAAAGTTCCATCCTTAACAGATTCTGATCACATTTACAAGTCACAAATTGCAGAAACACTTACATATACACGGTTTTCTCCAGTGAACTAGCTGACAGTTAATTATTTGAGATTTCTAGCCTTAAAGTTTCCTATTCTAAATATCATTTGACTCAGACAGTCTCAATTTTGGTATCATAACTGGTATTACATATTTTTCGTTTGATAGAGAACAAGGGATTTATTTAGACTTCACCGGTCCATTTTAGTTTTTGTCAGTTCACTCAGGCCAAATATTTTTTCTTACATATGAGAGAGAGTCAAAAAGTTCTCAAACAAATGTTAAAGACAAGCACTGTGTCAAAGACAGGCCCAGTAATTTTACAAAGAAAGAGTCTACTGATGTAAATGTAGACTGCAAAAGTGTTTACACTCTAATGGAGCATACAGTCGTGGAAAAAAATATTAGACCATCAAAAGTCTTCAAAAACAATGGTTATGTAATCAAGTACTGACTCCTGTGTGTATCATGTGACTAAAACAGACAGAAAAGAAAACATGGCATAAATAAAAGCACTGTTTTTGTCAGTACAATGTCATAGATATTGATGTAGAAACATGAGATTTTGGTTTTTATCAATAAAACCATGGAAAATGGATAGGTATCAGCTCTTAACTTTTTCATGCATGAATTATCAGAACCTTAGTCAAGATTTTTTCCTGGGTGTTTTTATTCCTTTTTAGACATAAAAAAATGTGATTGAATTTTTTTTTTTTAATGAATCTATTTTTCATGGAGTTACAAGAATGTCCACTCAATTAGACAACATGCTTTTAATTTTTGAAGCCAAGACACATTTAGGTTATTTAAAATCCATTATCAGAAAGTGATATACTGTGTGAAAACTATGAAATAAAACATTTTTAATGCAGCTAATCTGATGTTTTCTCATATTTTAACATTGTAATACTAGTTGTTACTCACTTCATGGAGATAATATGGGGAAAAAACCTTTTTGTTTAAAGAAAAATTTAATTGTGCTCTAATAACAATTAGCACTTGATTTGCACTCAAACATGTTTCTGCAGATCAGGAGCAAAAAACAGTAATGGTATGAATTATGGTGTATGGGATGGTGCATAAGTGTCCACTGTGTTGGCTGATATCAATTAGTCAACCAATCAATCTTTATTTATATAGCACTTTTCATACAATGAAATGTAGCACAAAGTGAAATGGAACTAAAACAATCAATCCCATGAATATACAAGAGAACAGCTGTAAAATACCTGTCCACTGTAGTGACCACTATGCATGAAAGGGTTAAATTAAACTCTTATGAGCTATTTTTGTTGTTATTATTATATTTATCCAAACAAATGTGTCTTTAGTTGTATCAGGCATTAAAATGACGAAGAAATTAAAGAAAACATAGGGTGGTCTAATAATTTTTCAGCAACTGTATGTAGAAAGATAATTTTGTTATTTTGATAAATAAGCTTTTTATTACATTTGTCTGAGAACTTTTTGACTCTCCCTTGTACTTGACATCTCTGGGTGTAAATGTATTAGTTTATGTTGCACAAAACACTTTTGTGAAACATAATTTTTTTTTTTTTACATGTACAGTTTCTGTGTATTTCTACATGAATAATCTTTCTTTATAATTCACTATGTATAGTTTTATATGCAAATTCTACAGTCTGCTTGTTGTTTTTTTTTTGTATGTGTGCACATTCGTTCTATGTATGTCTGTGTACACATGTATGAACAGTATTGATTGTTGGATATAAATTGCCACTCTACATGGAGTGCATGAGCTCAAAATGAAATAAACTAAACTAAAAACACTTTGCATGGATTGCAAACATATGCAACTGCAAGAAAAAGCATTGGCAGAAAAATATGGTTTTCTACTGTGCCCAGTAAATAATCTAAATATATATGAATTCCGTAATGATTGGCAGTTGCCTCAAGACTACACTTCAATATGTATGCAAAACAGTAAGGCATTAAGCTAAGTCCTTTTTTTTTCCAAATTCTTACCTCTTCATCATTCTCCAATTGAGTCCCTGATGAGCATCAAAAATACAAACTTAGACAGAAAAAGGCTGAAGACATGTGAATGAAGTGTCGTAAAGAGGGGAGGAACAGCAAAGTAAAGCGGTGAAAGGAGGGAGGAGGAGTGCTTTGCCATCAAAAGTGGTTCTGCAGCATAATTCTGCTTTGTTTGCTTCCTTATAACTATTGATAACCTGTTGCTTTTACTAAACTGCTCCACTCCACATTCTTGCCTGCGAGTGGATGTTTTCCCATCTTTTGTTCGTTCTGTGTGCCAAATAGGAGGCCTCTTTATTTTTCAGCGTCATGTGTGCAGACAGGCTGTCATAGCATTATGCCGGCTGCTCATTTTGTGAGTGAACCAGGCACAAATGAGCATTCTTCAGAGCGCTGAGATCCGTTCGGGTTTTGTCAGGTCTAAAAGTAGTGTGAAAGTTTGTGTCAGCGGACCCCTGGCCTAGACCAGCTGAAAGCCAGTGTTTTAGTTTCTATGGTAATGGGGAAATAGTAACTACCTCCCAGCAGCGTCCTGCCGCGTGTCGCCTCCTCAATAGAGTGCATCTGCAGAAAACTGGGGGACCCCATGAGATGGGCAGTGACCCGTCATCACACCGACGCACATATATGGTCATATAGACTTTGTATTAGCCTAAACCCCCTTTTTTAACCCAGTTTACGTCATAGCGCTTGAGGAAAAAGTTGAGAATGAGCCATATATTCCCTGTTCTGTCAATAGCCAAGTGTGAGACGAAGTAAAAAGCCGCCGCAGAGGTCATTAGGATGAGGGGGGAGAAGTAAAATGCAACAACCACAAAGTGGGGTGAAAGAAATCAAACAAAGGCTGACTCCAGATCACAATGCCTGCAATAGAAATTTGAGAAGAAAAGGGGATATTGGGTTATGAAAATCATACAGGGGGTCTGCTTTTACTCATGCAAATGTTCTAAATTTCTCATTCATCACCTTGAAAGTGTTGCACTCACCCAGGAAACAGGCTTTAAAGAAAGGGGAGAGTTTAATATTTGGGAAATGTAACATGGCTTAACAGAAACCTCCCGTTTGGTAGATAAGTACTGTGAATCCAACAGTGCAGCTTCATTCTCAAAGCACTGACATTTGTGTTGGGACTGACATGCCAACACCCACATTCTAAAAAAAATAAAAACAATATCAAAACAATAGTGACTCTGGACAAGAGGCTAATGTGAGCTGAATGGAGAGGAAATGAGGCTAACCACAGGAGGTCATTAATGAGAAAACCATAAACTTTAAGGAACCGCACCTCTTTTAGTCTCTATTCCCTTTAAGACTTCTAATTGTTGTCACTGAGGCTCATCCATATCCTGTTGTTGAGAGAAACCCACTGAAAATGAAGTGATCATGCACTGCTGAGCTGAAAATGAGTAAGTAATGGATACATGAGTAGTTTCTGGGGTGTTTTGG